>VWZX01001803.1:0-129923 GCA_013399015.1 Galbula dea | reverse complement strand
CCTCCCGAGTCAGCCATCTTTCAATTGTGCTCCAAGCCGCCGCCGTCGCTAGCAGCAGCCGCAGCAGCTCCGGCTCCTCCTCNTATTACAAGAAAGATATGGATGTGCTGTAACGTGTCCAGAGAAGGACCATGAGAATGATCAGAGGATCGGGGCACCTACGAGAGAGTTGGGGCTGTTCAGTCTGGAGAAGGGAAGGCTCTGAGGACACCTTATTGTGGCTTTCCAGTATCTGAAGGGGGCCTACAAGAAAGCTGGTGCGGGCTGTTTTAGGATGTCAGGTAGTGATAGGACTAGGGGGAATGGATACAAACTAGAGGAGGGTAGATTTAGATTGGACATTAGGAAGAAGTTCTTCATGGTTAGGGTGGTGAGACACTGGAACACGTTGCCCAGAGAGGTTGTGGAAGCCCCATCCCTGGAAGCTTTTAAGGCCAGGCTGGATAGGGCTCTGGGCAACCTGATCTAGTGGGAGGTGTCCCTCCCCAGCCATGGGGGGTTGGAACTAGATGATCTTCAAGGTCACTTCCAACTCTGACAATTCTATGATACTATGATAGCGTATTTGCAAATACTCCACTGTATGATAGTGTACAGCTTTGAGCTCTTTTTCTGGATGCCCAGGAAGGTGGTGTTCTTTCATAAAATACCACCAGATTAATTACTCCGCTAATTCTTCTGTAAGTATAAATAAAATCCTTTGTAGTTTTTTTTCCCTGACAGTCACCTTTCATAAACTCGCTGCAGGGTCAGAGGTGTGTCTGGTATGTCTACACTAGTCTGTGTAGTGCAACCTGTTGTCTTTGAGTACCAAAGCAGCATATATCTATTCTAGCAACGTGTTCTACCCACGATAACACACTTTTCCTTGTCAGGTTTGATTAGCCCCAAGCAAATTGCTTTGCTCACGTGGCTAAACTACTTCTGCTGCTGGAGATAGGTTGAATGCCTCTGCACAGAACGGTGTTGCATCATCATTATCCATAATAAAGATTTTGCAAGTCAAATTCAGCTCCTTCTTATACCTAAATGGCAGACAAGATGGTGGCAGCAGTTTGAAATGTACTTAAGAAAATTGCAAGTGACTGTTCAGTCATATTAGATTAGGGGTTACTTTCTCATAGGACATTTAATTTCTAACATTAACAGAAAATAATGTAGGAGTTAATTTTCCCGTTAAAGAACATGCTAGCTGATACAGTTGGATGGGATCCGTTGCTGATGACGGTGCTAAACTTATGTTTGCTTTTCTAATAGACGCATTTCAAATTTGAAATAGTTTGACAGCACTGATACAGGAGATGAGACTCCTTCCTTCCCAAACGCCAGATTTTCCTTATGCCCCCTTGTGTGTGCAGTTTGTTTCCATGCCGGAAGTGACCCCGGCAGTTCCCTGCTGCTGTTCAGCTTTTACTTTTGCAGAACAAGGAATAGGGCACTTCCATGATGGATGCTTGTGGGCTTAGCTCTGACAGGTCTGCTTACAGTGAGAATTTCGGTATTGCTGCTATGTAGAAAAAAAATAACCCCCAAATCCCACCAACACCAAGTAAGATGCACTCAAGGAGCTTTGCTCATGGTAGGGCTAAGGGCTGGGCCTAGATCTCTCCACAGCCGGTTGCTGGCAGACCTATGTCCTGCTGCCCTGGGGCTTGCTTCCCGGGCTCCTGTTCTGCCTGCCGCCCGGCTGGCGGACGTACAACCGACGGGGCACCGGGCGTGACAGCTGCTGGGGGCTGCCGGCCGGGCGGGGCGGCAGGGCGAGTGCTGCCGGCCCGGGGTCGGCGGAGGTCGCTCTCTCGGCTCCGATCCGCTCCCTGCCGGCGGCGTTGAGCGGCCGTTGAGCGGCCGTTGGCCCCGCCGTGGCCTCGCGCGCCCCCGGCCCGCAGCGGTGGAGGAAGTGGGGGGGCCGAGGAGGGAATCCCCCTCACGCGCGCGGCGTGTCTTTTGTGTTTGTACACACGGCGCAGAGGGTGGGGGCGGGGCCACGGGCGGGGCCGCGCCTTCCTTCCATTGTNTTCTCCCCACAAACTTTTGGGGTGCTCGGGAGGCGGCGGCGGCTCGGGTCCCCTTCTACGCGCCGCCTTCCCGGCGCAGCCGGAGCGGCTCCCTCCGCCAGCACCCACGGCCCCGCTTCGTGCGGCCGTTGTCCCCCTCTGCTCCCCTTGCCCGTACTCCAAACCCCCACTAGCAGCCTCCCCAGCCCCTTAGCTGTCTCCTCAGCCCGACATCCCCCGGATCGGGGCTGGGAAGTGGCCGTAAAGAGGAGCCGCTTGCCAGCCCAGGGTAACTCTCCTGCCTTCCTTCCCCTTCTCTCCACAGTTGTTGCTCAGCTTCACCATCTTGTCTCTTTTCTCTGGTCACCGACCATATTTTTTTCCTATTGCATAAAAAAAACAATAAAAAGGGAAAGAAATTCTCCCAAGAAACGAACCAAACCCAACGCAATTTTTTGGTTTTCGAGTACAAACTTTTCTGCTGGCTTCTCCTTCATCTATACCCCCATGGTTCGGAGTTTTTTGCGATTTTTTTTGCGTTATTTTTTGCAATTTATTTTTTCCTCCTTTGCAAAAGGACTAGGGCTGCATTTCGTGATTGTTTCCATTTTGTTCTGGTTCTGGGAGATGAGTTTGCCTGTGAGAGGCGCTTGGGAGCGAGGCGGCTTTGGGGAAGCAGTTGCACAGAAAGAGAAAGACGGCACCCAAAAAACAGTCCCCCTCCCCCCCCCAAAAAAAGTTTGTTGCTTTCTGGCACTTTATCCGAGCCCTTTCATTTTAGCACGATAAATACCGGTTTGCCTGCAGTCGCCGGCGGGTCATGGAGCGCAGGCGGGCGGCGGCGAGGGCCGGGCTGCCCGGCGGAGGGTCGGAGGGGACTGGCTCTCCGCTTTCACCCTCTCCGCAGTTTCGGAGGATTTCCGCGGGTGGACGCGGCGGGTCGGGTGCCGGCCCCCCGATGTTTGCCGGGCGGTTTTTGCAAACACTTGGCAGGTGATGGGCAGCCGGTGGGGGGAGGCAACGGCCGTCTTTCCGTGCCTGCTGGCGGGCAACTCGATGGGCTTCAACCGCTGCCATCTCCCTATTGAATTCGTGGGCAAAACCCCCTGTATTTTAATATTGCGCGATTGGCAGGCGTTTGTTGTTTGTTGTTTTTTTTTATTATTATTATTTCTCTTTCTATTTTTTTTCCGTTTGGCGGTTGGAGGCGTTAGGCGGCCGCGCGCTCTAGGGCTGACGGCGCGCCCCGCCGTTCAGCCGTTGTAGGCAGGGGTGCTTCGTGCGGGGCGGCGGGAAAAGAGCCGGCCCGCTGCGGGGCAGGGGCGTACACTGAGCGGGGCGGACGGCCTCTCTCTTCCTCCCTCTCCCTCCTTCTCTGCGGCAGGTGTAAGGCAGTGACGTCGGCAGGAGCATGGCCCGTACAAAGCAGACTGCCCGCAAGTCTACCGGCGGCAAGGCGCCCCGCAAGCAGCTCGCCACCAAAGCCGCCCGTAAGAGCGCGCCCTCTACTGGTGGGGTGAAGAAGCCGCATCGCTACAGGTATGCAGCGCCACGCAGAGGCGGCGCCGGACTAGCACTGGGAAGTACACTTTCCCCGCATCCCACCCACCCAAACGCACTCCTCGCCCCCACCGCGGGGCCGGGATGGGAGGTGGATTGTCCTTGCCGCGGTTCTCCCTCGCCCGCCCGCACGCACGCTACTCGGGGCCACACGCCAGTACCACTCCGCGGCGGTGGGGCGCGTATACCCTCCGGTTGCCGTAGAAAACCCCAACCTATAGATGTCCAGTGCGGGCATCGGCCGGAATTAACGCGAGCCCCTTTCTGGGCATTCCGGTACCAGCGCCCGAAAAATCGCCCCCACGCCCCCATCCACCCCGTCCCTCCTCGGTAAACCCCTGTTTGTTTGTTTGTTTATTAAGCTAATTGAAGTGCTTGCCGGAGGGTTGTGCCGCCGCGAAGTTTATTGTTACCGGTGTTACCGTAATTTACTTGTCGGGTTCGATCCGTCCCCGGCGCCGTTTCGGCGTGCAGGGAAGGTTAGCCGCCGCGCGAGGGCGCGAGGTGTTCAGGGATGCGCGGGGCCTTCCCTCAGTCCTGCGCTCGGTCGTCCCTAACAGGCGTATGTCTACGGGAGAGCGTAGGCTAGGGTGGGCGGCAGGTCTGCGTGAGAGTCCTCCAGTAATGAGCTTTTTTTCCACTCCTTGCTCGGTTCAGAATGGCGACAGTCATCCTTCAGCTTGGAGGATGGTCTTGGGCTAGGTCGGGAGAAAGTGGATTGAGGAAGGAGAAAGGACTTTGAAATAGCAAATTTCATCTAGGTGTCTGCTGCTGTAAGCATGGGGTAGAATTAATCGACTGGGAAAGAGGTAATAAAGTTGGAGTAGGAAAATACGATTTCCACAGAAATAAACGTGGTGGTAATTTCACGAATGGACTTTGTGTCTACAAAAGCACCTTGTTATTTTGAATGTGTGGTTCTGACACCAAAACCAACAGAAGGAAATAGGCTAGATACTTTGTGATGAAAATACAATACAGAATGTAAGTTCTGTTAGTTCTATGAATGTTGACAGTGCCTTATGTCAGCAGGGAGAAAGAACCAGATTCCTCTTAAAGTTGTGCTTGCTGTTGGGCTAATCACAGGAAGGGTACTTATGGTATGGCCAAACCAACCAAGTCATGGCTGTGTTAGGGTTTGCCGTGTCTGCACTGAGATGTTAGTGTCAGGTGGCTAATGTGTGCTGCCCACCTCTTCCCTGAGTAAAGTCTGGGCCTGAGGGGTCCTTCTGGAGGCTAGTGGAAGTTTACACAGTTTGATGGTGAGAAAATGGTGACCTTTTACTAGTGAAACCAGGCCCAGTAAATGCTGGGACTCTTCTACTGCAAACAGAATGTGTTTGGTGCTTAGTTTAGCTTAGATGGTGACCCTGTATTTTTTAGGGTGACGTAGAATATGTTTTGAATACTAACTTATCATTTTCTTTTTGGAATGATTTCCTTTCTAAAGGCCGGGTACCGTGGCTCTCCGTGAGATCAGGCGCTATCAAAAGTCTACTGAACTTCTGATCCGCAAACTTCCCTTCCAGCGCCTGGTGCGTGAAATTGCTCAGGACTTCAAAACAGATCTGCGCTTCCAGAGCGCTGCCATCGGTGCTTTGCAGGTGAGGGAGCACCCTGTCCGAGTGGCAGGAGACTTGCCAGTAGGCAGGGATCAGTCCTCTAAGGGCTGTCACAGCAAGACCTACTCCCTCAAAAGCCCCAAACCCTGGAGACTGAAGGTAGGGATCCGCCTCCTGCTCCCATTGGCCAGGCTGTTTCCAGGGTTGGCTCCAGCTTTGCCGTGGTTGGTGGGTGCTGCGCTGGGTATGGCTCCTCCTTGACTGGCTGTGGGGGGCTGATATGGGGGCATGTGTCCCATAATCTTCCCTTGTTCAGGGTGGGCCTACCATATAGGTGCTGTAGGCTATAATAATGCAGTGACAAGCCAGCAACTCCTTGCAAGGGCTATAANGGGGGGTGAGAGATAGAGGGTTGCCTGTTTATGTATTTTTTTTTTATTGCTTAATATTTCTCACCTCTTGAGTAGTTGCACTTGACAGACAGTGCATCTTACTAAGACATTTAAGATAAGTCTGTTTCCTCTATCCTCGAGGTTTGTTACAGGCTTTGCCTTTGAAAGCTGTGCAGTCTGAAAGTGTCCTGTAAAGCTCCTTTTAGTGTGTCTAAATGGAGATTGTGATCTCCTCAAATGCTCTTCAAAGAAAAACAATTTGATAAGCCACATGGAAACAATTGGGGAAAGAAGTGCTTTTGTGTGACGTACTTCATGCTATTGGTTAAATAACTTACTTAGAGTATATTGAGGGGGAAATACCAATTGCTGTTTCTGGACCAAATTCTTGTGTTTAAATTAGGTCCCCTCCAAGACTCTGTTCTTATCATGGCAGCATTTCCCATTCATGATAGATACTCCCAGTTAAAGACAGATTCACTATTCTTCTGACTGTTGAAAGGTTGTTTGAGAACCTGTCTGTAATTGTAATGTATCTGATATACAGGCAGGTGTTTTTTTCTAGTTAGTAAGGGCCCTTGCTAAGAACCAAGATATACACCATGAGATCCTATAAACTTGAGTAGATGCTTAGCTTCTGAAGGTGGCTGTGTGCATTTGCAAAGTTGCTGCTTTTGCTTTTAGTTGTTCTGTTTTCGCTGCTGTCAGTCAGTGTGGTGGCTCTTAAAGCCTGAGGTTTACCTATGTGTCTTTTTATCAGGAACTGCTTACTGAAATTTTGGCAGTAGTTCATAAATTTTCAGAAGACTGTTTGAGTAATGTTGGTCTAGAACTTGTTAGCACATTGCTTCTGCTGCATCCTGCTTGCATATTTGCAAAAACCCCCAAACTTTTAACCCCTTTAGTGCCATGTTCCTCATGCTGGTGTGGCTTATTTGGTTAAGTGTCTTAAATTTTCATGTAGTACTTTATGGTGTTAAAGGAACTAATGGCACATACATCCTGCTGTGTACAAAGTCACTTACTAATGCTACATTCCTCATCTGCTGTAGTAAATATTTTTTTCTTCATGTTAGATAATGTCTTTTTAAATAGGAACTTTGAACCAGTAAGTTGATTTTTGTGGTTCCTTGTAATGAAATGGTTCACACAAGCTGTTTACTTGGATGTATTCTAGAAAGGAGGACCTCAACCTCCTTTCTTCTGCAAGCAAGCCTCATCATTCTTGCCTTCTCACCTTAGCATTGTCATGTGTCCTAGTCCATGTGCTGGTCTGATGCCAGCGTGTCAAGATGCTTATTAGGAGATTGTTAGGTGTTAGAATTGTGTCAACCCAAAAATGTGTTACCACTGCTGTGCTAGGCTTTATAGCAGCTAGCTCAACATGAACCAGAAAAACAATGAGTTCCAATTGAGCCTCTGTTTAATGCAGAATTCTGTCTGCAGTTGTTTAGTAACAGGGAGAACATTGTGGCCAGAGTTGTGATTTCCCAGGACAGGGCTTGTTCTTTGGGCTCTCAAGTGCTGACCCCACATTTCTCACAGATGTGAGGTGAGAACCTTCTGTGATAGCAGGGAGCTGTGCTGTGTGCCTCAAATAGACAAGAGATGCTTAGGCAGGAAGAAAGTATAGGAATAGGACAAGTGTCTCGTGGTAATTCTGACTGCTGTGATTTGTGGTGATTCAAGGAGTTCCTGAGCTAAAGGAGTTGTTCTCTTACTTCTAATAATTCTCAGTACATTTTTTTTGACTAATTTCTGACTTTTTAATTAAGCCACCTCTTCAATATCCTATGGCAAGAAGTTGTGTGCCTGAACTGTATGTTGTGAAGGAATACTTGCTCTTCTTTTCCCTAGCACTGCCCATTTCGTCTGATGCTCAGTAGCTCCTACTCTGGAAGAGGCAGCAGACAAGTCACTCAAATAGTGTAATCTATCCTTTAAAAGGGGAAATTCTTAAACAAACTCTTAATATGACTCATTTATAAATATAACTCTTAATATAACTCTGAATAATAACCCATGTATCAGTACAGGCTGGGGGCTGATCTCACAGAATCATTACGGTTGGAAAGGACCCTCAAGATACCTAGTCCAACCAATAGCCCTACACTACTCTTACCCCTAAATCATCCCCTGAAGAAACACATCTATCCTCTTCTTAAAAACCTCCAGGGATGGTGACTCCACCACCTCCCTGGGCAGCCTATTCCAATATCTAACCACTCTTTCAGTAAAGAAATTCTTCCTAATATCTAATCTAAACCTACCCTGGCTCAGCTTAAGCCTGTTCCCTCTAGTCCTGTCACCAGTCACAAAGGAGAAGAGGCCAACACCCACCTCCCTAGAATGACCTTTCAAGTAGCTGAAGAGAGCAATAAGGTCTCCCCTCAGCCTCCTCTTCTCCAGGCTAAACAAGCCCAGCTCCCTAAGCCTCTCCTGGAGAGCAGCTCTGGGGAAAAAGCCCTAGGGGTTCTGGTGGACAGGAGGATGACCATGAGCCAGCAGTCTGCCCTTGCAGCAAGGAAGGCCAGTGGCATCCTGGGATGCATTAAGAGGAGCATGGCCAGCAGGTCGAGGGAGGTTGTCCTCCCCCTCTACTCTGCGCTGGTGTGGCCCCACCTGGAGTACTGTGTCCAGTTCTGGGCTCCCCAGTTTAAGAAGGACAGGGAACTACTGGAGAGGGTCCAGCACAGGGCCACCAAGATGATCCAGGGAGTGGAGCATCTACCCTGTGAGTACAGGCTGAGAGAGTTGGGTCTCTTTAGCCTGGAGAAGAGGAGACTGAGGGGGGACCTCGTAAATGTCTATAAATACGTTAAGGGCCAGTGTCAGGAAGAAGGAGCCAGGCTCTTCTCAGTGTCATCCAATGTTAGGACAAGGGGCAATGGGAGCAAGTTAGAGCATAGGAAGTTTAGTGTTACTGTGAGGAAGAACATTTTCCCAGTAGGGGTGACGAACACTGGAACAGGCTGCCCAGGGGGGTGTGGGGAGTCTGAGAGTCTGGATAAGATTATCCCTGATCTTGTGAGTCCTGTCAGAATATCGGTTCTGTTGTGTTCTGGAGGATGTCTTCACCAGATGGCTGTAGTATGCAACTTTGAGATAGTGTATTATTTGGTGACTTCTAATAGTGTATTATTTGGTGACTTCTAATAGTGTATTATTTGGTGACTTCTAAGAAAATGGAGGCATTTAGTTTTTAGGGAATCTAAAACTTTGGATGTTTGTGAGTAATATAGATAGAAGCCTAAACTTTGTCATGTTACATTGCACTTTGAATCGTTATTATTTTTTTCCTAGTGCTCACAGAGTGTTCTCTTTTCTTCTACTCTAGGAGGCAAGTGAAGCCTACTTGGTTGGCCTGTTTGAAGATACCAACCTGTGTGCTATCCATGCCAAACGTGTCACAATCATGCCAAAAGATATCCAGCTAGCACGCCGCATACGCGGAGAGCGTGCCTAAACTGCACCACGATGGGTTTGTCATTCTTGAAGCAAAATCTTCTTCCTGTTATTGGTAGTTATGAGCGTTAGATATTTTTTCCATGGGGTTAAAAGGTACCTAACTATATGTTTGCAAATGGAAAAATAGGGGACAGAATTGGGTATTGGCAAGTTCTTTTCCATTTTCATTTGTGTGTGAATTTTTAATATAAAAAGGGGACATAAAATGTCAATGTGGTCAAAAAAAAATGTTTCAGTGGAAAAAAAATTCAACAATTCAACTTTATAAAACAAAGAAATTATAAATAAACCTGTCAAATTTTTCTGGATGATGCCAGCATTTGGGTTTTTTTAAACAAGTCAATTTCTTACCAATGGCAACTAAATGGTGTTTGTAGCATTTTTATCATACAGTAGATTCCATCCATTCACTATACTTTTCTAACTGAGTTGTCCTACATGAAAGTACATGTTTTTAATGTTGTCTGTCTTCTGTGCTGTTCCTGTAAGTTTGCTATTAAAATACATTAAATGATGCCTGCTTTTAGTCTTGATTTTTCACTATTGCATGTGGGTTATATTGGATTAAAAGGTAATTGTCCTTCCCTTCCCTTTTTCACTTCAACATGTTGCCCGAGTATTTAGAGCAAATCTAGGAGACACTGAGGAATACTGCCTTGGCTGAGGTAGTGTGTATGTGAGGTGCTTTTAATTAAAGAGTGTAAATTTCTCTCTGCTGCATGTGAAAACAAGTTTGGTTAGTATATTGCTGGGTGGAGTCTGGAGATGGACTGAGTTCTCTAACTGAGCTACAGTTGCTGATTAGATTCCTTTCTTAACTTGGCTTAATGCTGAATTTGTAAGCATTTCTGATTTTCCCAGTTAGTATGGTATAAGTTGTGAGGTGTTGTGGTTTGGTTGGGGTTTGTGTGTGTTTTGGGAGGTTGTTTGATTTTATTTTTCAAACCCTTCTGCACTGTTGTTTCTTGGTTGACTAACTTTTTGTTCTAGGCACACCTAATAGCGTGCTTGAGAAGTTAGTCCATGTGTGATTAGTTTCAGTCCATACACTTCGGTACCATTTTTGTTGTTCACCATACTTCACAGAAGCAGTACTTAGACAGGAGTATACATTTGAAATTAATTAATTCTTCTATATTTCCCCCTCAGCTGCTGATAAAAGTTCTTGAGGAGAAATTTAACGCTGAAATTGCGTTACAAAAACCCTGGTTTTAATTTTTCACCTGAACCTTGGTTAAGGATTCTGGTAGAGCAAGCTGGAAAAGAGTTATGGAAATAAGTACATTTGATAGCTCTTGCAGATCATGAAATGAGTTACATAGAAGATGATCTGTAGGCAATGAACAGATTTAACCTCTATGCTAAGACCCCTACAGAGATTATTTGTTTCTAACTTCTTTCAAGAGGTTCTGAGTGAGCTCTAAACAGGAGTGAATTTGAAGATTTCCACAGAGGATTAATAGAGATGTATTTATCTGATTTGGTATGTTGACCAGAGAGCCAGAAATTACAGAATAAATCACGTTATTCATAACTTGCTCAGCTCTAGTCATGAATGCTGTCTGCCAGGGTTGTGTGGAGTAAAGTCTATTTAAATGGAGTTGCTTGTCACAGAGAAAACTAATGCTAGACGTAATGTGATCAGATCCTTTTGATGCCAAGCAGTTCATAGTTATCAACTGAAAATTAAGGAAGACTTCTCTTGGAGCATCCAGAACAACAGAAGTATAGGAGGTGAGCAATTGCAATGTAACTGATTTAAGATGACACTTCTGTCTACTTCATAACAACCCTGTTAAACTTGCTATAAATGCATTCAGTATAATTTACTTGTTTTGTCCTGCACTTTAACATTCTGTTTCATGAATTGGTTAACAGTGCTGCAGCTACCTACATAAAAATGTAATTAGGCTGAATCTTTTTTTTGCTGGTTTTTATTTTGTTTTGTCTTTATCTGAGGGGGTTTGTTTGCTTTGTTTAATACTCTGGACCTGAAGTATTGATAAGGAACTTAATTTTTTTCTTTCTTAGGTATATTAGAAAACCAAATCTAGAAATTCTGGTACTCAAATGAAATACCAAGTTCTTCCTCTTAAAGGAGAGTTGGGGTGAGAAGTATGCCTGGTTAACAATATGGTTGAACTGTTCAAGGCAGAAGAATTCATAATTGAGGATGAAAGGATCAGGCACTTATGCAGTTGACAGCATTTAAGTGTGCAGTGCTACACCTACACCTGCAGTTTAGGAGTTTAGGCATTTTTCCAACTTTTCCACTGTTTTGCTGAACAAATTATTAAATCTCTAGGCTTCCTCCCCTTGCCCTGAGTTGCACTTTATTTTGTCTTTACTGTGCAATAGCATGGAAATAAGAACAATTAAATCATAAGCTTTCATTGAAATTGTGGGGTTTTAAAAAAATTACTAGAATGGTCAGATGTCAGTCCAATTTTGGATGGGTCTTCTAGTTAAAGCTGTGTAATGTTAATGGGGCAAGGGGAGTACAAAAGGTGACACTGCACTTTTTTAATGCTGAGTGTTTTATTATTTGGGGTTACATTTATTTATTTATTTATTTCCACAGCAGATTTTAGAAGCTGTCTGTGTATTGTTGGCATAATGTATCCAGAGCTGACAGTTCACTTGCATCTGGGTGTCTCTTCAGAGACAGACTTCAGTACAGAAAGAGCAAAATAAAAAGGTGGGGATTGATGTTAACGCAAAAGCTGCAGAGCGGAAGGAACAAGACCATCTGCTGTTCCTGTTCAATGAACTTTTTTCCTTGTGTAGTAGCATTCCTACAAAAATGATTTGGGGAAGTGGCACAGGGACAGGGGGACTGCATAACACTGGAGATCTGCAGTTAGGGAACTGAATCGTTAGAGGACATAGGATACAGCATGTTATTTAGACTTAAGTTTTCAGCTGCTGATATTGTGATGCTGGCTCTGCCTTCTGCTGGTTACTTCAGGATTCCAGGATCCTGCTCCCTAGGATGAAGAAGGAAGGACAAAACAGTTTTGATCCAGTTACAGGCAGTGGTGTGGTTTAAAAATAATTGAAGATTGTTTTGTTCAATGCTGTTTCCCCACTTTGCACATCACACACCTGTCGTGCTGTTTGGAGTGAGCAACAGTTGCTGGTGGCCCTGTTAGCTGTCTGCATGTGCAGGTTAGGGTATTGGCTAAAAAGAAAATCAAGCCTCTAGACTTAAGTCTGCCCGTGTTTGCCAAATACTTATTGTGGTCTGTCTTCTTTCTCTGCTGGGCTGCCTTCCTCTGGAGCTGACAGGTGGGGAAAGGAGTCATGGGTGGAGTTAGCTGACCTACAGGATGGCAGTCCGTTAAAACACGTTACTGCTCCTGGGTGTCCTCATTGGTCTTTAGACAAAATAAGGGTTGGTCCTCTTGGAACTATATGCCTTTGCCTGTGGGATGAGATTATTTTTGAGGAAACGATTGACAAATATTAATGGACTTAAAATAACTTAGTTTGTTTTGGTGTTTTTTTGAAGAAGAGTACTTTTCCTCAGCTAGTTTTTCAAGCAGTGTTTACAGTCTTATTAGATCTTTAGTATCTGCACTTGCCATATGTCAAAGAAATTGTACTATTGAAAAATGTAAATTCCTTTTAAGTTGTGTTTGCAGACTGCAGGAAAAGGGAATACCAACAAACTTGAACGTGGGCTAATTTATTAGTGACAGAAAAATCTGCTGAAGTCACATGTGCTGCATTCTCTGAAAAAAGAAATCGTGCTTTACATGTGAGGGATGTAATGCTCATTTAAAGTATTCTTACTCTATGGAAGAAGTGGCTTCAGATTCCTCTTTCACATTTCAAAAGAAAAAAAAAAAGTAGTCTGACCTTCACTTGCTAAGATAGTAATAGCAATTCTGCTACTCCTGAGCAGTTCATCTGCAGCTGAGATTTTGAATACTAGCAGCAAGTTGCAGTCATGTGTACATCCTCCTGGGAGGAGTTTTAACTGTGTTAGGTGGAAGGATAGACATAATGTTACTCCTTACTTGTTAGTGACAAATACAGTGTCAAGACCAACCCCATGTATGAGTATAGGTTGGGGACTGAGCTGTTGGACAGCAGTGAAGGGGAAAGGGACCTGGGGGTCCTGGTAGATGGAATGATGACCATGAGCAGCAGTGTGCTCTTGTGGACAGGAGGGCCAATGGGATTCTGGGGTGGATTAGAAGGGGTGTGGTTAGTAGGTCAAGAGAGGTTCTTCTACCTCTCTACTTTACCCTGGTGAGGCCGCATCTGGAAGTGTCCAGTTCTGGGCCTCTCAGTTGAAGGACAGGGAACTGCTGGAAAGAGTCCAGCCCAGAGCCACAAAGATGCTGAAGGGACTGGAACATCTTCCTGATGAGGAAAGGCTGAGGGAGCTGGGTCTCTTTAGCTTGGAGAAGAGAAGACTAAGGGGTGACCTCATTTATACTTTTAAATATGTGGAGGGTGGGTGTCAGGAGGATGGGGTCAGGCTCTTCTCAGTGATGCCTAGTGACAGAACAAGGGGCAATGGCTGCAAACTAAAGCATAGGAAGTTCTGTGTAAACACAAGAAAACCATTTTTCCCAGTTGAGGTGCCAGAGCACTGGCACAGACTGCCCAGAGAGGAGGGGGAGTTTTCTTTTCTGGAGATACTCAAAAGCTGCCTGGACACTTTCCTCTGTGACCTACTGTAGGGAATCCTGCTCTTCGGATTGCAAAAGAAAACTAATTAAAATAAGAGTAAAATTAAATATATACAGTTATTTACAAAACCAATACCAAACCCAGCCCCCCCTTGATGGTAACAATGTCACTGTCACCACTCATAGTGCTCTGGAAGGCCACAGCAGCAGACGGGAGCCAGGCTCAGGAGCTGGATCCTGGTACTGGATTTAGGAACTTATGGATCAGGATTGAAGGCAGAGCAGACAGAGTTCTCCTCAGATGCAGGCCATTGGAGAAGAGAGAGAGGAAGAAGGGCTGACCCTCAGTTTTATATTGAATATGACATATATAGAATGGAATAGTTAGTTGGTCAGTTTAGGGTCACCTGTCTTGTCTGCTCCTCTCTGTAGGTGCAGATGTTATTTATTAATATTAATAAATAATAAATCAAAGAGGTTGATTGCATTGTTTACTCCAATTTTCTTTCTTACTAAAGCAAACACACACATGTAACTTTTATTGGTCTTCACAACGAGTAAGGAGTTAAAAACACTTTTTATATAACTTGGCTTCAAAGGCTTGAATTCAGAAGAGGATTTCTAGTGTCAGGGAAGTTTTGGCTTGGTCTAGATCACCATGTTGATATCGAGGAGCTGTTTGCTCAGCTTTTACTTGCATGTTATTCCCATCACTGTGTATAATGAATGAGTCAGCCTCAGTGATGAGATTTTTTTTTTTGCACAAAGTAGATGTTGCAGACTTGTTTATGGCAAGTTTGCCACAAACAGACAAGTACTTTGCTGAATAAAAAGCCACTGGTTATGTATTTATTTATTTATTTTAGTCTGAGGAGGCTTTGTTCTGACCTGGGTAATAGGTCAGTGTGTGAAAAACACTACATCTATCAATAGCAGAATTAAGAAGGGACTGTTAACAGCTGCATAGGCTGATCTGCCTGATGTAAGCTACTGAATTTCATCAGATGGTACCTAATCCAGTTCATTATTGTCTTGTTGAATTTAAAACACATGGTGCTTAGCAGTGCATGTAGCAGAGGCTAGAGACTTGCCACAAAAGACACTATGTGTGCTGAAAATATCTGTAGGGAATGTGAAGGGACTATCTGCTTTCTGTTTGGGAGAGCTGTGGTCACATAGTTGATTAAGGCAAGAAATTGCTCTCAGAAAAACCCCACAAATTGTTACTTTTCACCTATGTTTTGGAAGGGGGCTTCAGCATAGATTGAGCCCCCTTCCTTCTAAGGGTTATATTTCAATCAGTGGTTGCATGGTTAGTGGAGCAGACCCCTCTTATTGCCTAGTCTCAAGTTGTTGGGTAACTACTATTCAAAATGCATCCTCCTCTGCTACCTGGATGAGAGTAAACTACATTGAGCCAGAAGAGTTCTGGTGCGTGGCCAAGTAACTACTCCAGATAAGATGACATGGAGACATTTCAGGGACTACAAATGGAGAAGCAGGATTGAGGAGGAACACACAGGTAAGGACATACATTCTTCTACATACATACTCGCCCTTGTAGCTGACTTCTCACTGGACAGAAGTTGTGACATACTTCAGAGGGACTTTATGCATAGAAAGTTGGTTTCTGGGTATTGTCCCAGAGGTAGCTGTTATATCTGGGGTTTTTTTCTGATTCATACCACTATTTCCCATCTTCCTGGCCTATGCATAGAGATTTGAATAAAATTTAAAACAATAATAAGAAAATAATCACCAAAAACCCCACCTAACAACAACAAAACTAATCCTTGTAGGATCCAATAAATTCTTTATCCAATAATTTTTAGTGTGTGTCTGGCAGTGATGGAATACTTCTGAACAAATTGGGAGGGACAGCAGGAATTGAAGCTTTAAGTGTGAGGAGCTTTATGGTTGCCTTCTGCCTGTCATTGCTGGGAATATTACTTGTTACATGATCACAAGTAAGTACATAATGAATTATTTAAAGTTAGAGTATTGGATGTTTGTAAGAAAAGACTACAAAATACTGAGGCTTATGAGTAATCTTGGGTGCAGCATGCCTGGACAGCAGCTTTCTGCTTCTTCCTTGATGGTGATGCTTACTGTCCCTTTGCAGCACTAACACAGAAGATCCAGATGCTTCAGTAAAATACCACAGACCATGAGGTTGGGGTCAAAGGCAGGTATGGTGTGTGCTCTCCAAGTTGGTGTTATACTTGCTCTTGAGTGGGAAATAAGCCTAGATTTCTGTCCATCTCTCTTGATGACACATTTGTGGGCTTATCTGGGACTTGTGCATGTATTCTCTGCTGTATTGTCCCCTGCCAACAACATCCCATTCATTTCCTTGTGTAGGCATGCCATTACACACAGCAGGGTCTCTTAACAGCAGGGGTGCTTTGTGTTACTAGAAGCTCCTGTGAAGCCAAATAGATTTAAGAAGAAAAAAAAATATCCTGAAAAAGAAAACCACCATCCCTATAGCTCTGGAAGCTACTTGTGCCTCCTGACAAGTGTTAGGACTGGGCATCCTTGTCCTTCTACCTTGACAAGAGCCTATCCTGACCTCCTCATTGCATGTTTCTGTTTATGTATATGCTGTTTCATGGGAGACTTCCATGAAGTGGAAAACATCTGTTGCATGTACATCCCACAGTGACTGAGCTAATTCCCTGAGCCTCAGTGAGATTTGCCCCCCATGAGGCTAGTCGATCCCCTCTCCTGCCAACATAGTCTTGCAAGAGATTTTGCAAGTTCAACTACTTTTGAGTTTTCCTTAGTGTTCTCTTGATGAGGAGTAGAATTGTGTCTTCTACCTTGGCATTGTGGGCTGCTTTGAGGAGAGGACAGATTGAGATAACATAGCAGTCATCAGGTGAGAGATGCTGCATTCTTTCCCCTGTACTGAAGCAGGAGGAAGGCCAAAGAAATGGTATTTACAGTCCTACTCAGGCCTCCTGTGTAAATGCATCATTGCCTGGCAGCTGAGCTCCTGTCAAGCAGCCTGTGGGTGGGAAGGCTGCCAGGTGAACACATGGGCATGGATGCTGACTGCCAGGAGCACAAGCAGGAATTGTGGATGGCAGGATGGGCATCCCAGCTGGGTGCATCCCCAGGACCGGTTACTGCTGAGCTGTGTGTCCCTCCATCTCAAGTCTGGAGTGACTTCAAACAGCCTCTGTGTCTGCTAGTTCGGGGAATGGGAGAGTTGCAGACTGAGGCACTCATAGTCCTGAGACCTCAGGGTTCTGCTTGGCTGCAGAGCAGGTAGGGAGTTGGCAGCAGTGACGCAAGCTTCCATGTGCTGGCTTGCTGTTGTGCTTTGCCCAGAGGAGCTGTTTCCATGTGATGTTTTTTTTCTTTGTGCCTCCTTCCATTTGCACCTGGCTGAGGCTGAGGGCATGGACCAGAGAAGATGCACAGAGGAGAGAGAATGTCTTGGGCATATGGACAGGTCCCCAGAGCATAGGGGTTGCCGGGCTGATGCCAGCACTACTCTCCCAGGAGGACAGGGTGGCTGGGACTTCAGACAGACAAGACAACAGAGGAAATCAAGGGTGCCGGTTTGGGGGATACTGCCGCGGATGCACACACTGTCAGCCAGGAGATAACTGGCACAGTTGAGGCTGGTTGTCTCAGTAGGGCTTTACTGTGTTCCCAGGGCGTGATCTGAGCTGTGGTTAGCAGTGCTAACTCTCTTAGTAGTGGCTGAACTGACACCGGGGATTTGTGCCTTGCTGCTGGCTTACCTGGGACTGGGATGAGTGAGGAGCTCAGGTTTTTTCTGAGACATATGACACAGACCAAGGGAAAGTGTTACATGGTGTATGGACCTGCAGTAGTTGTTGTTAGCTCCCTCCAAACCCCCTCTTCATGTCTGCACATGCGAAAAATGAGCAAAAGCATTTTTCTTTGCTTGGGTTAAGGAAGAGGGTTTTTTGGTGCTGCCAGCCCCATCTCCATGGCAAAGGTGTTCTTCCTTTCCCTTCCCTGGCAGTTAGACACTAAAATGATGGGTACTTGCCCTTGTTTTGCTAGCTCTTTGATGTAAGAGCTCGCTCTGCTGCTCAGCTCAGACATGGTGAAGCTAAGAGGTGTATTCTGCCTGGTATCAGCTTGAAACCTTGCAGACACCAAATCCCTCTAGAGAAGGGCACATCTGTTCAGAAGTCTGTGTTATAGGTTCTTCCACTAAATGGACCATTTGCTTTCATGAAAGTAATTGCTCTGAATGCTGTGGAAAAAAGAAGCCAAAGCCACAGACAGTATCTAACCTTGCTAGTGTTTATTCAATAAATTAATAAACACTAGTAGGGTGGCATTCAAGTTCACAACAGTGCAGTAATCTATTTTTAAGCCATTGTGGCTACTGCTTGCAGAGTACACCACACAGCAGCCACTGTCTGTAATGTAACAAATCTGGCTACGGGTGCAGATAGCAGTTGTAGTGCACCCATGAGCCTCGTGGAGCCAGAATGTAACAGCTCCATAGAAACACATCTGTTCCCTGCTATGCTGACAAGGAGCTGCTCTGGTTCCACTGCCTGCTGCTGCCAGCACTGAATTTGTCTCCCTGGTCTTAGTTACCTGAACTACAGGAGATCCTGTAAAATAGGATGCTAATGCCAGGGGGCTGTTGACCTTGGCCCCTTGTTCCTGAAGCTGCTCTGACCTTCCTCCTGCCCAGCTGTTGTGTAGGCAGGACACATGCTACCAGCATGGAAAGCAGTGAGTTTGTGTCCCCAAATACAAGGAAACCTGGGTCATTCAAACTCTCTGTCAATGTGGCTTGCTTGCTCTTTCTACAAATAAGAAAAGCATAATTGTGTTCTTGCTATAAAGCTTTTTCCCTTCCCTGTTGCATCACCCTGCCCCTCTCTGCCACATCCAGAGCCTTCCTGCTCCTTGCACACCGAAGAACAGAAATACTGCTGCACAGCTTGTTCTGAAAGGAGCAATGGGTGCATCTTTCCCTGTGCACAGGTTCCCTCACCCCCTCTGCCACCACATCCAACCATCTCCTGGCCTTTGGTCTGTCAGAGAAGATCGGCTTTATTTCTGCTGCTGCAGTGACTTGGCTGGCTAAGGCCATGTCCTCTAAAGCTGGCAGCATCCTTCCCTCGTAGTACCTGATTGCCCTCATCCTCTGACTTGCTATGAGCTTGGGCAGATGCTTTGTGATAATAAATAATAATATACATTATTTACTATAAGTATACTGTAATAAATGACATATTCTTAATTATATATTCTATAAATAATATATATTTCAAGAATATGTTTATTGAAAAATATATAATTATAAATGCATGTATATAAAATGTTATTTTTAAAGTATATTAGGTTAGGTAGATGCTTTTTATATGCTTAAATAATATTTATTATTATATATATATATTAAAGCATATTAAAAACCATCTCAGCCTCTTACCAAAGTCACAAGGTGAGAGGAATTGATGGAAGACTGCTACTAGCTTTATATATATCTATGTTTATTTTTTTTTCTGGAGGGCTAGTAAAGGTAGATTGCCTTCAGTTTACTTCTTAATGTAGCTTTTTCTGTGTGGTATTTTCTTTAAGAAGCAAAAATTAAGTAGATTCTTCAGAAAAAAGGGTCATTTTTACAGGTGTACAGCTATTAAAATGGCACTGACAAACTGTAGGGCTCATGGCTATTACCCAGGCCACAACCCCCAGGGGCCAGCCCAGGCACTTTCCTCAAGGGGTGTGGCATACTGCAACATAGATAACTCTGATTTCTCTTCCTCTCATGCATGTACCTGCTTTCTCCTGCCCTTTTCTCACCTCCTCCAGAGCTGCCTTTACAGTTTTGAGGCAGGTGCAACATTTCTGATGATGACCTCTTCCTTGGGTATCTTTCATTAGATGCTAGAAAACTCATTTTGTTTCCTTGATGGCCTGCCATCCTAGTGAGATTCCAGCATATGCTCTGCTGAGCAGCTCAGAGTCAAGGTATGTGTCTCAGTTTCCAGTTTGCAGAGGCAATCTGCAGGGGAGATGACAGCAAGTGTCCATTTTCAGCAGGCTCCTGGGTAGATTTGGCATCACACAAAGGTGGTTGTGGATTTTACTGCCAGATAAATGAAGATGGTTCCTGCTGGGGACCAGAACAACCTGCATTTTCCTCTTCCAGCTTGAGGAATATTTGTATCCATCCCCAAGCTGGAGCTTGTGTGAGTAGGTGTCATTTCTCCCTCTGCCTCCATGCCCCCACCCAATACACCCAAGGGAAGGCAGTGGTGTTAGTTTGGACTTTTAAACCTGTGCCAAGGGTCTTTGTCACATGAAAAATGGTAAAAATAGCTAGGAAAAGTGTCTTGGTTCTGGGCTTCACCATTTTACCACCAAGCTAAAATGACTTTCCCAATGCTTCACCAGTGGAAGAGCTGCACTCCCAGCCATCCTGGCTGTGGTGGTACTAGTAAAACCTAGAAGTCACCCTTGATGCTTAAGATGTATGTACTGGCTGTGAGGTCCAGCTGAACTTGGCCTGGCCCCTGTTCCAGCCTAGCTGAGAGTCTGTCTGCAGTCAGCTTTACCCCAGCCCTCTGGGGTCACAGCAAAGTCCTCCCAACACTCACCCTGGCACCCTGTTGCCAAGTGGCTGGGTGATGGCTGCTTCTGCAAGCTGGCTGAGGGAGTGGCCCATGAATGTCTCATGCCTGCAACAGCTGCAGGTGACCAAGGGAAGCCCACTTACAGCTTCAAAACATCACCTATGAGGTACTGGGAAATACTGCAGGAGTGATGGTGTGGGCTGTTTGTGATTCTTAAGCTCTGAAATCTTGTTTTACACTATTGTTTCCCCACTCATTTTTCTTTGTATCTCTCTCCCCCCCACGTCAGTACTGCTCTTCTTCCTGAAAACAGCTTAGGCAGGCTCTGCCAGGAGGAGAAGTATTGGACACCATCTGAAGCTTGCTTTTAAGCAAAATGAAAGGGGAGCAGACAAGGTCCACAGTAAGCTATTTGGCACCACATAGAACTGCCTCTATTTAGCACCATGGTGCTACTGTCATCCTCAGGATGTAGCATGGCACTTATCACTTCTCCAGTTGGGGTAATTATAATATGTTGGTTCTGAGATGCTGCTGCTTTTATATCATTGTTGAGAAGATTCACGTGGTACTTGTTGCTAGATCCCATGAGTGCTAGGAGGTGCTGGACCATGGTGCCAAACCTCAGCTTCTGGGTGAATTTAGTAAGATCATAGGATGGAAGGGACCTCAAAGATCATCCAGTTCCAACCCCCCTTGCCTGGCAGGGACACCATCCACTAGATCAGGTTGCCCAGGGCCCCATCCAACCTTGTCTCAAAAGCTTCTAGGGATGAGGCTTCCACAACCTCTCTGGGCAACCTGTTCCAGTGCCTAACCACCCTCACAGTGAAGAACTTCTTCCTAATATCCAGCCTAAATGTCCCCTCCTCTATCTTACACCCATTTCCCCTGGTTCTATCGCTATCTGACTTCCTAAAAAGTCCCTCTCCAGCTTTCTTGTAGCCTCCTTCAGATACTGGAAGGCTACAATAAGGTCTCCTCAGAGCCTTCTCCTCTGCAGACTGAACAACCCCAACTCTCTCAGTCTGTCCTCGTAGCAGAGGTGCTCCAGGCCTCTGATCATTCTCCTGGCCCTTCTCTGGACTCACTCCAGCACCCCCATATCCCTCTTGTAACAGGGGCTCCAGAACTGGATGCAATATTCCAGGTGAGGTCTCAGGAGAGCAGAGTAGAGGGGGAGAATCACCTCCCTTGACCTGCTGGCCACGCTTCTCTTGATGCAGCCCAGGATACTGTTGGCCTTCTGGGCTGCAAGTGCACACTGGCAGCTCATGTTGAGCTTCTCATCCACCAGCACCCCCAAGTCTCTTTCCTCAGGGCTGCTCTCAAGCCAATCTTCACCCAGCCTGTATTGGTGCTTGGGATTGCCTCAACCCAGGTGTAGGACCTTGCATGCTGAGCTTTGGTGAAAGCTAAAATTAAATACAACTGAACAAGCTTCTACCCACTGGTACTTACTCAATGCCACAGTTGTGACTAGTGCTTCACTGGTCGAAGAGGATCATGTTGGAAGTATTTCTGTATCAAATAAATCCATAATCAAGTATGACAAACCACAGAATGGAGCAGAAGTGTGGTGGAGACATCAGCAAGCAGAAGATGAGAACTGGGGAAGAGCTGCCCTGAGATGCAGTCAGTGGGGAGACAGACAGTGAAACTTTCCCAGAGACTCCTGAAGCAGATCCTCCCTTCCTAGTCTTGTCCTGAGAATGATTTTCTCAACAGCTTTGTGCAAGTTGCATCACTTCTGGCCTTCCATTTTCTCTCCTAAGAAAGAGGTTGCTGCTTTAATGCCTTTTCAGTGTTGCTGGAGGAGCTCCCAAGAGCCACTAACCACTGCGTGAGATTTACCCTGGAGGTGAGGGGTTTAGCCCATGAAATGCAGCCTCTTGCCATTGTAGGTCCTGTGAAAGCTGGGATAGATGCTCCACTGTTGGCAGAGCAGGAATTCAGATGGGACCATGGAATAGGTCTCTCCTGGGCAGCTCAGAGAGGTGCACACTCTTGCTGATTTCCATCTGCTTTCAGCAGTGTCTCTTCACTCCCTGCTGCTTTAAATGCTAGCCTAGGTGCTAATAACAATGTTATTACACTGCTGAACAAACTCAAACAGCAGGAAATACACCCGCCTTATTTAAAGGGGACTCAATAGGCATATTTTATTTCATAAACTGTCATAATGCCCTTTTGGCATTAGACTGGCCCTTGGTGTCACCTGTGCTGCTTCCTGTGCCCTTGTTGGATACAGGGCTCCACAGTGCCGATGGTGGCAGCCAACATTTGGGGGTTTTTTAATCAAGAGCCGACAGCTTTGGCTGAGGATTTTGGCTCTACTTTGTAACTGTCATCAGCCAGAAATGGTTAAGATTATGACATTAAAAAATATGTCTTTTTAACTAGAGCTGGTTGATTGTCATGGGAAATGAACGTGCAATAGGCCCTTTACCCTCGCTTTGTCATTACACTTTGCTAAATGAACTTAGCACTGCTGTCTGCTACTGTATCATCTCTGCTGTGCTTGGTGAATCTCCTCCTACCTTGGGGATGCTGGACTTTTGATTTTGGAAGACAGATGCCCCAGCCGAGGCAGGCAGTGGCCATCCAGCTGGGCAGATGCACGGGAGGACAAGCGCTGCCAAATGACTTCAGTTGTTCTGTGGCTGCTGTGCTGTACCCTGCATCCCCATATTTCTTACTGCTGCTTTCCTTTTTCTGCCCCACTGAGGCTCTGCCTGAGAAGCTGAAGCCATGTGCATATCTCCAGGCTATACATCAAACTAGGCTTGCTGTGGCTGTGGCTCTGCTATAAACAAGGAAGAGAACATGTCCCTGCTTGACTGGTACTTCAAGCAGATGTTCAGTATCTAGACCTCATTTCAGACTGGCAGAAAAGAGAAGGAAGAAGAGGATGATTTTCTCTCCTCCTTAACAGCCAATGATGCCCTTGCAAGCCTTCTGCACTTGTGCTGTCAGCCTGCAAACTCAGTGTTAACAGCTGTTCTTGAGCTGCTGGCTGGCTTGCAGGGATGCTTCCTCCCAGGGTTTTTGAGTGTGTGTGAAGCTGGCTTCAGCTGCAGAGATGGAAGGGCCTAAAAGGCTGCTTTAGAGCCACAGAAGAAAGGCTGAAAGAATATACTGGAATCTTAGGGGTTATCAGGCTGTGTCACACCCTAGCTGACCAGTTTAACCCTCCTCTGAGCTACTCTCCTTTATATTTATTTCCTATAGGAGAAGCTCAGTTTTTCATAACATGCTTGTGTTATTATCATCTGTTGTTGTTATTATTCTTCAAGGTTACACCATGTCTCTGTGGTAGAAATACAGCCCTAAGAATGTGCTGAACTGTCTCTTGGTTCCATTTTTGGATCCATCCAGACACTTTTGCCTTCACACACAACATCAACAGCAGGGAGATGTCCCATTGACAGATGGATTTAGTAAGCGTTATTAATGTAACAGGGATTTCCAAGTACAAACCAAGAGCTCATTAATGTGCTCTAGTTAATTGGGGAGACTAGAAATAGCACTCTACCTGGGCTGGACACCATTACTGGACACCATTAAGATGAGGTGGTGTGCTGCTCTACATCATCTGTATGAGGAGCAGAGTGGGAAGTTCTCAGCCCTGTGCTGCAGCAGGTAAGTGATCAGCCTTCCTCTTGCCAGGTTAGTCACCCCCTTTTCACCTTCATCTGTGTGAACAGTTGTTACAATAACCCCTCATGTTCCTATTTGAGTTGTTTTAACTACACAAATGACTTCAGTGTAGGTACAAGAAAGATAACAGTCAAAACAGCAGCTGATGGCTATTGGGAGACCAGAGCATCTGTGCAGCAGACTGGTAAATTCTGAGTACTTCATGGAAGAGCATTAGTCCTTCTCAAGCTCTTCCAGAATAAATTCATCACTGAGCAGAACCACTTTAATCTGCATGCTGCATAAGGAAAAATTTCCTTTCAGCAGCAGCACAATGACCACCACAATGGGATGCTTTTAGCGAAAACCATCTCAGGGCTGTGCCAGGCAGGCTGTGTTTCACAGGATGCTGCAGGAGTAACAGTCACTGAGCTAGTGACTTCTTGGCCACTGAAAAAATCAAACCCCATCAGTTGTGGTGATAATGGTAGAAGCTGTTTTGGGTAAATGCTTCAACTTTCTATCATATTACAATGTTTCTGCTATACTGAGGCTTCTCCTTAGTCTGATGTTCATATGGAAGAGTGCCACTGGATCCAGTCAATGAGGCTGTGCAGCTTCACTGGGCATAAAGGTCTGATTTCAGACCCCATTGAAGGAAACAAACTGCTCTCTCAGCTTCAATTTGTTCCCTCATCTCTGTGTTTCAGAGAAGAATAAACATTTTACAAGGTGAGGAAAAGGTAAAAAACCCCTCTTGATTGATTGCTTTCCTAGAGTAGTTGAAAATTGCTCCTGCCCATTATGCAACTTTTCTGGGAGCAGTGATACTGACTGAGGAAGTTAGCAAGGAGTTGAGGTCAGCTGTTTGATGTGCAGGTTTCTGTTCTTTCAGCAGTAAGGCATAAAGAACTGAGGGTAAAGGACTCACCAGTGAGGAAAGCTGCCCGGGGCACAGGGTCAGTTCAGAGAGCTAACAGGGTGCCTGCACACAGGGAAAAAAAAAGTCATTTAACACAAGTCAGGGCTTCATTTTCAAAAGCCTGGAATATCTCAAGCCCAGAGGAGGATTTCACAGCAGCTCACTCTTTTGGCAGGGCTTCTGAGAGCAGTGGCCATCCCAGCACCCACCTGGCTGGGCTGCAGCCACTGTGGTGCCAGGCACAGAGTGATAGTGAAGGCCATTACAGCTTTACAAGAGCACATGGCGCTCACTCACCTGGAGAAACCAGCAACCAGGGCTGAAAAGGAGGAGGTGGAAGGATGGGGAGATGATTTTGGATGGTGGAGAGAGAAATGAAGGATGCTTGCTCAGCAGGTCTGCTGAAGCTGCCCAGCACAGTGAAAGTTGGATCCCTTCCTTCCTCTGAGCCAGTCCCATCAAATGGAAGGAGGCCAGAGGCTGAGGTTTATGGCTGTTGTGTCTGAAACAAATCAAAGGAAAAATACTTGGTTTGCCTGAGTGTGGCAGGGAGTGTGCCAGGTCTTTCATGTGGGAACATAGCCAAGGTATTGCTGCATGCTGGGCTGGGGGTGGCAGGTCCTGATGGGCAAGGATTGATGGCAGCAGCAAGGGATAGGCCAGGAATCACAAATACTGGACCAGAGGTTGGGGTTTTTTTGTTAAAAAAAAAAAACAGAAAAGAGAAAAAGAAAAAGAAGAAACTATATAGCTCAGTGAGACAGGGTTGGGAAAGGAATGCTGGATGTCACCATGGGGGGCTGCAGTCCCCTTTAGGGATCTCCAGTTGCACTGTGCTGCTTACAGAATCACAGAATAGCCAGAGTTGGAAGGGACCCATTAGGATCATCTAGTCCAACTCATGTTTAGGCACAGGACAACCCATAGTCACACCACGTGCCTAAGTGCCTTGTCCAATTGCTTCTTAAACTCCATGAGAGTAGGGGCCATGACAGCCTCTCTGGGGAGCCTGTTCCAATGCTCCACCACTCTCTGGGTAAAGAAGCTCCCACGAATATTCAATCTAAATCTCCCCCGGCACAGCTTCATGCCGTTCCCCCACTTCCTGTCGCCAGCCACCAGAGAGAAGAGGTCAGCACCCACCCCTCCCTCCCTGGTGAGGAAGTTATAAACAGCTATAAGGTCTCCCCTAAGTCTCCTCTTCTCCAGGCTGAACAGACCAAGTGCTTTCAGCCTTTCCACATACCACTTCCCCTCCATTCCCTTCACCATCCTTGTGGCCCTCCTCTGGACACTCTCCAACAACCTCATGTCCTTCTTGTACTGTGGTGCCCAAAACTGCACACAGTACTCCAGGTGAGAGTTCAGGTGCTTAGTTCCTTCCCTCCTAGCCCCTACCCTGTCCCACCTCCCTTCTATGGCAGAAGTTTGCTATACAAACGGGCAGGATTTTGGAGATGAGATGAAAATGGTCTTTTATTTCCTTCCATCTGTGTTTGCTCGCTCCTTTGTCTCCCTGACTTCCTAAGTCAGAATTCATCACCTTTCACCTTCCCCTCCCATCTCCCTGCTTTTGATATGAGATTTCCCTGGATATTTTCCTACCCCTTGGGCTGTGAAATTTCCTGCTACAGGCATCACTTGAATTTACACCTATACTGCAAAGCTGACAAGGGGAGATGAGAAGCATGGAAGCTGTGTGAGGGGTATATTGTTTTCCTAAAGCTTCCAGAAATGAGAGTAGAGCACTGGCCTGGATGACAGGAATGGCTCTGCAGCCTGAGCCCACCATGCTGAGCTAACTTTGGGGTGGAGGGCTGGGGGAAAACATCTCTCCTTGGGCGAGTTGCTAGAGGAGCAGCTGAAACTCCTGTGTGAGCTGAGGCAGACAGAAAGAAGCAGGCGTGTCTATTTCAGGATTCGGTGCTGCTGCTGCTCACCATCCTGTCCAAATACATCTCTTTAATGGATGTTGCCCGAGAGGAAGCACATATATTCTCCTGTGAGAGGGTGCCTGTGCCTGTAAGACTGTTTTCCCAGCGCTATAAATTGGTCTTATAAAAGATGTTACCTCTCTCTGCCTCTCCTTAATAACTGGGGGTTGTGGCTATAACAACATTTTGTGATCATCATATTTTTCACCAGGACTGCAGTCCCTCCTTTCTTTCCTCCCCAGTACTGAACAGGTCTCAGCAAAACCAGGCAATTCAGCATCTCTCATTTCAGCATCCCAACATTCTGCATCCCAGCATCCCAGCAGCATCTGCTGGTTAGGGAAGGAGTGGTTGGGTATGTGGATGTGAACAGAAGGATCTGGTGAGAATGCTTTGGGAGAAGATGAGTTGCTGGGCACAGAGCAATGGAGCCATATAAGAACAAGGGAGTTGGAGGGGGGTGGTGTGGGCATGTATCACGTGGCAATGGGCAGCCCTCCCAGGATCTGGCTCTGCACTCACATGGGTATATGCACTATTTTTTCCATGGTCCCTCCTGGGACAGCCTCTCTGTCACAATGCCATGGTGGCCTGTGGGGAGCACAGCCTTGAGTCAGGAGTTCTGACAGAATGCTACAGGCTCATCCTTGGGTACTCAGCACACATTTGTGTGTGAGAGCATCTTTGCTGCCCTCACCAAGGAAAAAGCATAAGTGCCTGCCTGGTGTATGGTGCTGTCCCATGCCAAACAGTGTGAATCTTGGGGTGAGACGAAACAGTGAGGGTGCCCAGCTGACATTGGGCACAATAAAACAATTTCCCTTTCCCACCCCAGCCCCAGCATAACATTGGCACAGCGTTGGGGCAGAGTGGAAGGCATGACTTTCAGTTTTATTTAAAAAGAGTAAATGTCTGACTCCCTGCTCAGGTGAGCAAGCAAAAGGATATGCTCATCTGCATCCAGTTCCATCCCCCAACTCCAACAGAACCAGCAGCAGGGTTAGGTCCTCTCCACATGACAGGCATCCAAGTTGCAGCACCTGACAGGTCTTCACATAGTTGCTACTTGGGGCTGTTCCTTTTCCTCACACACATGGGGAATGTAGCAGAGCAAATCACATCTGAAAGTTCATGTTCCCAGGTTTATTTTCCCAAGGACCTCAGGGCCTTTTCACTGAACAGTAAAGATGCAGCATGTGCTCCTTCAAAATAAACGTAATTCTTGGGTGCACAGCGTGTCAGCAGAGTGCAGCATAGCTGCCAAAAATCTATGCAAACCCAGCATCAGGGCATTATTTATTAAAACAATAAATGTTTAAAACAAACCCTTACAGGTTAGTCTTACAGCTGAAACTTTGAAGTATCCTTTGGTCACTGAGTAAAGCCTTGGGGGGAACTTTCAGTCATGATTCACCTCTTCTTGTCTCATGTGTATGGCCAGGTGCCTTTGGGGCGATGTGGGGGAGTGAGGTAAGGAAGCTATATGCTTCTGTGGATTCATACATCTGGGGTCAGTTGCATCTTTGTACTTAGAAACAAGACTTAGCCACACTGATCCTTTTTGCTGTTCATTGTGCGAAGAAAAAGGGGAACATTTAAAAGGCAACAAATTTTGTCAGCTCACAGTTGGCATATCTTGGCCTATAGGTTGAGCAAAACCAAATAGCTGAAGTGTTTGTTGTCTCTCTCACTTGAGCCTAGGTTTTTTACAGAAGGTCCCGTCCTCTTCTTGCATGTTCATTCCCTCTCTGCTAAGCCGAGGCCCTCCTGCTGCAACACTGCAATAAGTTGCCATCAAGAGCATTTCTAGTGCTTTCTGTGCTGTTGCAGTAAAGCATGGCCAAGTATTTGCATGATAGCAGCTTTAATGAGCTACTTTTCTGATGATGCATATACTCTTGTCATCTTCCTGACAAATTAATGCTTAAACTCCCCCCCACTTTTTTAACTATGTAAAACACTAACCATTACTGACCTAGGGCTTACTAATGTTTTGGTATACAGTAGTGATACTGGAATAACACCAGGTAGTTGTAGGTATTAACACTTCTTTCTCTGTCAGGATATTTCAGGCTTAGGTGTGGGACACAAGTGATTTAAATAATTCCCATAGATTCATCAGCTTCCCTTGTCACATATATGGGGACAGGAGAAATCACATACACAAGCACACTTAACTAATGAGTTGCCTAACAGAGTGTCTTTCATCTGCAGGCATTAACTAGCTACTGTCAAACAAATCAGGGAAAAAAAAGGCATAATCTCATGTCAGAGTTTCCTACTGCATGCTGGTGTCTTTGACAAGAGCAGCTGGTCCTACCCTGCATGTGAGACATGCTCCCAACACCACATAGTTTTGACCACCAGCAAAACATAAGGGCTCCAAGTAAAGCAAGACTGGTTAGTGGGAATAAACTAAAAACACCTTTATAGTCTGATAGGAAGAGATTTATTTAACAAACACCAATGAAACCCTTAATTTAGCAGCTTTGAGCAGGGAGCCACCAGCCACACACAATAGAAGAAATCCAAAATGCCCATAAAATGCCCATAAAATGAACATAAATTTAATATAAGAAGAAAACCAGACAATTTTTCATTTGTGCATATACTAACCAGAGGTTTTCAAGACTATGCTCTGACAACACACCTTCACAATGTGAAGGGTCAAATAGTTGTAATGCCAGGCCCTACCTCTGCAGCTGACTCACCAGCTGTAAGCACTGCCCGAAGCAGTCAGGGCTGCAGGGCCAGGAAACCAGTGTGCTGGGCAGTGCTGCTTCCCAATAGTGTACATAAATCCAAACATTTCCATGGAAGCAGGAAAAATGTTACCTACAATTTGCCTGAAACCTGTTCATGAGTCAGCAGTGATTTTGGGGTATGCAAAATGTCACTTGGTGCTGTGGAATTGTAGAGCCACGCTGGGTGGCCATTAGCTCCTCTTCGTTTGCAGCAAGCAATTAAAAAGCATGTCCTGGGGCTCCAGCCTTTCTGCCCCTTGGGTTGGGATTGAGTTATTTATCCTTGCATGGTATTTCTCAACCTGTAATTAACTCACCTCTCTGTTTTCCTCTCAGAGCCAAAGGGGGAATGTTGAAATGAGGCTCTCCACAAGCTCTGAGGGGATGGGTGACTCTGGTGGCTAGCTCCTCATCAGGCTGTTGGAAGGATCTTGCTGCTGCTGGTGGGATGTAGTTACAGGTCCTGGAGAGCTTGGTCCATCTGATATCTAAGGTGTAGTGCATGTGTTTGTCAGCCCCAAATCCAGGGCTTTTAACACATCCAGTGGGGTTTTTACTGTGGATGTGGGCTGTGAGTTTCCATTATTTCCCTGTGCTTTAATCTGCTTCCCTAAAGGCTGTGTGAGGCCCTGGCCCTGCTCAGCCCAGGCTGGGCACCTCTTTCATAAATGTTTCCTGGCTCCCCATGTGCAGGAAGTGGTTTTGGGGGATGTTGAGGAAATTCTTTGTCTCTGCTTCAGGTTTCTTTTCCTGCTTGGCACCCCACCTCTGAGCCAAGCATGCACACTGCAGGCTGGGATGGCCTCATGCTCCTTGCTTTGGTCTGGATCTGGCCATTTGCACCTCCTAACAGCTGGGAAGGCCTGGGTTTTCAATAGCTGGTCTTAGCCTGGGTGATACACCGTGCACTCAGGTATGCCCAGGGGTTGGTGTGCCTCTCCCTGGCTCTCAGCCAGCCTGCTCCCTCCTTCGTGGAGAACAGGGTGGCCTTTGCTCTGCAAAATGTTCTCCTTTTTGGGTGGTGGAGGTGTGGGGTGGGTTTAGGTTGCAGGCTAAGGGCTGAACTCCTTTTGCATGGCAAACGGCTTTATTCCCACAACTAACGGGAGGTGGCATGCTGACAGCATTATGCCTTTTCCTCTGACTTCCTTTGTTTGGGATCAAATGGTCAATTACAAAAAAAAAAAAAGAAAAGAAAAAATAAAGGAAAACAACTTTCTGGACTAGCTGGTGCTCTAGAAACAACCTTAAGTGCCCAGCTACATGTAGTGCAAAGCTGCAAGGCCACAAATTCAAAGCTGTGGCCAGAGTTTTCCCACCGTGACCTCTTTCTGGCAGCAGCCTGCCCTGCCCAACCTGACTTGCATGGAAAGCATTGTGCCTTAGTGAGACAAAAAAATAAAAAGCCTGGAAAACTTGGATCCCTCAGTGCCTCATATGGACCTTTAAAACTGCTGGGTACTTCACAGGCTGTTGACTTATGCATTGTGGGCCCGGGTCCAGGTCTCTGCATGCCCCCTCCAAGGGAAGATGCTTACCCTGCAGCTGCAGAAGGGACTCTCTTCTCCTCTCCCAGGCTAGAGCTGAGGCTGCTCCCATTTTCCTTCTCCTACTGTGGAAAGAAGCCTGACAAAATGGCTTTAGTGTTGGGACTTTTTAAGCACAAAATTCCTGGGGAAATACTGGGTTTTTTTCCATCAGCTGCAGCACCAGCCACAGCAGCAGCTCTCCAGGATTGTTCAATAGTCACTTAAGCAGAGTAAGAGCAAATTCTTCTGCTAGGAGGGCAGCCTTTTAAAAAAATCCTTTCTTTGTTGCTTAAGGTAAGGGAGGAACTTAATTTTCCTCCTTCAGATGCTCTTTGTTGCCTGTGGCCTGAGCCCTAGGTGTTGTGCTCATCTCTTCTGCAGCTGCTGCTGCTGGATCTGGCTCAGGGGTGGGGTGGGATGGGATGGGGTGAGTTGAGTGGGGCAAATGTACCTGACAACTCTGGCTTTCCCTTGTCAGTTTTAATGAAAGAAAAAATTTGGTTTTCTTTATCCCAAAAGGAACATCTGGCACCACTAGGCCAGCAGCTGTTCCTGGGCACTCATGTCCTCAGAGAGGGAAAGGGCTGGAACTAAACTCCTTATTAGGTGGCAATCTGCAGTGCTAGGGAGTGGATCTGTGCAAGGAGGAGGACAGTGGCTGTGCTTGCATTGATGGCCATCATGGGAATTAAGTGTGACTCTGGACTGAGAAAAGATGGGCATGTCAGTTATTCCCATCACGTGAAGCTGGGAGTGTGGCACCAAGCTGCAAGCTTCAGTGCAGCTCATTGTGTGTGGCCTGCCTGCTTCTTTGTTGTGGTTTGGGTTAGAACAGAATTAATTCTGTTCAGTAACTGTATTTTCTAAAAAGGTATTCCAACCACATACATAATATCGTATCAGCTTTCCCCCCCACACACACACACCTTGCCTGGACTGTCCCTTTAAGAAACCTGAGATTCCTGAATCAAGGACACTGCAAACCCCCCCCTCCACCCCAGGGTGGGGAAGCCAGGGGAATGCTGGGTTTTTCTGTGGGACTTTTGTTTTAACTCCTAGCCACGAGGAAGCCTCTTCTCTTCTCTCTCTGCTGTGACTTGGATGCTGTTGCTGCTTGCCTCTGCTCCCTGAGACACAAGTGCTAGCTGCTTGGACTGGGAGCTGCTACCGGGGACTCAGGGAAGCTGCTGTGCTGGCATCGGGACGGTTCAGTATTTTGGGTCCTGTATATGTTTATATTCGTTTCATTTATGTTTGCTGTTGTTATTAAAGCAGTTCTTAGTTTTTAACTTCCAATCCAGTCTCTCCTTTACCTGCCGTGTGTGGGGGCTGGGAAGAGCCTTTAAACCCACCACATTCTTTGTAGGCAAAATGTTACAGTTCACTGGGAAACTTCTCTGGAATAAAGTAAAATATTTATGGAGAGTAGGGGATATCAAAAGGGATACTTTTGGCAGCCAGATGGCACAGAGCAGTTTGGTTTTATGGTTTACAATCCAGTAGTTACCATATTGTGGTAACAGAGAAGCTAATGCTACTGGGGTGAGGGTCAGCCCAGCTCTTCTGCTTCTGGCACCACTTCGTGCACCATGAAGTCACCTGAGCTTGTGTATGAACAGAAATGGGAGAGATATTGAGACAAAGGGGTCTCACTGTGGCTTGATGAACCCTGGGCAAGATTTGCTCTGTGTCCCATCACTCTTATCAACAACACAGACATACTGATGACCCCAGGCATTGCTAGGATTGGTATCATTTTGGAGTTTCAAAGTCTTCAGAGGAATTTTTTTTCTTTCTAAGCAGTACCTGCAGCTTTGACACCTTAAGTTTAGGTCAGAAATCAGTGAGGATGAGCCCTTTGTTTGTAAGCTGAAAGGAGCCCATTAGCAGATGAACACCAGACATCTGTCTTTGCCAGGGGTCTTCCCAGTTTCTGTTCTCTACAGGTTGTATTACTGGAGAATTAGGATGGATACATTTTGCAACAATAAGAGTAGACACTGGCAATATGGTAACTTCTCCCACCTACAGCTTCTCATGGACTCTGCCCTGTCCCTCCTGCCATAGCTTCACATCCCACAAGCTTTCATCTCCCCCACAGCAGACAGGGAGAAAGAGGCCAATACTTACCTGCTGCCTTTGGATTCCTGTCCAGAGTTTGAAATACAATTTACAAATCTTAATTCTTTAGCTATAGCCCCATCTAATGGTATGATCCCAGCCACTCCCTCTACAGTGCTGCTTTTTGGGGGTCTCTTGCCTGTGTGACATGCCAGCAGTGCTGTTGGGCCTGATCCAGCTCTCCAAGTGCTTCTGACTGGGGACATGGCAGATCTGGCCATGCCCCAGCTGGCCCCTTGCAGCCTCAGTATGTTTGGTTCCGCCCCCCCCCCCCAATTTCTGCCCCCATTTCCCTGACATTTTTACTGACATAAAAAAGAAGCAGCACCTGCAGACACTTTGATAGGCTCTATCTTCCACCACTAGAGCTTGCTGTGCCAGGCAGGACACTCAGGAGACAATGCAGGAGGCTGTTGGGAGTATCAGGATTTGTGCTGTGGAAACCTTTCACCAGCTCTTCCAAAAGCTCCTCTGGTGTGCCCAGGCTGGGATCTGGCACATCTTCTGCTAGATGCTCATACTAGAGCCAGTCAGGGCCGAGGGCACGAGCAGCTTGATGCCACTGGTGCTCCTGCACAGGCCGTGAGGAAGGTGCAGGGTGCCAAGCATGGCAGGCATGAGTTGCTCCTGTGTGCACGTAAGCAGCACTGCGATTAGTGGAGAGTATCTAACAGAAAGCCCTGCCAGTCCCTGCAATACCTGGTCTGGAGAGTCCCCTGCATGCACACAGCAGCCCACATGCACACAGCAGCAGTGCAAGGACACACCTTCCCACCCCACCACAAGGCCTAGGGCACTGCCTTGCATCCCAGGCAGAGCTTAGGGGCTTGGCTGCCTCCCAGCCCTTTTCAGCAAGGAAAGTGGGGAAAATTTCCAGCAAACCCATGGGGTGGTCTTTGGACCATACAGACTCTACAGCCATCCCATTCCCTGGGGTTGCCTGCTCCTGCACTGAACCCCTGCAACCATGTGGAGCTATTCAGTAATGTCCTGTTGGCAACAGGAAGTTCACCCCTGTTTATCCAGCACTGGGAAGCTGCCTACAAAAGGCTACCTGTAAAAATTAGTTTTGGCACAAGGATCCTGGAGAGAGCTTTTGCCAAGGAAAAATATTGTCAACAAGCTCTGTGAAAACAGCATTACTCATCTTCAGGAAAATAACCCAGCCAGGCTGAGCAACTGCATGGATTTATTCAGAGAATCGTAGAATCACTAAGGTTGGAAAAGGCCTCTAAGATCATGAAATTCAACCATTGACTCAACACCACCATGCCACTAAACCATGACACAAAGTGCCACATCTACCCAGGTTTTGAACACCTCCAGGGATGGTGACTCTACTGCTTCCCTGGGCAGCCTGTTCCAACATTTAACCTCTCTTTCAGTGAAGACATTTTTCCTAATATGCAACCTGAACCTTCCCTGACACAACTTAAAGCCATTTTTTTCTTCTCCTATTGCTAGTTGCTGGGGAGAATAGACCAATGTCCACCTTGCTACAACCTCCTCTCATGCAGTTGTAGAGAGGAAGGTCTTCCCTGAGCCTCTTCTTCTCCAGACTAAACAACCCCAGTTCCCTCAGCTGCTCCTCATAACACTTGTTCTCTAGACCCCTCACCATCTTCACTGCTTCATTGAATTGCAATTCAATGTTGTTCTTGCAATGAGAGGCCCAAAACTGAACACAGTATTTGAGGTGTGGCCTCACCAGTGCTAAGTATAGGGGGACAACCACTTCCCTAGTCCCGCTGGCCACACTATTTCTGACACAGGCCAGGATGCTGTTGGCCTGTTTGGCCACCTGGGCACGCTGCTGGCTCATGTTCAGCCAGCTGTCGACCAGCACCCCCAGGTCCTTTTCTGCCAGGCAGCTTTCCAGCCACTCTGCCCCAAGTCTTCTGCATTGCAGAGGGTTGTTGTGACCCAAATGCAGGACCTGGCACTTGGCCTTGTTGAACCTCATCCCACTGGTCTTGGGCCATTGATCTAGCCTGTCCAGATCCCTCTGCAGAGGCTCCCTACCCTTGAGCAGATCAACACTCCTGTCCAACATGGTGTCATTTGCAAACTTACTGAGGATGCACTCAATCTCATCTTCCAGATCATTGATAGAGATCCACCCATTGCAGCACACCAATCACAAGAACCATCCCATCATGTTTCTGTGATGGTGACCATGTCATAGTTTTCCTGCCATACAATGGCTTCCAGATCTTCCTGTTTGTTGCCTATGCTGCATGCATTGGTGTAGCTGCACTTCTGCTGGGCTATCCTCTCACTTCCAATGATAGCACGATGCCCCTAGGCTCATCTCTGGTGAGCCTGGTTTTATTCCTTTCCCCCTTTGAACTTAGTTTAAAGTCTGACACAGCTTCATGTCTGACTGACAGCAAGGCAACTGCAGAAGAATGATGCTTTTCCTTGGTATCACCCCATTGCCACCCAGCTTGTCTTGCCTTGGGTTGGGGCAGGCTTGAGGGTCCCCACTTCCTGCTGAGGGCTGTGTCAGCCCAAAGGAGGGCATCTGTGGGGTGCAGCTGACTGAGCCAGGGAATGGTTTCTGCGCTGGGACACTGGAGGTGCTCCTGATGTTCTGCTGTGTCAGGGCAAAGCCCAGCCTTGGGGGACTGGGTGGAAGCATTTGGGCTTGGCAATGGACACTGGTGAATCTGCATTAAAACATTTCCCACCTTGTTCCTCCCTTCACTGGGTCTGCACTGAAGTCACTTCCCCATGAGTATGAAGCGAGCCAAGGCTTAATGCCTTCTTTTTTTTTGACAGGAAAAGCCTCTTTTTAACCAAATTTTACAAGTGTCACATAAAGTTCTGCTAGTTGTTCTGCAACCTCATTTGGCTGTCCTGATGCAGGCTGCAATAACTTCCCAGTGTTTTACAGCATGTGCCAAAGATAAGATAACCAGATTTGAGTCAGTGATTGTTGAAATCATCTGATGCAAAGTATGACTGCACTGTTAAGGGCTATCACTGCTGGAGGTAGCTTGGAGACCTCTCTTTCTACCCTGGCATGAAGCTGTCCTTTGGCTCCAAGCACCTGCTGAATTCCAGCCCAGACACACAGACTGGTTTTCTTCATCTGATGTATAAACCTGTTGAGGAGGAACAGGGTTCATCTCCCATAAGGCTGAATTGCCCCTGCCTCGAAGTGGGGATCAGCCTTGCAGGGCAGGAGGCACACGGCCAGGGGGAGGACTGAGCCCATGATGCCCCTTGCCTGAGACAGAGCATATAGTGAGGTGCATGGTCTCAGCCTCAAAGCTCAGAGGCTGTGCTCATGGGGTGTCACCAGGGGCTTTTTGAGTGTGATGCTGCAATATGCAAGAAATATCAAATAAATAATATCTGTGTTAATGCAGTATTAGTGGTCACTTTGGGAGTTATTTTTCCCTAGCAAGGTAGTGCATGATGTCCATCAGGCAGGTCTAGAAAGTAAATCTGGGTCACACCAGGCTGCTCGTGGGGTGTAAGAAGTGTTTGAAAGCCATAGCCAGGCCAGATTAACAAGTAGTTGCAGCCAAACAGGGCCTGTTCCCATGCCCTTGTGTAGATTGAGGTTTTTGCTGTGCTCCTCACAGCTGTGAGGGGCAGAGCTGTCTCTCAGTCCATGCTGCAGAGCCTCTTCTGACATGCCCTAAACATTTCTTCCTGTGCTGTAGCTTCATGGCTGTACAGGTGTCTTACAAACAAAAGGGGGGCAGAAGGCCAAGCATTTGTTTCACTGGGTAAGCACTGTCAGCCTTCCTGCCCACAGTTTGTCAAGAGTGCTGGTGAGAGCCCATGCTTGAGCTTCTCTGGGAAAACAAGATACCAGCAACCCTGGTCACACTTCCTGAGTGCATTCCTGCTGCACTGGGGGTGCAGCTGCGAGCCAGCCTGGTGGGGTGGCACAGGAGCTCTGGTAGCCCTGGGGAAGCAGAGCAGTGAACAGGCCAGGCCAAAATAACTGTTTGGGGTTTTTTTCACTCTGACCAGCTACTCCATCAGAGGAGCACAGCCAAGGGGTATTTTTGCTCAAACATGCTCCAAGGGGACATCACCAAACCTCTTCCTGGGCCCTGGCACAGACCAGGTGCCAGGTCAGGTGAGAACAGTGACCATCACCAAGCAGCTGCTCCGTTAAAACAAAAAGGTATGAAAACTGAAGTCCAACACTGAGGAAAACACAACTCAAGAGAAGTGTAATTACTTCCCCAAATCTGACCACCAGTCAAGTCTGCTAGTGTTGAAACACCTGTTCCTTTTAATCAGGGGCTATCACCAGCTTTGTGATGGAGATGGTACAAGATGAAAATAGAAGAGACCAAGAGGAGAACTTCTTGTAGGGAAGAAGTGTTACCTTGCTTTTTCTCATTCCTCACAAGTTTCTTATTTTTAGGATACCAAATTATAACTCTGCAGATAAAATATTAGTTTTGCAAAACAGATCCTGTAGTACCTACCCTAATCCAAATGGTTTGATATACTCTCTAAGCCAAGCTGACATCGTTTCAGTGAAACACCTTTGAAAGGCCTTTGATATGCAAGGGGCAGGTGTCAGATGAGCAGTATTTGGGGAAAAATAGGATACTGTTTCATGCTTTGCTTAATCTTCCAGTATGTGGTGCTGGCTGTAGCTGCTGCTGCAGTATGTGTAGTTTTATTTTTAAGCAGTGGACCCAGAAGCGTGGGTAACCTGCCCACTCAAACCAGCTCTTGGTGCAAACACCACTAGCACACCTGAGCCCAACAAAAGCCAGCTGCTGTCACAGAGGATGGAACCAAGCTTACTGCAGGGACTTGCACACCTCTACAACAAATCTCTTTCCACCAGCACATGGTAAAGCAAAGACCCAATCCCAAAGGTTTTCCCCTTTGTACACTGCCTCTCCATACAGTGAGCAGGAGCAAAAGCACAGACAGGTTAGCTGGTGAAGCTGAAATCTCCTGTCACTGAGCTTCTAAGAACCAGGAGCTGGGCTTATTAATTCAAACTGTGTTTTGATGGGGAGGTGGAATCAGGGAGATCAGAGCAGAAAAAGCTAGGAAGTAGCTGCTTGCAAGAGAGAAACTATAATTTCCACAGAACCTGGAGGTACATAGATTTTAGTTGGCCTCTTGCTCTAGTTGGCAGCTTTGAGGAGCACCACATGGATAGAAGGTGCTGGCCCAGTTCCTACAGCGGACAGATGAGGCAGCCCACTGTGGCAGAGGAGCTCAAGGAAGGGCAGGAGCTACAGGACCTGAACTCAGCAGCCAGGAACATGAGTCAAACAAGCTGAAAGTGATTAGAGGTCTTGAGTGGGCTTTCTCCTAGCTTCCCCTTGCAGTCTTGTCACTGCCAATGTTGCAGGAGGTGGGGGAAAAAAAAGAGGATGAGGATTGCAGGATCTCATGCTAGAAAGAAGAGAGCAATAAGCTGTCAGTAGCAACCTTCACATGAACTGGTCTGAGCTGTTACTCAGTCTGGAGAAGTGGCTAGCATGGTTACTTTGCTCCTTTGCACTTCAACTGGCCTGTGCAGCCTACTCTCACAATTTCTAAAGCAACTGCATAAATAGGAAGAGGCTGAATCACAGAACCACAAAGATTGGAAGAGACCTTTAAGATCATTGAGTCCAACCATACCTATCACCATACCACTAAACCATGTCCCTGAGCACCACATCTACATCTAAATGCTTCTTAAACACCTCCCTGGGCAGCCTATTCCAAGACTTTGCAACACTGTCAGTAAAGAAATTTCTCCTGATATCCAACCTAAACCTCCCCTGCTTCAACTTGAAGACATTTCCTCTCATCCTCTCCCTGTTGACCCTGGAGAAAATATCCCTCAGACTTCATTTGACAGCAGACAAACAGTTTTTATGACCCTGCTTATTACAGTTACCTCAAAGGTTGAATCCAACTGCTCTAAATCACCCCTGGATTTCAAAGCAAACTATGAGGCAGAAAGTGCTAGAAGCCAAGGGGTGGAGAACAACAGAAAAAAAGGGCAGGCAAGGATAATTTCACAGAGTAGCCAAGTGGCTTAAATTAGCAAGGTGTTCCAGTTGCACTGCTTATCCTTCTGCAACAGCAGAGTCAAGAAAGATCTTGCCTCAGTACCTTCTATACAACTGCCTCAAAGAAGAGGCTGCACAACCAGTATGTTGACAGGGCTTCTGAAATCATCATTTCTAATGACAGTTTTTCCATCAGATTGCTTAGCTTTTCCCAAAGGACCAGTATATTTGGAACCAAGTTTTGTCAACCTGTTTGTGTTGCATGACTGGATTTATTGCCAGTGACTCAGTTCATTCCAGCAAGTGTTTATGGTAACTCTCTTGTGGAAGAGAGCTGCCTTAAGTGAGCTGTGTACAGTACTTCACTTAGCTGGAGAAAGGGGAATTTCTACACGCATAAGACAAGTAAAATAGGTACAGTTGGGGTAGGTTTGCTGCTGTAATTACTTTGGTTTTCAAAGCACTTGTACATTTCATGTTAAAGTAGTTTGAAGCATGCCCAGACAACACGGTACATTGAAATTCTCAGCATCTTCTAATAGCACAGCACTTGTTTTGTTCTCATTGAAGAAACTTCTGCTCCCCAGATAGAATCTGAAGCACCAGCTTGACTAGGCACTGTCTATAAGGGCAGATGGGGGCAACAGGATCTGGACCATGGATCAAACCAGTGCAAAACCCAGTTCTGGCCTCAGCTGCAGGATAAGCAGCTAAGCTACTTACTAGTAGCAGGTAAGATGCAAAGGGTGATTTCAGCCAACAGAAACCTTAGTGTAACTTGCCTTTTTGCCTCTAGATTCTTTTCTTCTTATTCGGTCTAAACTGTGAATAGTCATGCCTGTCTCCTGCCCTTTGGGCCAAGGGCTTTTCAGTACAATGCAAACAGCCCCTACTGCCCCCTGATGCTGGGTTCACTAATTCTCAGGAACAAAGGCAGGTGCTTTTCTCCTATGCAGAAAAGAAAGCTTACAACTTTTAGCCTACTTGTTCTGCTACTCCTCCAAAACCCCAAGCCATTATACTGGTTCAAGCTGGGCTCTTCACAGCAAGCTAGTGACACTTCTGCAGAGCCTTTGGCCCAAGTGATTGGGCTGGGAAGACCAGTGTTAGTATGGTACCAAATTTTTACAATGGAGAGGGAAGACAAGCTTATCTTAGCTGAATAGCCATACACAGCAATGCCAAGGTTTCCCAATTAATAACAAGCCAACAGCATTACAGATAAATGTATTTTAATTAGGATTGACTACTATCTCAAAGAGTCTTGAAATTGCACTTGTACTGTACCTAATCAACAGCCAGAGGCAATAAAAAAGTCTGGAAACATAAAAGTTCTAACACCCAACACATGACAGTAAGTGCTGCCATTGAAAGCAACAAACACCACTCCCAAGAACAGAGATTCTCAGAGGAAAATGTTGTAACATTTTTGTATGGACAAAAAAAAAAAGTTAAATTGAAGACTGGAGGAAATATATTAGTGCCTGCCTTTTTAAAAGGTTTGGGTTTTGTTTTTTTTTTTTACATTAAATACATTTTTCTTTAAAAGCAAGGTACTTTCTAAATCCATGGTTTATATACTGTATGTACAAAAGCAGAACATTGTACAGTGGCTTTGGATAAAGCAGCACTAACGAGCTATAAGCTGGTATGGTGTTGCTAAACCAAATGCAAGATGACAAGTTAAGCACTCTAGGAGAAGTATCTCCATGGTTAGTATGAGAAAAGGAAAGTATCAGGTATGTACAAACTGATTATTGAAAGAAATCCTGCAAATCCAACATCATTTGCTGTGGAACTGTACATGCTGCAGCTAATCAATGGAAGTCTTACTGCAAGAACTGATCCGAGAGACCCAAAGTAACCATTTTCTTTCAGTAACAAAAGTACATTACTCATGCAGAGAGCACTTAGGCAAGCTGTCATTGAAACATCCCTCCTAGGGTGCAGGGCTCCAAGGAGAACAGATTCTTATTGCAGCCTGAAGTCAAGTAGCCACCTGCATTTTTCCACTATACAAAACATGAAATGCCACCATCAAACCATATGAAACTGAGATTAAAGCTACACGATTCATTATCTGTATGTGCACTCTGCCTTTCTGTGGACAGTTAGATTAAAGCAGAAAGTCTGCACCCAAGTATCACCAGTTCAGACTAAAATGGACTGGCAGTGATTTCCACAATTAGTGCAACATTAACTCCCCTACTTTCTCAAAGTGACTTACTCTTCTTCAGATGCATAACATGCTTATTTAGGTTTTACAAAAACAAACCAACCAGAATGGGGGGCAGAAAGCTGCTTTCATGTTTGTAGGGGTTTTTTTGAAGCCTACTCCATTAAAAATTCACCAAACAGGAATAGTTTGTGCCCTGGTTCAAAGTCGCTTGCCTCAGAAAAGCATTTTTTTTTTTATTCTAAGGTTAGCAGCAGGGCAGAGAGATTAAGTTTCTTCTTGTTACATATAGTTTTAATTGTCATTCAGTTTACAACTTCAGAAGAGGTTATTTGCTATACTTTTAGGATGCTGTTCATCCTTGGTTTAGCCACTGCACTGGTTTAAGGAACTGAATGTTTCTTCTTCGAAGAGGACAGAAGCAAGACAACTTATTTCTAAACTGCATCAACTTAAAGTTCCAAGTTTTAATGGTGTAAAATCCAACATTCAGTTACAGTTAAGATAGACTTGCTACCCAGCAAACTGTGCTCAAACCTACCAGGTTTTGGTGGGACCTTTAACTTAACCGTTCACGAGTGATCCACAGCATCCAGAACCTGGGAACATCAGGGCACCCAGCCAGCCAGCAGCAACTCCCTCCCCCTTTTTCATGAGACTTTAACAAATGCAACTGATGTGACCTTAGCACTGGAGCCAATGACTTCCACTGGTTAACTCCAATACCCAAAAGGGCTAGGGAGATCCTGTGTTAAGCCCAATGCAATATGCATCAGTGTCATGGAGCAGGAAGATCCCAGTGTCTACTTGTTAAAGTTCACACAAACCGTACAGATACAGACAGGGTAAAACACAGACTCAAAAGGATCCATTATGCTTGAAGAAAATTCCAAATAAAATGACATCTTCTGCACAGCCCAGCCTCAGACACAGCCACATCTTTATCTAGTATAATAAACTCTGTAGTAAACTGTTTTTGACCTCCATAGAGAGTAGGAGTTGTCAAATTTAAGAAGATAAACTCCTCTCCCTGGATACTGGTGGCTGCCAGCATACACTTCTTCGTGACAGTCTCGTCTGTACACAGGCACTATTTCATCTAGCTGAGGCTTGTTGGCATTCTTTTTGGCTTTTTCTTCACTGCTTGTACTTTCTGCAAGAAAAAAAAAAGGTGTCAGTTAACATGGGTGGATACTTTACAAGAGAAAGGCAGATGAATATGTAGTGGACAAGGCACTCTTTGTTAGCTTAGAAATCAGATTGGCCAACCTGGTTCACAGCAAGGCTGTGGCTAAAGCATTCAAAAGCATGAGGAAAAGTAAGCATGGTCACTTCATGATGAATTTCACAGACTGGGATTAAAACTCACCACACCTGTCTCCCCAGCATAGCTGGGTCAGGCTGTAGAGATGCCAAGTTCTAGTTTTCATTAAGAGATTACCTCACATTGACTGCTACTGATTTGTCATACTACTCCTGATTACTTAGTAGCAAATATTCTATGTTAGAGCAGTTCCTTCTAGATAAACCACATGCTCATTTCAAAACATTTTTTTGGTGGTATGCTAGGCTCCTTCATAGGTAAAAGCTGTGACCTGTGTCTTGGCCACTATCAGGAATTGCTCTTTTAAGCTGCTTTGCTGAAGTCTCAAGGAAGCTTCCTCCCCAGAAAAAGATCATGAAGAGCAGGGCAGGATTTTCCTTCAGGTTTTCAGTGGGCAGATCCATTATGCTCTATTATGGCACAGGTTTCAGTCTAGCTTACTGAATAGCTGAATTGGACAAGAGTGCACACTAAGCAGTAAGTAAACTTAGGAAAACAATTTCCCCACCCTCAACTGCTCTAACCTGTGTGACCAAATGAGGTGAACGAAGTTACTTTCAGAACAGCACTTCCTATTCAAAACTGAAAACAAGATTCCAACTCTATGGAAGTTGTGGGGACCTATATTACACAATCATTTGGGTTTTCCCCCATGGAAATCTCTGCAGGACTGGAAGTTCATATAAATAAGCATGCTAACCTTCTTCTTCATCCTCATCATCACTGGATTCACTGACATGCACACTGACAGCAGTATTAGGGGAGTCTGTCCATTCAAAATACACCCCAAAACCAATGTCATAATTGTCTGTAGCAAACTCCCAAAAGAGGTAAGAGCCCTCTTCATGAGTTGGTACTCTAACTGTAACCACTTCTCCTCGTCCCACTGTGATCACAGAGTCTGCATCCTGACGGATTTTCTCCTTGAAGTCTTTTATCTGGGGTCGTGTCCACATGGATGGTGCAGCTATCACTGGAACAGAATCTGGAGAGAGGGGAGAGAACACTCCAGTTAGGCTTTGCTTCAGTTACTTATGCTGCATACTTAGGTGTGCCTTAGGGGCACTCGCAGACCACAAGCATAAGTGGCTTCCAAGTAATATTCTTTTTTAATTATTTTAAAATGTTTAAAAAAAAAAATCTTTTTTTCTTTGTGACTGGAGAAAGATCTTTTCAGAGTTGAACCCTGCCTGAAATGCAGTGCAAGCTTAGGTACAACACTGCACACTGAAATCCTACCAGTTTACCTGTCCGCTGCGTTTAAACCAACAGTGCTCACACAGAAAAGACTGAGAAGACAGATGTACTGCTCCAGGTGATGGGGTTACATTACACAGAACCAGAGGTGTGTATTTGTCTAGAAAGTGTCAAATATTGACTAAAATAACTGAACACATCACTATGCAGACCGTGCTAGTGTTGGTTCTATACTGGGTACCAAAATATATCTTTTGAGGACTACTGATCATGGATGAAAGTATAGAGGTAACATCCAGTAACATCACCAGTGACAGAGCTAATGGGAGGCTTACTTCCCTGCTCCATTTCCACAGCTCCCTAGAAGCTGTCTGAGGAAGGTGGGAAATGAGGGGACAGCAGTCTGGACTGCACACGTGACAAGGGCTAAGCAACGTGCAAGGCAACACTCGGAGAGAGTAAGAAGGCTTTGGCTTCATTTTCATCTGCAAGGCTAAAGCACCCAGTTTGGACACAAGTTCAGAAAAAGACTAAACATATTTCTGCACAGAACAACTTTCTACTAGAACTTTTATGCTCCTTTTCCTTCAAGTCAAGAGTGAAAGGAGCTTCTGGATCCCACCTGCTTTGCCTGAAATGCTTTTGCTACTTCCTCTCTCCCTTCATGGAAAGCTGAGTTTTGCCTCTGCACTATTGTTCTCCCCTAAGAGAAACTGGACCCAGGAATCAAATCTAGCTCTTGCATAGCCCCATGAAGCCAAGCAAGGAGCCACAGTAACCATACTTATGTGGGCACTAAGAAAGGCTTCTGCTATTTAGCAACTAAAGCATCTAGCTAGTCTTACCTTTTGGTCCATTCTCCAGTGCTTCTTCTAAAGCCTCTGGATCCAGCTCTTTCTCAGGACTGTCTGCATGTGTACTGGCCTGCCCATTAATAGATGGGGTATCCCCTGGAGCAGGTGCATTCACCTTTGATGCAGTAGTCAGAGGTGTCCCTGTTGCTGCCACAACTGCCTCCTGCTGTTTTTGTAAGGCTGCCTAAAATGAGAGAAATTAAGTCAGATTTTGAAGTAAAACCTCCCAATGTCTCCCTCTTCCAGCAGAGGACAAAGACAGTCTAGGGAAAAACATCTCCCTCTGCACCCCCAAGGAGGCTTGGCACAAAAGACCAGAAGTAGTAGGTACTAAGCAGTGAGAATTACATGTACTTTAGTATCAGGGGAAGTACAGTCAGTTTTTCTAGGCTGGTGGATACAACCTGAACAAGAAGATTCCATTTCATTAGAGCACACACATTAAATTCTTGCACTTAACTAGAGAAGTTCTGCATTTCAGTAGTTCAAATAACATTTCTTTCCAAATTGATAGTGATGTTTGTTTTCTGGCTTTTACCAGTGGGCTGAGAGGGTTCTAACCTGAGCTTACATTTAAATTTGAGTAATTGTACAGATGCTGCCTAGGTTCACTTTCTCCTACAGCAGTTCTATGCACTGAGACAATGCAAAGCAGTGAGAACTCTTCTAGAAAACTACTGCCTTCCAAAAATCAATTTTATCACAAGCTAATCTGTAGGGAACCATGACAGAGCAGCATTTTTTAACTGCACTAATAGATCCCAGTGCAGCCCAGTTACAGGTATCCAAAAGGAAAGTATTCCTCACAAGTGTCACAGAGGCTACCTGAGTCTTCAGGAAAGTTCAAAGTAGAATTAAGATAATTTTAGCTCTGTTACATGCTTCTTATTTCATCCTTTCCTCTACAAAAGTTGTCCAAGTAGAGATCTGAAAGATAACCTTCATTGCCCTGCACATTGTTAGTTTGTAAGCCACTATAAAGGAAGGGCTTGTAAGTAAGCCACTAGAGAAAGCCACTATAAAGTCCAGGTCTTGGAGGGCATTAGTCTTTTGCATGTAGAAAGCATAAAGTCACAATTGAAAGGAGCAGTGCTGGTAGCACTGAAGAAAATTAGCAGCATCTCCAACACCTCAATCCCAAGGGAGTAGTATCAGTTATAGAAGACACTGAGGACAAGACTGATGAGACTACAGCTTTTGCTTACCATTATGACACCAAGGCCTTGATACCAAGGTGTCATTAAGCTTATAACCAGGCAGGAAGCCTCTGGCTTTCCTATACCACTGCAAACTTTAAAAATGGTAGAGTCCAACCCCCTAGCCATAGGCAAGGACACTTTTCACTACCTCAGGCCACTCAAAGCTCCATCCAACCTGATCACAGAATCATAGGATTGTCAGAGTTGGAAGGGACCTTAAAGATCATCTAGTTCCAACCCCCCTGCCTGGCAGGGACACCTCCCACTAGATCAGGTTGCCCAGGGCCCCATCAAGCCTTGCCCTAAAAGCTTCCAGGGATGAGGCTTCCACAACCTCTCTGGGCAACCTGTTCCACTGTCTCACCACCCTCACAGTGAAGAACTTCTTCCTAATGACTAATCTAAATCTACCCTCCTCCAGTTTTTATCCATTCCCCCTGGTTCTGTCACTATCTGATATCCTAAAAAGTCCCTCTCCAGCTTTCTTGTAGCCTCCTTCAGATACTGGAAGGCTACAATAAGGTCTCCTCAGAGCCTTCTCCTCTGCAGACTGAACAACCCCAACTCTCTCAGTCTGTCCTCATAGCAGAGGTGCTCCAGGCCTCTGACCATTCTCGTGGCCCTTCTCTGGACTTGCTCCAGCACCCCCATATCCCTCTTGTAATAGGGGCTCCAGAACTGGATGCAATATTCCAGGTGGGGTCTCACGAGAGCAGAGTAGAGGGGGAGAATCACCTCCCTCCACCTGCTGGCCATGCTTCTCTTGATGCAGCCCAGGATAGTGTTGGTCTTCTGGGCTGCAGGTGCACACTGGCAGCTCATGTTGAGCTTCTCATCCACCAGCACCCCCAAGTCTCTTCCCTCAGGGCTGCTCTCAAGCCAATCTTCACCCAGCCTATATTGGTGCTTGGGATTGCCTCAACCCAGATATAGGACCTTGCACTTGGTCTTGTTGAACTTCCTGAGGTTGGCATGGGCCCACCTCTCCAGGTCCCTCTGGATGGCATCCCTCTTGATCTTGAGTAATTCCAGTGGTGGGGCACACACAACCTCCCTAGGCAAACCTATCCAGTCAACACCTCACCATGCTTGTAAAAAAATGTCTTCCTTATGCCCAGTCTAAACCTGCATTCTTCTCAGATTAAAACCACAGCCCCTTGTCCTGTCACTACAGGTCCTGGTAAAAAGGTCTTTGTCTCTCAAGAAAGTCTCCCTTCAGGTAAAGAAAGCCACTATAGTCTTCCTAGAGCCTTCTCTTCTGCAGGCTAAACAACCCCAACTCTCACAGCCTTTCCTCACAGGAGATGTATTCCAGTCCTCTGACCATTTTTCTGGCCTTCCTACGGACCTGCTCCAACAGGCCCACACCCTCCTTGTACTAGGGACCCCAGAGCTGAACACAGTACACCAGGTAAAGTCACATGAGAGCTGAGTAGAGCAGGAGAATCACCAGCTTCCAACCTTCTGACCACACTTCTTTTTATGCAGCCTAGGTTACAGCTGGCTTTCTGGGCTACAAGTGTCCACTGCCAGCTCATAACATTTTTCATCCACCAGTATTCTCAGGTTCATGTCCTCAGGGCTGCTCTTAATCCATTCATACCCCAGTCTTTACTGATACTGAGGACTGCCCTGACCCAGGTGCTAGACCTTGCACTTGGCTTTGTTGAACTTCATGAGGTTCACATGGGTTCACATGGCTTCCTTCATTGGACAGGTCTTTTCTGAACACATCAGCCTCATCAAAATACAAATGACTTAGCAGGAAATTAGTTACTGAATCTTAAGTCTTTATCTCAGGAACAGTAGACCTCAAGCTGGCAGATACAGGCCTTTTAAGATTCAGATCCTGCCCAGAGAGGTCAGACATACTGGAGCTTGGCTTACATCTGTTTAAGACAGTTACAAACGGATATCCTTGCACTTTAAAATAGCTTGAGATGTGAATACAGCATATTTGCCAGAGATGCAAGAGTCCTCTAAAGAGAGATGCAGCCTTTTAAGCCCAGGCACAAAACCCTTGCAAACAAGTAATGTACCACTGCCACCTGCCACTACCAGAAATGCTGACGTCTCTTCTCCTACCCAAATCGTGAGCAGTTTATTGCAGGCAAGCAACTTCATTAGACACTAATGTGAGACAATAGATGCAAAAGGAGAAAGAAGTCAGCAGTGCTCAAGTTGACAGGTAGGAGCAGTCTCAAACCCAGTAGCAATGTGACAGTGCTGCATGCATGTTCAGCTGGAAACTCATGGTTGACAGAGCTGCTGCTCTACACAGATCCAGAGGTGCAACACGAACACGGAGAACCATGGCATCGTCAGAGTTGGAAGGGACCTCAAAGATCATCTAGTTCCAACCCCCCTGCCTGGCAGGGATACCATCCACTAGATCAGGTTGCCCAGGGCCCCATCAAGTCTTGTCTTAAAAGCTTCCAGGGATGAGGCTTCCACAGCCTCTCTGGGCAACATGTTCCATTGCTGGAACAGGTCTGCTGGTGTTCAGATGCATTGGTATGCACCTCCATCGAATTACACACACACCAGATGCTCCAGAAGAGTGCTTCACGTTTGGTCTCCAGGAATAATAGCAAACCAAGTAACTAGTAACAGCTGCTTGGAATTTTCTTACCTAAGAGCTGCTTCAGAAAAATACTCTAAAGATTAAATAAAGGGGCTTTGGTGTTTGAATCTAAAGCAGCATTAGTCACTAGGAAACTATCTCCCCTTGTAGTGATTATCTTTTCAAGGAGATGACAGCAGACAAGTTAACATCTCCCAGAGACAGCCTAGGACACAAGATGTAAGTTTCTCAGCTGGTTGGCCATACCTGCTGCTGTGCAAGCTGAACTTGATACAACTGCTGCATGTATTGTTGATAATGCTGCTCCTGGAGCTGCCGAATTAGGATCTGCTGCTGTTCATAGTTGCCCGGATACTGCTGGGCTGCATACTGCTGGAACTGAATGGCAGTCTGGGAGTTCAGTGCTGCCATTATCTGTTGCCTAGATTGGTGGGAGGAGAGTATGAAGATTACAAGCAGCTGAGGGTATTGGGAAAGATCCCCGTACTTAAGTGGCCTCAAAGACAGTTAATTCAACTCCTGCAAAAAACAATTAGACCAAATCTACATAACAGAGCCCTGAGGTAATGCAAATGCAAATTTTGCCTAAAAGAATATGCTAAGAGTATAAAGAAGGGAGCAACAATTTCTACCCAATGTTTCAAAACATCAAATGTTAAAACCCAAGACCCCTTACATAATTCTCAATATGTAGTCTGATAAAGAGATAGTGCTAGAAAAACGTGTGGCTACATTTCTCAAGCAAGCAAAAAAACCCACATTTGGTTCCTCCAGAAAACATGCAGAAATCATCTATCAGCCCTTCTACAAACTGATAAGAATGAATCTGATGTGCTACAGCACACCAGTGCTTTCTGGTAAATCTAAGAAGAACACAACACATTACTATCTTAATTTCCCAGAACAGTATGCAAGCAAACATGAAAAGCATGACTGACTGTGGCCTAATTCAGGAATGGAAAAAATGGTGCCAAATAGGGCATCTGCACCTTCAATAAATTCAACTGCTGAAACTTCAGGAGGAACATGGGTTACTTATGCACAGGCTCAGTTTTTCTACTCTTTCCATTTTAACCATTTGGTTAAAAGAAATGATATAGTAAAATTAGTAGCTAGGTCCAGGGTTTGTCTCACATGTTATGTCCATCAGTGACCAGCTACTGATTCTTCAGAGGAAGAATAGCACACAAAGGCAGGAGTAATTCTTTCCTTCCCACTCTTCTTCCTTCCCCAAAAACCATCCTCAAAAAGCTCCAGTATTAAACTGGTTTATTATCCTAAAGGGCAAGTTCTGTTACTCTTCAGCAAACTATGACCAGTTTAGATACACTTGTATATACATATCCATGTTCCTCTTCTGTCTAAACTTTATCTCTGTAATCTGCTTACAGCCATTTAATACACAACTGCTTTTCATGTAGAAAAAAAGAATCTAATTTCAAGGCATACCACACTTCTTGTTACTTAGTACTGTGCAATGTAGTATTGTCTGCTCATTTATGTCTGTATTTTACACTCCTCTGGCTCTCATCATGTTAAACAAACACTAAAACTTCAGGATTATTTGCTGCCTTCTCAGAACCACTACATAGCAGGCACAGGAGCTACTTCAGAGACATCCTCTGAGAAGACATTTTTAATATGGAAAGTGGCTGCTGACTGCTATGGAACAGCTTTGATTATTTAACATTCTCCTAAATGTGTGCAAAGCTAGATCCATGTTTTCAGAATCTGGATGTGATGGGAACAATGAAATACAGCTAGAGCTGTATATTCTAAGTAAACAATTCAGTTTTACAAACACAGGTTAAGTGCATTTGAACATGAATTTTGTATTCTTTTTAGAGAAGTGGCAAGATCCAGTGACTGCCAGTGTACAAATGAGATCTGCAGACACTTCGCACTTCCAGAAAGGGAGTACCTTTAAGGAGGTAGTGTTAGATTACCACTCAGCCATGCATTCAAAAGGCCCCACTGAACTGCAGTTATCATTTTTCCAAGTCTCCACCTTCTGTAAGGGGACAGAAACATTCAAGTTGCAGTTCAACACTTCTCTGGCTGAACACTTGACTCTTCTCATCTGAGTACAGCACTAATCATTTAAGAAGTAGAGCCACAAGTTTTCATGAGGTGCAGGCCCTGAACTCAAAAACCTGAGAGCTTCCCTTTAAACAAAGCTTCTCTGGCACCTTCATCTGAGAAGGCTGTGTACAACTGTAAGACCTAAGGATAACTATGCTCTGCAAACTGTGTCCCTCTTAAATAAGGTTACAAATGTCACTGCCAGACCTGAGTGCTTTGAACTTCAGCTATTCAACTCCAGCATTCCTGTTTAAGCAGTCAGATACAAATTATCTCCAGTGGAAGGCAGTCATTTTCTTTTAAGTATTGTTTGTTTCTGCTACTCACTTCTGCTGTTCCATCCGAAGTCGTTCCTCCTCTATTCTCCTCCTCTCCTCTTCCTCCCTTCTCAGCCTTTCCTCCTCTTCTTGCCTACGTTTCTCTTCTTCCTGCTGCAAACGCTCGCGCTCCTCCTCCTCACGCCGCCTTCGTTCTTCTTCTTCTCTTCTGCAACAGCCACTCAATAAGCTATTCAGCATTCCTACAAACCTAGGATCAGTTACTTCCAACATCCTGTAACCTGCCTTTTGCCTACCCAATAAAACTTTGTTTGTCATCATGTCAGAATCACACAATCACAGAACGTTAGGGGTCGGAAGGGACCTCTGGAGATCATCTAGTCCAACCCCCCTGGCAGAGCAGGTTCACCTAGAGCATGTTGTACAGGATGGCATCCAACTGGGTTTTGAATGTCTCCAGAGATGGAGACTGCACCACCTCCCTGGGCAGCCTGTTCCAATGCTCTACCACCCTGAAAGAACAGAAGTTCCTCCTTATGCTAGATGGAACTTCCTATGTTCTAGTTTGTGACTGTTACCTCTTGTCCTGTCACTGGGCACCACTGAAAAAAGACTAGCCTAACCCTCCTGACTCTCACCCCTTAAGTATTTAGAAGCATTGATAAGATCCCCCCTCAGCCTTCTCTCCTCCAAGCTAAACAGACCCAGCTCTCTCAGCCTTTCCCCATACAAAAGACATCCAAGCTCCCTAATCATTTTCATAGCTCTTTTCTGTACCCTCTCCAGAAGTTCCCTGTGCTTCTTGAAGAGGGGAGACCAGAACTGGACACAATACTCTAGATGTGGCCTCACTAGGGCAGACTAGAGAGGAAGGATAACCTCCCTTGATCTGCTTGCCACACTACTCTTCATGCACCCCAGGAAGCCATTGGCCTTCTTGGCCACAAGGGTACATTGCTGGCTCATGCTCCTTCTGTTGTTCACCAGGACTCCCAGGTCTTTTTCTGCAGAGCTGCTTTCCAGCAGCTCAGTCCCTAACCTGTGCTGGTCCATGGGGTTATTTCTCTCCAGGTGCATTACCCTACACTTGCCCTTGTTGAATTTCATGACCTTTCTCCCTGCCCAACTCTCTAGCCTGTCCAGGCCATGCTGGATGGCAGCACAGCCTTCTGGTGTGTCAGCCACTCCTCCCAGTTTAGTGTCATCAGCAAACTTGCAGATTATACACTCAATTCCTTCATCCATGTCATTGATGAATATATTGAACAGGACTGGACTTCCTACTGACCCTTGGTTAATACCATTCATTACAGGATTTCCAACTGGACTCCACACCATTGATGACAACTCTGAGCTCTGTCCTTCAGCCACTTAAACTCCTCCCACTTAAGCTGGCCTAGAGAGGTGTCTTACTGGACACCAGAAGAAAACATTATTGTTTAGGTTTACTGCAGTCTGCAGTACAAGTGTAAATTCTATTACTATAATTTGATATTAATTCTAACCTGTTAGTATAATCCCTCTATTGCCTGGAAACCTTAAACATATGCTCCAAGCTTTAATGTATGTTCAATAATTACATGGATACTACAGTTTAATGATCACATATGTGTAAATAATAGTAGAAGACAGCCTTTGTCAAGTTGCTAACACATACTGAAAGGTTTAAAGCATCTGACAATTTTATGTTCTTTATCCATGTAGACCAAAACCAGACCAGGTCAGCCATGTGATGTGTGCACTTCTTAAGTATATGGCAGTATCTGCAAAATCTAAAAAAATGCCTTATATTCTCAGTGCCTTCTCCTCGGAAACAATCATTCCTTACTGGTGAACTAAAAAGGCTTAAAGAGATCAAATGGTACCACAGCCAACTAAACTTCAAGCATTTCTCTTCCCAAGACAACTAGCTGTGACAGTGTGCATAGGTCAAGATTTATGCACTCAATATATTCCAACACCAAAGAATTTAAACATTACCTTTTCTTTTCTTGTTCTTCTTTCTCTATCTTGTGGGAAGTGACATATGTTGAAAACAAGTGGCAGCACCTATTCAGGAGCTTGACAAATTCTGTCATAGCTTTTTGCTTTGACATGTTTCCCAGGGCAGCCCATTCCTTCCTGCAAGAAAGAAATCAGCTGAAATAACAGAACATTCAGCATTTTTTCCAGAAAAAAAGTTTTTCTCAACTCTGAGACCCCAGCAAATTACAAATAGTTGGGAGACCAGAGAACAAACTTTATCCTGTGCAGTTTCAGAGGACCAACAGCTTTTTCCCCAGACAGTACAGTGTTCTCTTCTGCCTGCACCACAACAATTTTCAGACAGACATAACTGAGTGCTTACTCGAAATCTCATGCAAACCATCAACCTTACTTACAATTCTGAACTATGTCCAAAAGCTTCCCAGCTACAAATGAACATAAAAGAATTTTTACTCTCCTTCCACTCTACTTAGTGGAATAAAAAAAGAAAAACCACATGCATTTTCCTGGCTGAAGAAGCATAGTAACAACCATCTATTGTAGTGCTTCAGTTTGTTGAGTGCAACAGCCTGGTTCCTGCTAAAGAAAAGCTACATCCATCTGAGCAAAAGCAGTGCACTGGCTCCAGCTCCCTGAAGTCACTGTACATTGCCTTCACACTAGGAATATCTACTAGATGTCTCTCTACAAGAGATATGCCTGAGACTACCCAGATCTCATAAAAACTTACTGAGAGCTTGAATGCAACAAGTATCTGATTTTGGAAGTTTTGGTATTAGCAAAAGCTATGGTGAATGCTGCTACCACTGGCAAGAGGCTTAGCCTGATGCAACTCTGGTGTGGAGTTAGGACAAAACATGGGCCTGCACACTAATGCACACCCAACCAAGTCTCAAGCTGCTATGAGAAACTGGACTGCTGGCACAGTAGCTTTTCCTGATGTGCTTAAAAAAACCCAAGAATCTTTTATTAGCTCCTTTATTGAACTGTGCCTTAGATTTCTAAGATGTATTTGAAGAGGCCACTCTCACTTTCCATTCCCACACACACATATTGAGGCAACCCACAAACTTGTCTTATTGCGGAAACTGGATGATGTTATCTTCTGACAGGAAAAGCAGAGTTAAGGCCAACAAAAGCATCAGCCCTTTTACCTTCTATCATTCCCCAGCACATCAAAGAAACCAACTTCAGGGCAAGTGTCAGGGTTGTAAGGTCCCAGCAGAACCTGCTTGTGCAGTGCCACAAGTTTGAGTTTCTCTTCATAGGTTGGATGAAAGGCTTTGCCATCTTTTTCTGTAGGGGGGGGGAAAAAGAAAAGAAAATGCTACTGTTGTGATGAATTAAACACAGGACAGCAAGGAGCATTTTGTATAACAACTAGCATGATTTCCTCCATAAAAAAAGGAATGAGGCAAGTCACAAAAGGTTAGACAAATTAAATCACTTATAGTCAAATAAAATATAGATCTGTCCAGAAGAAAGGTCTACTTGAGGTCCTGAAATTTAACTGTGAAGAGGTTTTTTCATCATATAAATCTAGAGTCAATCTTAGCCACTAAGTTATCACATAAATATTTATGTCAATTAGTTGAACAGCACAGCCTACAGATCTGTATCTCTGAAATACTGAAAATCTTGACTTGAATTCAAATGTCTCTGCCCAGCCTATGGTAGTGTGGAAAGGAAGGATTTTCCACCATGAACTTTCTAGATTGCTTTCCTTTCATGCAGAAAGCTGAACAAGCAAGGCTTAAGGCAAGGAAAACTGCAGAGAGGAACTATGAGAATTAAGGAAAAGTTTTCCTTGAGAGAATTTGATTGCTGCACTTTGCCAAAGCAGCTGGAGTAACCTTTCACAATGAAAAGTCTTAGAGGTGACTCCACCAACATCAACATGTGCAGAGAGCTCTGGCCATAAGACAAAGGCAACATAAGCCTTAACATAATCAGAACTCAAACAGCTCCACACCAAAACCTTCTACACTAAGATCCTGCCACACATTTACTGGTAAGAATAGACTTTCATCAACTTTAAAATGATATATGAATTAGTCAGCATATTTAAACTGTCAAAACAAATCAAAGGAACAGGCCCTGCTATATATTACACTGTTCATTAAGAAAAGAGCTTTTCCTTGAACAGGAAAACAAATAAATAATTTCCTTTTGGAAGGGCTGTGAAATGAGGAAGCTATTACCAGAGGTAAACAATAATCACTTCACATGACTGTACTACTAACTGTTCTCCATGTAGTGAGGAACTGCAGGCAGCTTCCAACTCTTCTTTGGACCAAGTTGTTTACAGTTCAAAAAGCAGAAGCCTTTCTCCACAAACACATTTATTTCCAAAAATACCTGGTGGTGTGGAGAAGAAGGGGGGGATGTAAGGCCTGAACCAGAGTCTACTCAGTGGTAACCAGTGAAAGGACAAGAGATGGCAGATAAGCTGAAATACAAATAATTCTACTTAAGCATAAGAGATGTTTTGGGTATTTCGTTGGTTAGTTGGGTTTTTTGTTTGGTTCATTTTGGGTTTTGTTGTTTTGTCAGGGTTTTTTTGGTTGGTGTTTTTGGTTTTAATGTGACAGTGATCAAGCACTAGAATAGGTTACCCAGAGAGGTTTTTAAGCCTCCATCCTTGGAGATACTCCAAACCCAAACACAGTCCTGAGAAGCCTGCTCCGGATAGAAGAGCTAAACTTGACAATCCCCTGAGGTACCTTTTCACCCTAACAAGTCTGTGACCCTGAAGAGATGCAAATCACCACGTCCTGGTAAGCTCTCTCCCTAAATCTCAGGTCTCTTACTCTCAGGACACCCAAAGGCTTTTCCTCAATTCTTTACATTTCACATTTAACTCAGAACCTGCTTATTAGGCAGCGAGCACTTGCATTAGCCTCAATAAAGAGCACACACTTTGAAATCATACGTAATATCCTGGGGCAGTGTGCTTAAAAGCAAAGTAAGGGTACTCCACTGCAATTTCACCAGGCTTCTGAGCAAAGCATGCTTCTCAAGGGGGTCCCTATGCCACAGTTTACCTTGTACAACCTGTATACCTACAGCTGTCTGCCAAAAAACGTAGCTATTTGCTGTACTAAGACTGCTACCAAAACCAGCTAGTATCAGTATTTGAAGTCAATTCTGAAGAGAGTTAAAGGGGAAAAAACATCTGCAGCACACCTGCATTTTCACAGAACAGTCTGACTTCAGGCCCTCACTATCAAGAGAAGTCAAAACCTGCATTTACAAAGAACGGTGACCCAATGGAAGAACAACAAAGAAGCTAAATAAGAGAGGAAAAAAAGATGAGAAAAACATGAGACAGGCATTCAGTGACTTGTAGATAATGCAGATTAGAGGCAGACTCTCAGCAAAACATTTGAAGCTAGTCAAGAGAGAGAAGGTGAATAATAGCAATTTTTCAGCTGAATTCTTCAGCATGAACCATGCTGTATAATTATCCCAAAGATTTGGAATTGTTGCTGTTAAATGGAACCAGAGGACCTGAAGCCCAGCAAATACACCCCAAAAGAGTATTAGTGAGTCTAGACAAATGCCATCTATTCAAGCATCTGTGACCATACCACTTAAGGAGGTATTACCCACACAACTAATACAGCTGTCACACAGCTGAAGAACATCAAAGAGCTCTAGGGAACACAGAGAGAAATCCAAAGGAAGTGCACAGCAGTAGTACAGCATCTATACAATGTTCCCTATGCCACTGATACACCTGACCCAACAGGGACAGAGAAATGCTCAGATTTCTTACAAAAGATTAGGAGACTTCTCTCCTGACATTTCAAATCTTCATTCAATCTTCATTCTCCCAAAAGGCAGTTTCTGAAGTCAGCTAAACTCTGTGCTTAGCAGTGGCCGCTAACAGACCAAACTCAAGCAGTGATTAAGGGTGTGCTTACATGAATAAGGCAGGCTATGGACAGACGGTGCTCTGGGCAGCAGGGGCCCACAGATACACCCCCTGCATGTTCTGCACTAGTGACATTAAGTAGTTCACCCAGAAGACGAAGAAAGACTGGCTCCCACTAACTGCAAGCTCAGGCTTCATTGATGTGTGCCATGAAACCACAAAACACTGTTACTGTGTCGTCATCCCTGAAAAGGAAATCACTGCAAACCTAGTAACAGCTCTTCATATTAACGCTCTTTCTGACAGAGACTACTTTGTTTAGATGCCTGCAAAACTCAAATCCATTGATGGCAACTCAGTTGAATATTCCAGAAAAACAGTACTTAAAACACTAACAACTCTCCTTGTGCTACAGTTACTCGACTGTCTGCTTGAAGACCACTGTTTGTGTTGACATGCAAATACAACAGAAAGATGAAGCTGTAACTACTGATGAAAAGCAGATGACAGATGCTTATGTCACCATGTGGTACCATTGACAAGAGCTGGTATGAAATGACAAGTTTAGACTCAAGGGAGTTTAAGAAATACGCTTTGGAGACTGTATCACACAAGATGCTGTTACTCCTAGGTAACTTTAGATTTTTTTTTTCCCCCGATGTGGGAAACATGGCACAACATGCTGCAGCTTCCATTCCAACTTTACCTCACTGTAAATGCCTAATTCCTATGGGATAGCATTCAACTGAATCATCTAGAGTCAGAAAACAGTTTGTGAAGCACGATTTTTCCTCTCATAGCTTTTAAAAGCAGAAGTCACATATGTTAATGCTATTCATTTCCAAAACTTTAATGAGCGAGACCAAAACCGGGAAGCAGAACTGAACTGCTGCCTGCTGATCCCAGCATATCCTCTTACCCTCACAGTTCGATCTCAGTAGGATGTTCTGCATCAACAGAAGAGCTACCAAGCAGCCCTTCCCTTCCAGTTGAACCTGATCAAAGCTCAACTTCACATCAAACGTAGAGACATTATCGAGGTCTTCATAGGCTTGAAAACAAGAGCCTACTTAACTCAAGAATTACAATCATGTCATCAAATTAGCCCTCAAAAAAAGGGCCAAACAATTAATTTAAATGCTGTATTGCTGAGGTTGAAGATGCATTCTTGACAGAGATCACTTTGTTTAGATGCCTGCAAAACTCAAATCCATAGATGGCAACTCAGTCAAATATTCCAGAAAACCAGTACTTAAATATAACTTGAAAAATAACTTGAAGCAGTCAAACAAACTAGGGTACTTAATATACCAGAAGAGCTTTTAGATACCAAAATTATACGGTTTGTATACCATCTACTCAGATGTGCTGCACTGCAAACCACTTTAGACAGTGCACAAACACTTCAAGCACCGTCACATATTGCAAGTTGGGTGCAATGGTATTTTAATGACGGGATGTGGAAAACCATAAAGCCAGACTGATATTGGAAGAGATCTGCTGGCAGAGCTATGCAAGCCACTCCCTCCTACTGCAGGATGCAGCTTACACCTTACACAAGTTACCTTCTCTGGCACAGCTCATACCAGCTCTACAAGCAGAAGAAGCTGTCAGAGACACTTCTATTCTGCCAGCTGGCCCAGGGCACACAATTACAGACAGTCCAAGAGGCAAAGAAACATACCCGTAACATGACTGTGCTCTCCCCTGTACACTGATTCCAGCACGGTGGAGCAGTTAAAATACTGGTTGACCTGAACTAGGCTTGACAGAGGAGTAAGGGAAAGAATGTGTATTTTAAGGAAGGCTCCTGTTTCTCACTACAAAATGGACTGGAACACTATCAACCATCCACATTCTATGCCTCTGTCACTGTGAAAAGCTTTCTTCACAAGCCATTAGGGATCTAAAAAGTACCCCAAAAAATAGCACACATCTGCACAGCCTAAGGCCTGGCAGCTGAAGTGACCTAGGGTCAAGCATCTTAGATCTGCCTCTGTCTCTATCAGAGACAGAATAAAGTAGCTTTTGAGTCTCTTTTAATGCATAGCCTGGCTTCAGTCATGTTTTTCACATTGTTTATATGCGCTCTCACCCTGTTTTGTCTTCCAGCAACTCCAGAGCATGCAATATGCCACCACAGACAAGTGTTAGCAGTCATTGTAATAAGCAAATTTGAACTATTTTGATCAGATTCAACTTTTCTGCACGGTGAAGCTGAAAGGAGGCTGCTTTACTAGCAATTGCTGCTTACCCTGTGACCTCACACAAGGACTGCTCCAGCATCCTGACCTGAGATTCTTCCATCCCAACCACCACAGTTAACCCAGATACCATTGTTCTTCCAAACAAGTGCTGCCCGAGTCATTTGTTTGTTCCACAGTAACATGCAGTAGGTAATATACACTGAAGCATGGAGACCAACTAGCTTTAAGACAGTTTCTCAAACACATTCTCCCATCTCAAAATCACTATAATACTTAGAAGAATGGTCAGAAACAAGATCTACATTGACCTATTAACATGAGTCAACTTTCAGACCCCTCATATGTCACTGCTAGAAGTAAAGGAGGAATCCTTGCTTGTTCCTTGGCATCTACAAGGCTGCTAAACAAGCATGCCCACTCCCACAGTTGTTTTGACAGTGGATGCATGAAAATCATTTGGAAATGAGACCAATTATTTTTGGAGCCACACAGACATATAACAAGCTGGCAGAATGAGTAGTCCAAGCTTCTGTAATTCACCATCACATATATAAATAAAAATCCTTGTGTTTTGTCACTTTCAACAAAAACACTGTAGTCAGAAAATATGGGCAATGACTTAATGTGACTTATCCCAGCCTTAAGGACAGAAGAACAAAGTTTTCCTTTGGAAAGTCTGACAGCTCCATACAACATGGAAAGGTTTTTTCTTATGATCAAAACCATTGTGTTACACAAAATTGACAAAGGTTAAGAAAGAACAGTAGTTAAGCTGAAACATGTTGAAATTAAGCTTTTAATAGAAGGTAGGCAACAGATAACCCATTGCTGAGAAAACACAACACAAGGAACTGGAACCTAGACACAAGTAATGTTTCACTGACTTTTCACCATTCAGGAGGACAAAAAAGTGGAACATTTATCTCATGTTCTAATGAAAGTTAAGACATAGGTTAGCAATAATGTATATCAGCTCATTCACTCTGTAGTTTTTAAACAGCAAACATATGTTCCAGCAGACTATTAAACTGAAGACAAAATAAGACTGCAGCTGACTGAGGAAGGAATTTGTTACTATAGATACATTTTCTGCAGAATGTTTTAAGGACAAATGTGCATTAAACTACGCCAGAACTCTTTCAACCACTTTGTGTTTTACAGAAAGGAAAGAGACAAAAGTTACAATGCTCACATAACCTGATACCCAGTTGCAGCATCTTCCAACACAAAAAAATAGTAATCAAGACTCTTATGATCCCTTATGATTCTTGCAGCTTAAAAAAAAAAAAGTCTCTCTGTATGTTAGCGTGCTTTGTGGAAGGGCATCAGAACAGGGTCAGAGAACCAGGGCTTACTAAACTGCTTCGAGCTTTACATGCTACTAACTATCAGGGTGCAGGCCAGATAAAGTGAAGAAAATAGACAACTTTGCCCTTCTACCACAGTTCTCACCTGCCAGTATGCTTGCCCTCAGAAGCCTTCCTGGAAGGGTCATCTAACAACTGACCTTTTCAAAAACAGAGTTATATCTTCCCTAGTGCAGGTATGTTGCTAGACACCCTGCTCTGTGCCCCATGTTAAAAAGCAGCAGGCACCTAAATCTGCCGGAGCAACACGTTACTGTGAGGTGCTCAAATACTGTCGCACAAGCCAACGTTACAATGAACGCAGCTCTTCCTCCAAAACCACACAGTCAATTTCCTCCTACTGAGGAAAGCAAGCGTGGTGAGCTACCTCCGGCTTCCTGGAGAAGCAAACCTGACTAGAGGAGATACCACGACAAACGCTCGACGTCTGCACTCAGCGTACTTCACGCCTCCCTCGCACAGCTTTACGACGGCCAAGGAAGCAGCAAAGCCGGACTTGGAAGTTAGCATACTGTGGTGACGGCACAACCCGGGCTGTCAGCACACCTGACAACGCTCAGAGCAAGCGTTTTCCCTACGTTTGTGGGGGTTTTCTTCACATGCCACAAGCAAGGATTTTTTTTCCTCCGTTTCTAGGTCGGACAGTGCAAACCCTCAGAAATGTGCTCCTAGCACCGCGGAGCGGACGCATCGAGGAGCGGGGACACAGCGGCCCAGGGAAACGTCTCTTCTCCCCGTCCTCCGCTTCGGCTAAACGCATCCCTAGAAGCCACCACCGTCGTGACAGGATACTCGCTCCGGCTCGCCGTCGTGCCCTGCACACCTACCCCTAGGGACCGCGGGTGGTGCCGGTGCTGCTCCCCGTGGCTCTAGGGGGAACCGGAGCTCCGCTCGGCGGGAAGCGGACGATGCCACCGCCCAGGGTTTCCCGGGACGCGGCGACTGCCGCCTCGCCGCCCAGGTCGCGGCAGGGGGTGTGCGGGCCACGGCGGCGGACAGCCTCACCTTTGAAGAAGCGCAGCGCCAGGCCGTACAGCTCTTCCAGCGCAAAGCCCCAGCGCCGCTCCGGACTCAGCGCCGCCTCTTCCACCCCCTCGCCGCCGGCCTCCGCCTGGCCGGGGGAGCCGGGGCCCTCTCGACTCCGCCCCGCCGCAGACTCCCCTTGCCCCGGCCGCGCTTCACAGTGCGGCACCTCGGCGTTAGGACTCAGCGTCAGCCCGTCTACCGAGACCTCGAGCCGGTCCGAGCTCAACACCACTGCCGCCATCCTCCACCACCACCACTACCTCGCACCCTCCGCCTCCTACTCCGCTGCAGCAGCCACGTCCCGACTTCCTGTCCCCTCCGACCCGGAACTTCCGACCCCGCCCGATTGCCCTGCCGCCGGTCCCACCCCCATCTCTCGCAAGCAGCCTGCCCCGCCCCATCGGCAGCTGCTGGCGGGAGTTGGGTGGGCTTGTTTCAAGCCGGCGGGGACACTGAGGGCAGCCCCGGCGGACAGGGCGGCCTGACCCAGCCAGGCGACAGGGAGCGTGAGGCAGAGCCCGCCGGAGCCCGCTGGCCTCGCAGCGGCGAACTCTGGAGCCCGCGAGGTGCCTCGCAGCCCACTCTTTTCCCGCCTTGTCACCCTCCCGGGGCAATTGAACTGGGCCCTCGGGGCGGCACGGATTATACCTGCCTGTGGCGACCTGCCCCAGCCCTTCGGGAATAGGGCTGAAAATAAACGGCTCCCTTTCGCCGGACCCGAGGTAGGGCAGCCTCGGCCGGGCGGGAGGCCGGGTCGAGCTGGCACGCCCTGGGAAGTTGCGCCGAGGCAGCAGCGCTGCTTTCACCAGGAAGGTTTGGGTTGCCGGTCACTGAGCGGAGGTCCTACGCCGCCGCAGCCCTCAAAACCCAGTGTACAGGAGGTTACATTAGTGTTTGGGGATCACTCTGTGTGCGCTTTTGGATTGCTTTCTAGGAAGGAATAATAATTTTTCAGCAGCTTTGTGTCACGGATTTAAAGCGTTTCGCTTCAGCTGGAAGGTAGTGTGGGGTCTGCCACTGTGCCACTGCTCTCTCTTACTCCTCAGGAAACATGTTTCAGGCCTCACACGGGCAAAAAAAGATGATCTAGGGTAAAAAAACCCAAGGAAGTAGAAGGCAATTACTTCTCCAGGAGCTGTATCTGGAATTAGCTCCCTCCTTTGTGACCATGAAACATCTTTCACAGTACTACTGTTACGTGCTACGCAATGGGGGAAGAGTCATTCCCACATGCAACTAAGTAGGTTTGTTGCCTGCACAAGCTGTCCTCTTAGGAGGGGTTCAGAAAAGTCTGCAATAGCATGGAGCACTTCTGGTCATGTTTCTCACCAAACCGAGATGCAGGCTGCATGTCTGGGAAGTGGGGCGGCACTATCTGATGGTTCATGAAGCCAGTGCAAAGAAAGAGAACTGCACGGCTCCGCACCGCCCTGAGACTCGGGGGCATGTGTGGGAGTCCCCCCTGTACCCAGTGCTTTGCTTAAGACTGCCGTGCATTTCCAGAGTTAACCTCTGAAGTCGGTCACACAACCTAGGATTTTTATCTACTTTTCAAGGTACTTTTAGATCCATCTACCGATCTCTCAGGAGTGCTAAAGAGATTTTATTGTCGCAGTTACAAAGTGCTTTGAAGCCTTTGGATGAAAGGGAGAAGAAATGTAAAGCTTTAAAGTACTTCATTTCCAGTTCATATTTCTTGAAAGAGTGAAAGCTACACGGGGTGCTGTTTACTACAAATGGAGCAGAATTTGATTCAGATGATGAGTCATCTAAGCTTCAAAAGAGATTTTTTACAACCTTTGTAGCTTCTTCACTAGTGTTTTGGTTTCTTGTTTTTTTTTTTTTCAATTGAAGATTAAATATAACAGCATTTGTTTGCTTTTTCCTGCCAAAGACTGGAGAACAAGGCTGTACCATCCTCTTTTGGAAGCTGGAGCTCTCCAGGACACACAGTTCTCCATACTATGTGGTGCTATCTCACTAACCAGACTAAAAGCAGAATAGAGGAGTTGATCTCCTCATACTAGCCTGCACCCTGCTTTACAAGTCTCTCACATCAGCATCAGATCCAACTTCACTTTAAGTTTTGTTAGTTCATTTATAAAATCACATGCATTAAAATGTCTGTTTTCAAATGTTTGATGTGACATTTCTTGCTTGGCTTGAGGAGTGTATGCTTCATGAGTATTTTCATATGGCACCAATTCTGCAGTTTAATCCATGGTGAGATTAATCTTAAAATTCCTACTTAAGGAAAATCTAAATTCTTTGTCCTTAAATTCAGCCTTAGAGTAAAAGAAACAAGTCCTGACTGATCCTTACTGGATTATGTTTAACCCAAATGGAAGGAAATATTTACTTCATTTGATATACTAGCAAAACCAGAGGCGTTTCTGCTTCATGGTAGAATACTGGCCCCAAACCAGGCAGCCTGTAGTTTGCCTATGTTTTTGGAGTCCAAGCTAAATTCAAGATGCTTGACAAGCTGATTTTCAGAATAATTACAGGAGCTGATTTGCCTCCTGATGGGCTTTCTCCCATAGCAAATGTTTAGTATGTTATGTGAGACTATTCCTCTCTTTTTATGCCAGCTTTGCTATACCATGCAACAGCAGAGCAGGCTTCTCAATGAAGTGCAGCACAGTCTTTTGGGAAGGTCCCAGCTGGTGACCCAAAGCAAGGTATCTCTGGTACAGTGCTGCAACCTGGCTTGCCTGCATTCAGAGAGCCACCAGGCATAGCTGAGCTGCCCTTAGTGGTTCTCCACTTGTCTCTCCCATAGCACAGCTGTCTGGTGAGCATGGAATCACGTTACAGTGACTCTCCTCTGTTTCATGGTACTTCCAAGTCAGATATATATGGAAACGTGCTGTAACACTGCAGTGTCAGGAAGTGCTGTGATGTGCAGCTGGTGAACAAGCTGAGTGCATGATCAGATAGGAGGGAACATAGCTGTTAGATATTAGGAAAAAAATATTCACATTTTGAGAGAAGTCTTGGATAATGTAATAACAAACAACAAAATATATCTTCCAGAAGAAAACTTTGAACTTGCAGAGATGGTTATTGGAGCTACAGCTTGGAATCTTGGCTCATCTGGTATAAAATATTTACCTGGAGCTACATGTCCAGACAGCCATGGGGCCCTGAGCACATCCTCTCTGCTGCTGGCTACCAAGGCTGAGGGCTGTGCAGAGCTTTCCTGGGCAGTGCAGTGGGAGGCCACCAAGCCTTGGTTCAGCTGAGACTCTTGTCCTTGGCCCCTGCCTGAGCTATGGCCATGTCCCCCCAGCTCCTCACTTGTACCCCAACACTCTGGCTGCGCTCCCAGGTATTTCCCAAATGATTATGACAAAGAGTTCATAATAGTTTATGTTTGAGAAAGCCCTTAGCTTTAACTGACAGATAAGAGAAAAATTATAAATTCAGCCAGTAAATTATTGATTTTTTTCTTGTAATAGCTGGTTCTGCCTGCAAAAAGAAACAGAAGAAATACAAGTCCCAGAGAGGTTATCTAGTCCATCTACAGTGCCCTCCACTAAGAAATGTAGACCTGGAAACTTTATATGGAATAAATCAATTATTTAAGTCAAGCTGGTGAATGTTTAGCAGTTCAAAATATCAAGCTACTCATTGCAATTATACAGTGAACCATTAAAATGTTCACAGAATACTAGTTTCACTTAAACAAACAGCCCTTCCTCCCAGGCACCCATGGGTGAATCCAGTGTGCTTCCTGCAGAGAAGGCTGTCCTTTGGAGAAGTTCCACTTGCCAGGTTGTGGCTAACAGAGAGAGGAGCCCTGCTTTATAAGATGAGGCCTGATGCAGTGTTTCCTAGAGCAACCATTGCTAAATATTTGATTATCTCAGATGAATGTCTCTGAGCAGCCAGGTCTGGCACTGTGCTACAGACTCGACTCATTCACTGTGGAAATGCTAGTATGAGCTTCCAAGGAATGGTTACATCAAATAAACCAGGTGTGAACATCACTCCTGGCCCTAGTGTTATCATAGCAGCCCAAAGCTCCTGTAGCTGGGAGAGAAGAGAGTGGGCTGCCTAGGAGGAAGGGGCACTCTGGGAGGGTGACCAGGTTAATGGAAGAAGTAAGTGCCCCGAGGTTTGGCAATTGGGTTGCATTTGAGACTATTAACAGGATTTACCTCTTTCCAAAACATGACAGGTCAGTTCTGTCTTCATTCTGTATTTATGAGAGTTGTACTGGCTGGAACAGACCAGGACCAGAAGGAAGAAAATGTTCAAGTTCTTTTACTTTAAATTACAGGCTTTCTCTTTCTCTGTTTGCCTTTCCTTAAAGGACAGATACAAGCTGTTTGTTAGGACCTGATCTTACACTGTAAAACCACCCATGGAGGCACTGTTACAATGTAGTGGATTCCCAGATCTGCTAGCAACATGAAGCAAAACAAATGTGCTTATTTGTGCTTATGTCTCTGCATTGCTTTGGATGATATAATCTAGCCTAAAGAGTATATATAAATATTTTTTGTTTTCCCCTTGCAGTTCTCTTGATCACAGTCATTTTATAGAAATGGATTTCTATTTTTTTTGGAAGCCTGTAAGAAAATGTCTCTGTCCCAGGAGCTGCAGTGAATATGCCAGCATTGCCCATTTTGGTGACCATTCAACCTCACCTACCATGAAGCTGCATTTTTTGTGGCAGCTTATTGGTTTTCCTGGAGTGCAAAATGACCCTGCTGTACATGATCTGCTTAGTAACTCTTTGGGTGCTCAGGACACACTAAACTCAAGGATCACACTCCAAACATTTGTGCATGCACAGAAAATTGGCTTTGGACCTACTGAGACTGGCAGATCTGAGACAGCTACCTATATAATGGCACCACAGGATTCCTTGAGAAGAAATGCTCCTAAGTCATTGAAGTATGCCCTTTTTCATCACTATTTGATTGCTTGAATGTTGCATGTCTGTGGAGAAAAATAAGCCAACTTGAGATGTTTTGTTTCTACTTTTCAGACAAGCAAAAGAGTACTTTGAATCCACTTCTGCAAGACCCCCACCATGGTCTCCTCCAGACTGAATCCAGTTTTCTAAGAACTAGTGAAAGCTTCAAAACAGAGAGAGAGCAAACAAACAAAAAGATAAAGGTGATTTTTCAGGTAGAAAAACCTGTATGCAAACCCATGTGCAGTTTGGGTCAATGCCTGAAAATAACCACACTTCCATTTTCTTTTCCCTTCAAGAGGTGCCCTGTACAGGCATGGTCTGTCTTGCCTGGTACCCAGGAGCAAACAGTGCTGTGTACTTCATGTCCCCTTGGACAGCTCTGAGACATGGCAGTGCAGTTGCAATCTTGCAGGCTGTCTGTGGTCCCTTCTGGGAGCTCTCTACAGCAGGGTGGCTAACACTGCCCACTGCACTGCTGCCTTGCATTTCTGCAGTAATTTATGGCAACATTCTCACTGGCTTTTCTCAATTCTGACATGAGGTTTAGAATAACAGGTAATCAGCTGTAGAGTCTGGCAATACCTTTTTAGCTGTGTCAGCAAACACTGCTGAAATCAGGCTCATTGACAGTGCTAGTGTGACTCCTGACAAAACAGACATGAGCTAAGATCCATCTTCACTACATATTCCCATTTTGACAGACAGCAAACATCCTGTAGCATGGATGCAGTTATAGCAGCTACAGGTGATCATAAAAGAACAGTTCAGTCTAATAAAGTCAGTGATACCAGTTTAATTATCTTGTGCTGATACCCTTGTATCTGCAGCAGTGTAGCTGTGCAAACAGTCCCACCTTTTACAAGCACAGGAGGTAAGAGATGCAGTATAGCACTGTTATCAAGAGGTCTATGCTAAGTAAAACATGGCTGGGAATTTGAGCACTTCCTGGATTTAACCAGCTCCTCTAATAAAGTGATTTTACTGATGAGAGGACATGGAAATTGATGCAATTAACAACAGCATTTTTGGCTACCTGCCCAGAAAAACCTGTGAGTCAATAGCCAGGTGAATGATTTGCTTCCATGTACATTTAGAGTGCCTATGAATGCTCTTTTAAAGCACCTCCAGAAGGGAGTGGTACCTCTGGGTCAGGGTCTGACCCCAGGTAGGATGTGTCCCCAAAGGGGACAGAGATGGCACACCCCTGCCCCTGAGCTTTGATGTTCCAGAAACATCTCCTCTCTGCTGTGCTACATACAAGCTTCTTCCCTCCTGTGTTGTTTCCTTTTGGCCTCATTTTCAAATGAACTGTATCTGCCTTCAGGCCTCCAGGCTGCCCAGTGGCATGGGAAATGATAGGCAGAGAGGGGATTTCTTAGCACAGCTGTTGGCTGGCCCTCCTGCCTGTCTCTTGGGAAGAGCAAGGCAGTGTGTGCAATACATGGTGTTATTCATGTCACCCCTTTCATTCAGCAAACAGAAGGATAACATACCTTTCAAAAGCATGCATTAAACCTGTCCCTCTTCACCTAAGATGCACTCTTTTTAATGGAGAGCTGGCAGCTGGTTCCCATATGCTCAGCTGTAGCTCACTTTTCTATGTTTGGGAATTTTTTTTCCCTGCTTTGGATTAAATTGAAAATAGGGTTTCCTGAAATGGCTGCTGTTAGAAGCAGCCACCCTGGTCTGCTCCCAGTTACACACCACAGACTCTCCTCAGCATCCTTGTTGCCAGCTCTGACATTCATCAGACCTCTCAGCAATCCTCTTCACATTATCAAGCAGGCAGAAAACTCTTCCCTTCCTAGGTTAGCTCTCTGCTGGATTAGAGAGTAGGCCTGGTTCACTGAGGGGTCAGGAAACATGCTGCCAGGAGCAGGGAAGGGAGAATGGGAGCAGGTTATCCTTTCAGGGCAGCTTGCAGTTAGAGTCATGAGCTAATGCTAAATAGCAGTGGTCATATTCCATTGCTGCTCCCAGCTGCATTCCCCTGGCTTTTCCCTTGTGCTGAATCCATGCATGGAGTGGCTGCAGGGTGAGTTGATTCAGCTGGCTGATCTGCCTGAGAACTACTCATTTTTATGGCATGGGTAGTTTTCTGCTGTTACCAGCCAGCTGAACAGATTCACCCTGTGGCCACACAGCCACTGCATGCAATATAAGGACAGCAACATGAACAGAAAACATGGACTGCAGCTAGCTTGTAGATCAGCTCAGCTGTTAATGCCAAATGTGCCTAGGAAGTAGCTACCCCAATCCAGCCACCCCACTGTTACTGCAATAGTGAGATCACCAGGTAGTTTGCTTCCCTACCTGTGCTCTTCTGCTCTAATGAACACCTTCTCAGTGCAGAAAGTGCACTTTTATCTCCCTTATTCTGTGAGAGTAGAAATGCACTCCAGCAGGCAATTTCAACCTTCCTGGATTTGTGGCCTGCTACTGGAGAGGCAGATCCTGCACAGCAGGACCCAATCTATGTATTCCGTTCCTGTGTGGCTTCTGTGGACCTTGGAAGTTGTTCACAGTGGCAGCAACTGTAGGTTGAAATCCACTGTGCAGGAGAACTGCTGAGAATCATACAGGTCCCACCAGATTGGCAATAGTGTTTTGCCATCATTTCCTTCTCCCATTCTTTTATCTTTCTCATCAAGGATAATAAAATCAGAGTAGATTATGGAGAGCAAGGCTGGTGAACAAAGATGAAAGCTTTGAGCTAAAACCTCCTCACTCCAGTTTCCTAATGGACAGCACAGGACAAATTACTGAGACAGGACCTCCCATTCTCTTTGTGAGTAGGCTGCCCTCAAAGGAGAAAAGCTATAGCATACTTTCTTATAAAAGTAATGCAAGATCCTTTGTTGGAAGTCAGAGTCACAAAGCTGTATTTGTGTAGGGGCAGCACTATCAGCCAGGCCTTTTCTTGGTTCTCTCTTGGAGAGACTGTGGCTCCTCTCCCCATCACTGCAGAAGGCTGTTTTGGTACAATAGGGTTTCACAAGCAATACTGGCTCACAGTGAATAGCAGCCTCCTTCCTTTTATCCCACCCTCTTTCTCTCTCTTTTTAATCTGGTTTTATTCCTAGATCTGGTTCTCAGCCCAGCCCCATGAATGATTGTGTTACTACAACTGTCATGGCAAAGGGCTGGAGGGAGAGAAGTGTGGATGAGGGAGGGGGCAAAGGAAGTGGCAGCCAGCACCTCCTTCAGCTCCCAAAGCCTCGGTTTTCATCAAGCCAGAGTTTGCACATTTAGTACTCCTATCATCTTACCTAGACCCTTCAAATGTCTACAGTTTATTTACACACATTCTGGTCCATATCTTGCTGATACTTGAGAGGAATTACTGCTGAGCAGGTCATATGTTTTTCCTCCTAAATATAGGGAGACCTGAATTCTCTTCTGCTGCAAGATAATGAAATGTTTACATGAGGAGGGGCACGAGGTATTAACATCTAATTTAAAGTAGTCACGGAGCTATCCTGTGGGGACCTCATCAAGTATCTCATGTGAAACAGAGTCCAGGATTGTGTGTGTGTGAGTTTCATTAGTGAAAAACAGGGCAAGAGTTCTCAAAGGAAAAGCTTAACCAAGGTGATTACACCTTAGCAGCGAGATTTCTGAACTGTATTCCCAGAAGAGAAGCAACTGAATGCCTGATTCAGTGGTAATGTGCTCCTACACACCACTCCTAGAATAGCAGAGGTTAACAGCACTCAAAATGTCAGCACTAGTCCCCTGAGATAAAAGAGTATCATGATGAAAAGAGCAATTCTCTTGCTTCCTTCCATCTGCAGAATCTGTATAAGCTGGCCTCCACTTAAGGAGCCTTACCAGTGCAATTATGTGAGCTGGCTCTTTTGCTGACATGCTGATAAAAGCCTTAGTTTAGATGTGGCTATACAGGTAGGCAGGAAGAGTGTGTCTCTAACCTCACTGAGACACAGCAGAAAATTTAATATCTTCAGTACAGACAAGCCCTTAGGCTCAAAAATATGTGAATGTGATATCTCCTTTTGTGTGCTGCTTTTATTACAGGCCTCAACAGAGTGCCCATTGTTGTAATTGTTGAGTAGCCTTCATACAACAGCAGACCAGTATTTGCTAGCTAGAGAACAGGCTCTGATATTTGCAACAGCAACTGACATTTATTTCCAGATCAAAACCTGGGGAAGGAAATTCCTTGCCAGATGGTTACCAAACAACACTAGTAGTGTGCCCAACACCACTCAGTAACCTGTTAGCCATGACAGACAGCTGGTTCTTGCTAATCCAGTCTATTCAAAAAGAAGGCAGTAGCATTCTTTGCTGGTTGAATCTTAGTGCTGTGGTGTGAAATGACATATTCAGGTCAGTGGGTGTTTGTTCTGACTCCCATACTATATTTTGCATGCAAAATGTAGTTAACTCACTGTTGATCTCTTTAACAGAATAATCCAGTCCCCAGGCTTTAGTGGTCATGTCAGGAAGTGGCTGATCCTGATTAGGGCTCCCAAATCACACAAAAATAAGTAAGGGTATCCAATATGACTGGTTTGATGAAAATAATACTTACTTAGAGACAGCTAATTTAATGCATTACTAAATAACTTAGGATTTTTTTTCTTCTTACCAGTCACCTAGGAGTCAGGAGAAAAAATCCTTCAGGAGAAACAGAAAGTCCTGAAGAGCCAAAGAAGAAAACTTCCCTAACCAGAGGTGAAATAAATATCTGCTTTAGCATCACATTAATTGCACAAGGATCCAAGTTTTCAGTTAATTTTTATTTTTTGAACAAGATTGTTTTCCTCAACCTGTAAAATACATTAGAGGGAAAGCATCTGCTTTGAGAGAAAATGTCTGGGTTTGTTTGGTTGTTGTTTTGTTTTGCTGGTTTGGTTTGGTTTGGTTTTCCCTAGTGACACATTGCATGATCTGGCTTTCTAATGCCTTGCAGGAGTCAGTTTGATGATTCCTTCTGATACCCTAAAGCTCCAAGACTCTACATAGAGGGAGTGAAAGGATTAAATAAATTACTTGGTCACTATGGAAAATCATAGCCAGGGAGTGAGAACACCAGGAGACTGAGGTTTCTATAGCTATTTTATGGGACAGACAGCTTCATATTGTCACCCATGTAGGACTGTAGTACGAGCTTCTTTTCTTCTTTCAACAAACGGACTCATGGCCAATAATTTACCAGTCTTACTTGCAGAAGTGTGGAAGCCACTTAGTCATCACAAAGCCTCAGGCAGAGGTAGACAAAAGCTTTGCAAAAAGTCTCAGGCATCCCTATTGAGATGGAGGCTGCTCAACATCTAAAGAACTGAGCTCTTAGCTATCAAGGGATATAGTGAAGTCTTTATAGTAAATAATCTGCAGACTATTAGAGGACAAATAAAGGCTCTGGCTGGGAAGTTATTCACTGGTCAAGGATTTCCAGTATCCTGTTTCCTAAGTGTCATTAGAAAACCCCACAAGATTACATTCCACAACAACACAGCTCCTTCTGCAACACCACTGTCTACACGTCTGGACACAAAAAAGGTGCCAGGTCCTACCTGACAGCATGTTGCTACACACTGCAACAAGTAAATTCATCTGTCTGCTGACACAGGTCACCTTCTTCAGCATCACTGTATATAACCAAGCATATGGGGTGTGATTGCCTGTGTATTTGTACACACAAGAGCTCCTTGCCCTGCTAACACTGCTGGTGCCCGCAGCACAGTGAACAGCCGAGTGCCCTCGCAAATGGAGGAGCCCAAGCAGTTTCCAGAGAGCCAGCAGGGAAGGATGGGCCTGTACCTGTGACATCGTGCCTGGGCACCCAGGCTGTTCTCTGGCTCCCTCCCAAATTTCCTGTGTGACTGCAGGCTGCTTGGTTTCATTTCTGGGTGTGTCCAATTTCCTCAAGGATGAAAGATCTCTGCTTGGGATTTGGGTGCAGCTGGCACTCAGAGACGTGGCCAACTCTGTCCTGCAGCCAGTTCATTTCCATCCCAGTGGCTTTGTCTGCAGCCAGCTGGTTCCTCACACTGCCTAACTGTCCTGTCACCTTTGGTAACAGCCATGTTTGGCAGCTGACCATTTCCTCACAGACTGGTGAGCTCATCACCACTTCAGTCTTGTGTCAGAGTTTACACACCTCTTAGGAACAGGCTGTTCTTCAGCCACACTGCAAGGCCCTATCTGCACTACAAAACAAACAGAACCAACCTGCCTGCAACACTGCAGGTGCTTTGCACTGCTTAGTCTTGTCAAGGGTGAAGAAGGGACCTGGAGCTCAGGCTGATCCACTTGGCTCTGTGAAGAAGGAGGGTGCTGTCCTTCAGCCTGGCTGGTCCCCAGGATGGATCTTGCTGAGCCAAGGCTCAGCTCAGCAGGACTTCAGGCAACTGCTACAGCAAACTGGGCACTTCCCAATGGGCAAAGTCAAAATATGTCATCAGCTCTTGTGTGATTTTTTTCAGAAGCATTTCCTTGTCTTTTTTATGCAGTTGTTGCTTCCTGGACTCATACTTTTTGAGGTATCTCATTTGGTTGCAGAAGATTGAGTTGGATGGAGTGGCAGGGGAAGAGGAAGGAAAAAGCAGAGCCAGAGCAGCCAGGCTCTCCTGACTAACTCAATGGCTTTAGTTAGCAGAATCATGGGCAGGTTGCTCAGCCTTCCCTTTTTTTAGTACAACAGGAACATATTCCTGGAAAATGTATCAATGTCCTCAACACATTGGAAGGAATTCCACAGAGTGGAATGTGTTGATTGCTCCTAAAAATTTATTGTTCAGATTTTAGAAAAGAATTGGCTTCACTACAGTACTCACAGTTTCAAGGTTGCCCTTCCCAGAGACCTAGCCAGTACTGTATAGTGCTAGCACAATTCCACAGTCATTCACTTCTCTCTGTTCACTCCAGATTAATAAATCACCTTTCCTTAAACTGTCCTGCTTTTATGAGAAGTTTTGGCCTGGTTAGTGTGATTTCAAATAGATGTGGCCACATTCAATTAAGGACCAAAATAGGTTTCCTATGTTGGATAATATATTGCTGGACTCAGCCCATGCAAGAGCTCAGTTTATAACTGTATGAGAACAGCATCCAGCAGAAGTGCCCAGTGGAAAGGCTTGGGCTCTGCTGTCACTATGTGGGGATCACTGACAGCACACAGTCAGCTGCTAGGTAAAAGGCTACAGTGCAAAGCCAGATGAAACTACCTTTCTGTTACCAAAATCTATAGAATTACCTAGTTTTCCTAACCTTTAATTCCTCCTGGTCCCAAATTCCTTGAACTATATCAGATGACTGCTATAATATTTTATTTTGGCTGTGTGCACATGAAATAGGGCAGACTGGTAATACACCAGAGACTGTGTAGAGCAGCAGCTGTTACACTTTCAAAGAGCATTAGTGAGCTTTTTATAGTTGGCTGCAGTTGACATCACAGCTAAATAAAGGCTTGCTCTAAAATATATTCCACCCAGCCTATGCAACCTTAAAGCCATGCATTGCTGGGAGGATGGTCACAGGAAGCAATGCAATGCCTGCATAGCAGTAAAAGCTTAAGGATGCCTTCTCTTCTTTTTCCTCTGTTCATTAGAAATGCCTTTGAAAGACTACTTCAGGAAGAGCAGCTGCCTCTGGAGGCAAATGACAGGGTGAAACCTCTCATCTTGGGATCCAGCATTCAAACCTGTCCCTGGTCAGCAGTGACCAACAACTGTAGTGACCTAGTGAGGAGCCAGCTCTCTTAGTGCTCCCCAGATGACTGTCCAGAACAAAAGAGACTAAGTTATTTTATGCTGTTACCCCTGGAGCCACCATGATGCTGCTGGAACCTGGGTAAAAGCAGATGCACAATAACAACCGTTGGTGAGGAGCATCATACACCCAAGCCCCTTTTGGACCAGACCAGCAGCTTTCAGAGCTTTTGGGACAGTGCTTTGCATTGTATTCACTATTGAGAAAACAACAAAGCTGACTTTGGGGGAAGCTCATCCAGTACCTGAGGGTTCTGATGTCAGTGATCCCTGAGGATGACATCTGCTGCAGCACAGACCTCCTGAATGAAACCTCTGTTGTTTTAAATCCTTGCAGCATGGCACACCACTGCCCTGAGGATCTTCTCCAGTAGCACAAGAGAGAACAGTTTGGGAGCAAGTCCCATAAACCTGAAGATGGGGAACTCACCACAGTGATTCAGAGCAACTTCTGCCTGTAATCTGCAGCTAATCTGTAGCTAATGCAAGGGAATTAGGTGTTTGGGATGGGACAGCTCTCCACACTGCAATGCTCCATGAACTCACCTGGGCTACTATGGCATGTAAAAAGCCACATATTTCCCCTCCCTGCTTTCCTGCTAGAGAGAGATGAGATGAGATACAGATGTACTTCTCTGTGCCTGCCTGGCATTTCTGTCCAGCTAGCAATGATGCCAGCCCACAGAGCTGAAGTCACACATACTAATCAAGTATTTTTCCCCAAAGATCAGAAGTTGTTTCCTGAGTTCTTTCCAGGCTCCCTTTTCTCTTTCCATCATCACATCTGTTGGCTGACAACATGATGATACAAGAATAAGAGCAGCTGCTGTGACTGCTGTATGTAACTGGTTCTCTTCCACATGGGATAATCAGAACACACTTTTTGTTGGATTTCTTTCAGGGCTGCTACTCAGGGGACTGGCCATGTGATACAAGATCTGCAAAATAGGGGAGGCTAAAACACCTTCAAATAAAGGTTTAGTGCAGAGGTTCCACCAGTGCTGTTTGTATGAAGTCCAGCCTCCAAAACTTCTATATCTACCCTGTGTTTGCATGTGCCTGAGTATCTATACTACTGTATTGCTGGATATGCTCCATATGAATGGCCTATGTTTCCTGAGGTCCCTTTCACAGCATTACATGCACTGTACCTCCCCTCTGAGTTTGTGGCTGAAAATAGTCTGGTTTTCAGCTGTGTTTTCTTCTGAAATCCTAAAAGACCTCCTGGGGAAATGACAAGGTCTTACTTTGTCCCTATGCTGCTCTGTTTCATCTTTCAGGGACCCACATCTTGGCAAGAAGTCCATTTAAAAAACCAAGCCAGGAATGTGTAGCCTATGTTCACCAGGGAAGGCTGCAAAATGTGGGGAGATCACAAATGTGCATCAGCACAGTCTGGGAGCATTCCCCAGGTGTTGGGTAGATGGTGTGCCAGAAGTGTCGTGTGTAAGAGTTACTGGTACCTCTCCTTTCACAATCTGCCACTGCAGTCCCAAGGGTGATGGCACAGTTCTACCTTGAAACTGCATGGACACAAGCCTCCTCTATGCTGGAAAACACATCATCCTCACAGCCAAGGGCACTGGCATGCAGCAGCCAGGAATGCTCACCACTGCCTTCCCCCTTCCAAAACAGCAGATGAATTTCTGCTTCAACGTGTGACACCACCAACCTCAGGAGTCCTCTCCAGACTCACCCCAAGGTTGTTGCTGCCCTTTTTATGCTGTGCTCCCAGCTGGCACTACACAAGGGGATCAGTGGAGAGCACCACACTGTCTCTTGATGAAGGCATATGTAGCCCCTGTACTTCATGCAGGGCAAGTGAGAGCTGTGCTCTACAGCATCCCACCTCACCAGTGCTGCACTCTGCTCTCCTGTGCTGTAATGAAAGCACAGATCTAACAGCAAAATCTCTGGTTTAACAAGCACTGCTTATTGCCTTCAGGAAAGAAGTTTAAATAACACTGCTATATAGCAACAGCCACGCTAGGAGTGTTTTGCTGTTGTGGCCCACCAATAAACAGGCTTAATGGAGGCATTTCCTCACCAAAAAAGTGCCAGCCAAAGCAGGTCTATCCCTTGCTCATTTCTGCTGTATCTACCAGAGGCCCTGATAGCAAAGGTATTTTCCACTTAACTTTTCCCTTTCTGACCCTGCACAATGGTCAATTCCCAAACAGCCCAAACTTCATCCAGCAAAACTCAATGCATTGCAACTATCTAAACTATGGCTATTATACAAGTGCTCCAAAGAGCACTTCATGATTTCTACATGCCTACATGGAGAAAACCAGCAACCCAGACCCACAGATACAGAGAGGATTTCACAGGAGTGTCTCTTCTTTCGTTGTGAAGATACAGTGAATCTCCTTATTACTGTCTGATGTGGTCCACAGTTTCTCCATCTGCTGGAAACACTGGCAAGAGTTTGAAAGCTGACCCTGGGAATTGTGGAGGAGACAAGAGGTCAGACAAACCCGCAATGAACTGATCTTCTGCAGCTCTTTGTGCATACACATTTTACATGGTCCCAAGTAAAATTCCCATCTGAAACCAGCTCTTCCACTGTGGTCAACCAAAGGAATCTGGTGAAGCTGCATTGCTTCAAGATTACACAAAGCCTGGAGAACAGGAAGCAGACACTCATCCTGCTCTGGAACAGGGATCTTCTAGGAACAGACCTGTGTGTTTCTGCCAGTGTGCCATACACTTTCCCTTCAGCAAAAGGCCCACAGGCAAGTTACAGTGACGTTTGATGGATATGTTTGGACAGCCCAGACTTGGCTATACACTGGTAATTGCAACTTGCTGCTGTGGAAAGCTGAAAGGCAAAGACCTGTTTGAGATGAAGGAGGTCAGTGCTTACACGCATCCCTCAAGCAGGAGCTTGCTCCATGCAGCCACTGGAGAGATCACCATTTGTCTGAAGAGATGCAAAATCAGGGTCTGTGGGTAGGGAATATCAGTCTTCCATCTGCCAGTATTTTCAGTGTCAGCAGGTTCCCTGGTTCTCCTGGACTGCTCTACACATGTCAGAACTCCTTCTGCCTTATCTGATAAAAGGTACAAAATAGGGGAGGAAGGACAGTTCAATCAAGAGAGATCAATCCAAGGGAACTACTTACCTTCTCAGTTCTGCTCTTTGAAGACTTCAACTTCTATCCTGGCAAGATTTGAGAGAAATACAGCCTTTGAAATGCTAGAAAACCATGAATGCTGCTATGCTGGCACTGACCAAGACACAGATGATGTAAAACATCCAGCTGATGCTGTGATGAACATGATACTGAGCCTAGTTTTTTTTCCAGAGCCACCTGAACAAACTTGAAAAGTGGGCCCAGGAGAATCAGATGAAGTTTAATAAGGCCAAGGNACGAGGATAGGCTGAAGGAGTTGGGATTGTTCAGCCCAGAAAAGAGAAGGCTTTGAGGGGACCTCATAGCAAGCAGCCTTTCAGTACCTAAAGGGGCATTACAAGATAGAAGGAGAGAGACTTTTCAGCTGGTCTGATTGCAACAGGACACGAGGGAATGGCTATAAGCTGAAGGAGGGGAGATTTAGACTAGAAATTAGAAGGAGGTTCTTTACCCAGAGGGTGGTGAGGCACTGGCACAGGTTGCCCAGAGAGGTTGTGGAGGCCCCATCCCTGGCACTGTACAAGGCCAGGCTGGATGTGGCCCTGGGCAACCTGGTCTAGTGTGTGGCACCCCTGTCCCTGGCAGGGCAGGTGGAACTAGATGATCTTTAAGGTCCCTTCCAACCTGGGCCATTCTAGGATTCTAGTTTTGCAATTTCCAGTCATTGGCATAAAGACTTTGTCTACAGTCATGCTTCAGGCATTGACAGTAAGCCTAAGGGCAGTGATAAAAGAGGACAGCAGTGGTGGAACTGCAAATAGAAACACACTGCAACGCTGCTGCACCCTTCTTTGATGACTTAAGACTTGCAGCAAACTCAGCATTCTTTTATACCTTCTCTTACCTCAAAGACCTTAAGACAGCCTCCCAGATGTGAAGATATGACAGCAAAAGAGGAAAAATGGTTGGCTAAGATGGCAATAGAAGGTGGCAGAGATCTCTTCTGCCTGGAGTCACTCTTGATCTGGGATTGCAAGTTGTCTCATTTGGAGCAATAAATGTATTTGCTCTTTGGCACACGTCCAGCAGCACAGAGAAACTTCTGAGGGGCTGGGAAGAAAAGTCATGCAGAAAAGCCTTAAATCCCCCAAATAATAAGAGCAAGACAAGCCTGGTCAAAAAGTGAGGGGAAAGAATCAAGGGGCCTAAAAGATGATGGAGAAAGACATAAAAATACCAATAAAAGGCAAGAGAGATCTTTGGACAACAAAGGAGAGAATTAAACTAAGGTGGTGACGAGGGTGTGCCCTTGACAAACAGGGTCAAAGGCAAACAGAAAAATAATGCTGCCCCAAATAAGAGCAGAGGAGCTGAGCCTGAGCGACAGGGAAAAAAAATCTAGCTGTCATATCAAATGAGGACGAGAGAACAAGAGCCATTCTGAAAGTCCAGAGCAACTGAGCTGGGCGGCCCAGGGGGGCGCACTGGTCCCAGGGACGTGCTCTCAGAGTGTGTTCGCAGAGAGGGCTGAGGCCACAGGCAGGATGCTGTCAGAAGGCTTGTCTGGGATGCCCAGGAGGAGAGGAGAGTGGGGGAGGAAAACGCAGAGACTTTTCTATGCAAATGCATAGAGTTTTGGGTGAGTCAGACAGCAGCAAATTGTGCTGTGGGCTTACTGAAGTCAGGATAATCCACAGGAATAACGCCTGCTGGGATCCTTGCGTGGTATTTTCTTTCTTTTCTTTTCTTCAGTGTGATTTTAAACAGCAGAAAAATATGAGTCAGTTCATGTATGGAAGAGAATAACTTCATCAAATGGCATAGTAATCACTGCACTCCCCAGCTATGATTGCCTGAAACTGCTGATTTAATTATCAACTGCAAATCCCCAGCTCAGGTGCAACTTCCCACCTTCCGTCTGTATGTTAAAGCTGAAAATCTTCCAAACTGTACTGGAGCCTGAACATCTTTGAAATTAAACACCCCAAGAAACAAGCTGGAGCAAGCCAAAATGGATCTGTTGCAAATGCCATGGTACGTGAGAGACCAACAGTGTCTTGTCTCCAAAAGTAACCAGAAAAGGAGATGGGAAACACTTAGAATTAATTGTAAGAGTGATGGCAGAGTATCAGCCTTGGCAGGAGTCTGAGCTGCAGCAGGGATGCATAGATGCCAGCTGAAGAAATCTCCAGTCAATACCACTCAGAGAGGGAAAACTTGTGGGGTTTAATAACACCAGAGCATCCAGAGGCAGGGGGAAATACTGAATCCATGTTCATATTGCAACAGACATCCAACCTTACTGGGAACTTACTGGGAAAGTTCTGGTTCTATAGATTGCCTTCCACTTTTGAACCACTGGAGCAAAATTTGGGTTTGGATCCTTTTCTTAATAACCATGAGACACAAAAAAAGGAAGAAAAAAGTGAAATTCTCATAAAAATCCACTAATTTCAGTAGCTTACACAGCCAGCCAGATACCAAACCTTGCAAGACCAAGGCAGAGATTCTTGGGACTGTCATTTGCTAGGCTGGGATAGAAGGACACACTCACCCCATACAGGGGATGATGATAAGGGTTTAGGAGTCTGCCAAGAAAAGGCACAAACCAATGCCTTAATACTGCCTGCTAAGGCCAAGGAGCTTGAAAAAGGAAGGCAAGGGACTGTTTGGAGCTTTTTGTTCTCTTATTCAGTGCTGTTGAAAGAGGATGTGGCCTCTCTCCTAGGTATCACCCTGCTACCCTGCTGTGTGTGAGTATTCTGGCTGCACCCTGGAAGGCTACCTCACCCAAATAGGTGCTGTGTGAAGAGGAGGTAAACAGGGTCCTGTGTTTTTCTCAGCTCTTCTGTTTTGTTCTTCTTCTTTGGGTTTTGTTATGCTTTGTTTTGTTTTGGGGTTGTTTGTTTTTGGTTTTATCTTTTCTTGTACAGTGAATTAATTAAACATCACTAGGAATTCAGGTAACCCAGTAATTTCATATATACAAGCAGCTGCATCCACAGTTGATAGGAAATTCTTCATTAAGGAAAACATCTCTAAGAATTGGGCATGATCTTGTTCAGGGCACGTGAGTAAGCATAGCCAGTATGACGAGCTCTGTTAAATAGAGGCTTTAGGTTCTCTCACAGTACCACATGCTCTAAAATCATAGAGGGCACAGAGATAAATTGCAACAAGGAATTGTTTAAGCCTAGGGCTTGGTGCCATCATTTTGATGGGACTGCTCACTTACTGCAGAAGCAATGGTGAGAGTCAGGTACATGCATCCTGCCATTCTCAGAGTGTCTCAGAACCCAAAGGCAGACTGAGGTTCAACAGTGTCTAAATTCAGCCCTAAATATCCAACCAGCCTCTCCTCTCTCCACATAGCTTCTTCCCTCTTGCCCTTTCCTTTCCTCTTTCCACCCCCACCATTTGCTCTTATCTTCCTCCCACTCCCAAATCCTTGATCTTCCTCTGCTTCTGAAGGTAGGGAGCCAGCTGCCAGCCATCAGACATACTCTGCTCTTGCCCCTTTGCTATGTCTGGGTCCCCTCTGAACCTGGGCATCTCACCCCAAATCTGTTCCTGTTGGGATTTAGCAAATGCAGCCCCTTGATCTTTTCATATGCATTTCCTAGGTTCTTACTCCTCCCCCCTAGCTGCTTCTTGAAGCCTTGAAGGCTTTCTGTGTGTCTGCAGCTCTTATCAACTCCTGGGAGCAGAATACACGGATGGCACCACCAGGTCTTGAAGTCACTGTCTCACACCTCTCGGGAAATGGCTTACCCCACCAAGTCACATCCCCCTCCTAAGCACAGGGCTAAGCTCACTATTAGTTCCTTGTTGCCAAAACTAAAGAGAGGCAACAGTTTAATTTACAAAGGAAAATAGACCATGCATGTATAGATGTAACCAGTTCCAAGCCAAGCAGGACAATTATCTTTCAGAGAGAACACAACCACTTGTCACATTGCATTTATTTTATAATTGAATTATGATCTGTTTAACTCCATGAAAGATCTGTGCACAGAGCTGTTGGGCAAGGCTGACCCTTTGTGCTCTGGAATAACTGGTGGCACTGCAGCTGGGTTGGGCTGCAAGAGCAGTGCCCTGCATTGGGGACTGATGCCACCAGGCTCTGACATCATTGTGGTTCTCCAATGTGATGAGCCCCATCACATATTTCTTACTTGCAGGTACAAAAGCCCTAAAAGGGCTTCAGCCCAGCCCCTTGGTTGTAGGTACTCAGGATATTGCAGCTGCAACACCACGGGTCACATTGTTAGCCACGTAACAGGGTCAGTGCCACTCTTCCATTCACTCTCCAGCTCCAGTACCCAGGTGCCTGCTACCACCTGGGAGAGCCTTGAGGACAGCTTGGAGTGTGGCCAAGTCATGCTTTTGACCTTGTAGTAAGACACTGGATCCACCTCACTGTCTCACAGATGGAGGAGAGCCTGAAGGTCAGAGACAAACACAGCCATTTCAGTTTTACACATGGTGAAGCTGAGGTGTAGGAGTCAGATTTTGTCTGGGATCACACAAGAGACCAGAGACAGAGCTGTGAGTGCCACATTGGCATCCTCAGCCTGTGGTGCTTTTCAAACAAGCCACTGCACTGATCACACCCACCACACACTTGTGATGGGATACAACTGAGCACCCAAACTGGACAGGCAGCTCAGGTCTCTCAAGAAGACATTTCAAGACATCTGCAAACCATGTCAAAATGAGGACTACACAAGACTGCCTTCTCAAGCTCTTCCTTGCAATAGCTGTGAGGGGCAGAAACACAAAGAAACAACAACTTTCAGTTAAAAACATGACACCACTGGGAGATCTCAGAACTCTACCTAGAAACCTGGATGTGCCTTAATATATGGATCCTGGTGTATGAGCATTGGGAAGCCCTCAATAAAGCTCTAAAAGCATTTGGAGGCTGTAGAGAGCTTTGCCACAGCAACTAGAAGCCATCAGAAGGAAATTAAGCACTCATCTAAAGATTTCCTCTTAGGCAGAATGAAAAAACTCTCAAAACCTAAGCCTAGTGTGCATTAATGATTTTTGCTATCAGGGACCTGCTAGAGAAGCTGGGAGTTATATGGCATTTTCATACCAGCAGAAGCTCTGGAGCAAATGTAGTCATGTGTGCAACCATAAAAATGTCTCTGGTTTACAATTAGTTTTATTTGTGAGATACTTATGCAGGCATTGCTGCTTCCATCTAGCTTATACTTAAGCTAAGTCTTAACAGCAAAAATGTGGGTTTGTTTTTTCTTACACTTTCTCTAAGTTAATGAGACCAGGTTTCTGTGACCACTGTTCCTGTTTTGGTCAATCTCCTAATATAAGCTTTTGAACCTGTTGGCCAGTGTCAGTTAAAGCTCATGTAGAAATTGAAATCTCCAAGATACCAAGTCTTTGCAAGATCAGTCAGGGTGACCAAAGACCTCTACATTTGCAGTACTAAAGCTTCAACCCTGGGTTTAGACACCAGAGAATTCAAGTAAAAGACAGCCACCAAAAAAAAAAAGCTTTTCTGGAATGAAGAAATGTGGTGCAAGAGCTATGTCCCTGCAGAGTCTTGCAAGGAACAAAGTGACAGGACAAGCCAAAGGAGTCTGAACACAGCAAAAGCTGTACTACTGGATACAGACCATCGCATGGCAAACCCCTTTTTGTTGTGTCTCACCCTCTCCAGGAGTGAGCAGCAGAAGTGCTCATGTGTGTTAATTATCTAAAGGGATGTGTTTGTTTTGGCAGTAAAGACAGGGCTGAATGTCATACTAGTGCCTACTTTTGCTGTGCATTCTGGGGTGCTTCCCAAGTGCCAGCTCCTCAACTGAGGTAAGGCTTAATTGCACATGTAAAAGATGACTCTGGCTCCCAACAGCCTTGAGAACCTCCCCAGCTTGATATGCAAAAAGCTGAGAAGCCAGCAGGCCAGCAAACCCTACACAAAGCCCACCTCTCTTTCTTCTCCAGAATCTCTGGTTAAGAGCCTATCTTATCCTTGCTGCATGCTAAAAGCTGGCAGTGGTAACATGCTAGCAAGTTCTCTGCTTGAAACTTAAAACCGTGTTGTTGTTTGTCCTGGGTTGGGTTAGAACAGAACTAATTCTGTTCAGTGATTTTTCTTTTTAGTTGAAGCTCCTCTAAGAAACTGCACTTTCTGAAACTAACAACATGTTTTTACAGACACTGCCAGCTTCTAGCAGTGATAAGACCCAATGTTTAGATTTACTACCAGGGATAGGCATGCAAAGCAAGGTCAGTGCTAAATCCTGTGTCCCATGTTGTGGGGTGCAAGGTAAAGGCTGCACCTTCAGGGAGGAGCAGACAGGGCAGGTGACCCCAAACTGACCAGCTAAGGATTCCATTCCATATATGTCATAGTTGATATAGAAACTGGGTGTCAGTCCCCTTTGCTAGATTGCTGGGATTGCTAGATTGTTCCTGATTGCTATATTGTTCTCCTGCACTTCAGTGATCCCTAAGTTCCTGCATCCAGTCCCAGGATCCAGCCCCTGAGCCTGACTCATCTGCTGCTGAGGCCTTGCCGCAGTATCAGTGGTGACGTAGTTACCATCAAGGGGGGTTTGGGTTTAGTACTGTTTTTTGTACATGTTTGTATATATTTCATTTAACATTATTATTATTATTATTATTATTATTAAAGTAGTTAGGGTTTTATTTTCCAATCCACAAGTCTCTCTGTCTCTCTCTTATCCCCTTTCCCTTCCTGTTTCGGGGGCAGAGGGAGGGGATAACAGGGAACGTCTGTCATTGGGTTGGTGGTCAGCCCAGCCTCGACCCTCGACATCATTGCAGGCATGGGAGTGTTTCACATTGTGAGAGTCCCCTTGGTGCAGGTACCTTAGTGCAGAGGCACACCCAGCACGGACAAGAGTTTCTCTCTTGGCAAATGTAGCAAAGATTAACATAATCAGCCTCTGAAGTAGGCTGTGTTATGAACAACAGCTATGATTCGTGTCAGTAAATGAGACAAATGAGTTATTGCCACCTCAAGAAAGAGGAAAAACAAACGAGTTGTAAAACTTAATTGCACCCCAATTAAAGAAATAAAGCAGACCATTCATAAGGTCATCAAGACCAGAAGCCATAAACCATCTCTGCTTTCCCAAAATTTAATTATGGTAGAATTCTAATCCTTTTAGATGCCTTGTAGTCCAAGAATGTGTGAATTATAGAGGACTATCACTGTTGTAGAGATAATAGCTTTAATTGCAACAAGAAACATATGTTGAACACCTGAAATAGATGATGTAATGCCTAAAACAAATATGGGACACTAACACTGCATGGTGTGACAGGCCTGGGGCTAGCTCTCTGACCGTCACCCAGTGCTGTTGCTTTTATCATATAATAAATTCCAATTTAAAACTGATTTCCTCCTGAGACTTTGTTTCTCACAAATTTCTTTTGAGTCTTTATGTCCATATTTGTCACAGCTGTAATCTCTGTTATCTGCACAAGGTAGTCTGCTCTTCCCTTAGAGGCAGCTGTCTCAATTTTAGCCACCTTAATTTCAAAACACAAGTCACTTCTGGACTTACAGCTTCTGCATCTTGAGGGAAGAAGTAAAATCCCCCTTTGTGTCTAGAGAGGACACAAATAAAAGCAAATTTGCAGAACAAAAAGAAACAAGAGTCTGAGTATCTTCCTAGATGCTTCTAGCCCTTACCTAGGGCTGGCACCTAAAAGGAATTAGAAACCTCCTTGTCAGAGTACAAGGGCACAGCAGGATGCAAAACCTTGTGGGGGAAATGAAACTGGTGAATCCAGACACTGTTTATTTTCTTGCTGCAGGAGGCACATTCACAGGCACCGCTTTTAATGCCTCAGTAGGATGCACTCTGTGGAGTCTGTGGAGAGGTGTGCCAATGCTGGGGGGAGAGAACTGTCAGAGGAAAGCAAAGAGTTGTCTTTCCTACCATCCTGCTTGTCTAGGAGGATGCAAAACCCTCTTATTCTGATCTCCACCTAACTGCTCACTCCTTTGCAGTTAGAGTACTGTCCCCGTGCCTTTCTTCAGTCTTGATCCCTTTCAAAACAAGGGAAGGGTGGCCACCAGAATCCCACAGAGGAAATTGGGTGTGTAATGCTTTGAGCAACAGGAAAGGGAAAACACAATTCCTGGCCTCTGGACTTGCCCCAGAATTGCTCTGCTTTCATGTCTGGGACATACTGCTGGTACACAGTAGAGGACTCATCACTGAGATATATCAACATGCTGGCACTAGCCAGCCAGCCCAGAAAAGGAAACTGAGGTAGGGAGAGTGAAAGAAAAGAGGACAGCACCAAGGGCGTGCAGCTATGCAGTGCAGCCTGGCCTGCCTACAGCTGCCTCAGCCACTCAGGAGTAAACTGCAGGAACATCTGCTAGCAAATGTGATTGTCTGCAGATGGGCAATTTGGTGATTGGTCATCAACCCTGGTGCCTGTGTACTTAATTCTGGTCTGCATGCAGGGCACTGACCATTTTGCCCACATGATTCAGTTTCAGCAGCACAGGTGCACCTAACCTGTTTTACAGAGCTGCAAAACAGGCTTCCTGTTCCATACCACAGGACTAGGAGTCAAACTGCACTCACAGACAAGACATGTGGCAACACACTTTAGTGTGTAGAAGTAATTTTTCTTCCACTGTGTCCTGGTTTGGGTTAGAACAGAACTGATTCTGTTTGATGATTTGTTTTTCAGCTGAAGCTCCTCTGAGTAACTGTATTTCTGAAGCTGGCAGTACGTTTTGTACACACACTGCTTGCTTCCAGCAGTGACTTGGGCTAATGTTTGGGTTTACTGCTGAGGTTTGGTATGGAAACCAGGGCCACTGCTGAATCTTGTGTCTCACGTTGGGGGCTGCAGAGTCTGCACCTACAGGGAGNAACAACAGCTATGATTCGTGTCAGTAAATGAGACAAATGAGTTATTGCCACCTCAAGAAAGAGGAAAAACAAACGAGTTGTAAAACTTAATTGCACCCCAATTAAAGAAATAAAGCAGACCATTCATAAGGTCATCAAGACCAGAAGCCATAAACCATCTCTGCTTTCCCAAAATTTAATTATGGTAGAATTCTAATCCTTTTAGATGCCTTGTAGTCCAAGAATGTGTGAATTATAGAGGACTATCACTGTTGTAGAGATAATAGCTTTAATTGCAACAAGAAACATATGTTGAACACCTGAAATAGATGATGTAATGCCTAAAACAAATATGGGACACTAACACTGCATGGTGTGACAGGCCTGGGGCTAGCTCTCTGACCGTCACCCAGTGCTGTTGCTTTTATCATATAATAAATTCCAATTTAAAACTGATTTCCTCCTGAGACTTTGTTTCTCACAAATTTCTTTTGAGTCTTTATGTCCATATTTGTCACAGCTGTAATCTCTGTTATCTGCACAAGGTAGTCTGCTCTTCCCTTAGAGGCAGCTGTCTCAATTTTAGCCACCTTAATTTCAAAACACAAGTCACTTCTGGACTTACAGCTTCTGCATCTTGAGGGAAGAAGTAAAATCCCCCTTTGTGTCTAGAGAGGACACAAATAAAAGCAAATTTGCAGAACAAAAAGAAACAAGAGTCTGAGTATCTTCCTAGATGCTTCTAGCCCTTACCTAGGGCTGGCACCTAAAAGGAATTAGAAACCTCCTTGTCAGAGTACAAGGGCACAGCAGGATGCAAAACCTTGTGGGGGAAATGAAACTGGTGAATCCAGACACTGTTTATTTTCTTGCTGCAGGAGGCACATTCACAGGCACCGCTTTTAATGCCTCAGTAGGATGCACTCTGTGGAGTCTGTGGAGAGGTGTGCCAATGCTGGGGGGAGAGAACTGTCAGAGGAAAGCAAAGAGTTGTCTTTCCTACCATCCTGCTTGTCTAGGAGGATGCAAAACCCTCTTATTCTGATCTCCACCTAACTGCTCACTCCTTTGCAGTTAGAGTACTGTCCCCGTGCCTTTCTTCAGTCTTGATCCCTTTCAAAACAAGGGAAGGGTGGCCACCAGAATCCCACAGAGGAAATTGGGTGTGTAATGCTTTGAGCAACAGGAAAGGGAAAACACAATTCCTGGCCTCTGGACTTGCCCCAGAATTGCTCTGCTTTCATGTCTGGGACATACTGCTGGTACACAGTAGAGGACTCATCACTGAGATATATCAACATGCTGGCACTAGCCAGCCAGCCCAGAAAAGGAAACTGAGGTAGGGAGAGTGAAAGAAAAGAGGACAGCACCAAGGGCGTGCAGCTATGCAGTGCAGCCTGGCCTGCCTACAGCTGCCTCAGCCACTCAGGAGTAAACTGCAGGAACATCTGCTAGCAAATGTGATTGTCTGCAGATGGGCAATTTGGTGATTGGTCATCAACCCTGGTGCCTGTGTACTTAATTCTGGTCTGCATGCAGGGCACTGACCATTTTGCCCACATGATTCAGTTTCAGCAGCACAGGTGCACCTAACCTGTTTTACAGAGCTGCAAAACAGGCTTCCTGTTCCATACCACAGGACTAGGAGTCAAACTGCACTCACAGACAAGACATGTGGCAACACACTTTAGTGTGTAGAAGTAATTTTTCTTCCACTGTGTCCTGGTTTGGGTTAGAACAGAACTGATTCTGTTTGATGATTTGTTTTTCAGCTGAAGCTCCTCTGAGTAACTGTATTTCTGAAGCTGGCAGTACGTTTTGTACACACACTGCTTGCTTCCAGCAGTGACTTGGGCTAATGTTTGGGTTTACTGCTGAGGTTTGGTATGGAAACCAGGGCCACTGCTGAATCTTGTGTCTCACGTTGGGGGCTGCAGAGTCTGCACCTACAGGGAGGAGTGGGCAGGACAGGTGACCCTAATCTGACCAACTAAGGATTTCATTCCATATATGTGATACTCGATATAAAGCTGAGGGTCAGTTCCCTCTTTCTCTCACTTCTTGCTCTTCTGTTTTTCAAGGGCCCATCTTTGCTGCTTCTCTCTCCCTTTCGCTCCTGAATCCAGCTCCAGGGTCCAGCCCCCTGAATCTCATTCCTATCTGCTGCTGGAGGCCTCCTGTTGCGGTATCAGTGGGTACAGTGACATAGTCACCATCAAGGGGGGGGTTGGGTTCATTGCTGGTTCAGCAGATATATTTCATCTATTGTTACTATTTTCATTAGTTTTAGCTGTGGTTCTCTCTTATTCCCTTTCCCTTCCCTTGGCAGAGAGTGGGGAAGAAGGAGGTAGTGGAGAATCTCTGTTGCTGGGTGGTGGTCAGTCTAGCCCTAACCCTCAACACACTATAACAAGGCAGACTTTTCATTTTGTGGGGTTATTTTTGTTTGGTTTGGTCTGCCTGCCTGTCTCCTAATGAAATCTTTCAGTCCCAAAAAACGACTTCATTCATTTCCTCATCAGGAATCATGTTAGCTGTTGTTACAAGACAGCTATTGGAGCACCTCTGATACTGTAAAGTGCAAAGGAACTGAGAAGGCTTTTGGCCTGAAGGATGTCACAGCAGCCAGAGATCAAAGAATCAGCCCACTTACAGATTTATGAGTTGGGAATAGGTCTGCTAACTCCCAGTGCTCACTCTTTCCCAAGTATGTATTCAATATACATTGATAAAGTAGTCACCTTAATGGGAAGTCTGACACTGAAAACCACCGTGCTTCTGGGCAATCTGTCTCAAGTTTTGTCCCCTTCTAGCTCAGCATTAGGTGCTCCTCCCCAGACACAGATGGTGGAAGTCCTAGAAACACCCCCAGATGGCAACCCCTCATTTCCCTCCTTCTCAACCTGGCAGTGCCCTCTTGTTTGTATGGCCACCCCAGGGACTACTGGTGACCCCATTATTAGGGAAATCCCAGATCTAGATAAAAAACCCAACCCTCACCCTGCTGCTGCTGTAGAGTTAATTTAACATTTAACTTGGATGAGTTCCCCAATCACACAGCATGGACCCACATACAACTTAGCAACCCACTCAGCTAGAAGGAAGGCAGCAGGATGGGGGTGAGCAGTGGGGGCCCTGCAGTGCTAGCAGCTCCTTGAGCCTGGGCTGCTTTTGCTGAAAGAAAACCAGATGTACATGTGTGAAAAAAACACATTTCCTTTAAAAAGCTGCTCTCTGCCTGGCATACTTAATCCATGTTGGCCAAACCCTAGAAACTAAAGTCAATGTCTCTACAAGGGCATAATTCAAAGTGGGATTAAATCCTTCAGAAACCTAAAGGTTGTCACATTTCTATTGTGCATTATACAGGAAAGAATCCTCTGCTTATGTTTTTCAGCAGATGCTATACGACCTAAAATACTAATCATGTAATATGGTGTAATTTCCTTTTGGTGCCACATCTAAATCTGCACAGAAACTTCAAAGTAATTCACCCATTCCCCAGTCTTTTGTTAAAAACCAAAAGAATGCTGTCCATGTTTTCTGGATCACCACTCACCTGTGTCCTTTCTCACCCCCATGCCCTATTGTTACACTGCTAACCCAGAATGCTGCACAAGTCTCGTGTTTCTGACCTCTCTCTGCAGACTAGAGGCCATGATTTCAGGAACAAAGGGCCTAGAAATTTCACTGATGAAAGCACCCAGACCTCTGCAGACGTAAATTCACAATGGTACAAATGCTTAAAGAATAAAACAGCTTTTAATGATCAAAACACCATTCTTTGGTACAAAGTCACTTTTGACAGGAGACGGCTCTGTAAAACAGGACAAGGACAACCTCTTTTTAAAGCGCCTTGATATAGACACAGCCTGCTGGGAGCATGTGGGCAAGGTCTGAGAGTGAGACTCTCTCCAGCTGGGAAACAGTTATCACAGAGGAGCCTGGGCGGGGTAAGCGGGAGTATGCAGGCATTAGCAAGTAGGTGGAAGAGGTGATGACACCAGTGTCTGTCTCTGTCCCATCAGGAGCATTTAACTTGCAACTTAAAAAGAAAAGAGATGTTTTTGCAGCAGCAGGCACAGCAGGAGGCCGTATGCTAGCTCACAGCAAAGCACTGCAAACAGATCAGCCACAGAGGAGATAACTTCTGTTTACTTTGAGTCTCACACCATGTAAGTTCCTTCACTCACCAAAGCCGGCAGCTACTGGGGAACACTCGCCTCCACAGCAGTAGCTGGAGGGAGCAAACTTCATAACTGCATCAGCCCAGATGTTTTATCAGAAATAACCCAGCTGTGGGACAGGGCCCTATGCGGGATGCCAACCTCCCCACACCAAGTGGTTCTACCCGCAGAAGGCAGATACAAACCCCACTTCGTTCTCCCTTTTGCTGCCCAAGTTTTGTGTAGGGGGTCGAGGGCTGCCAGCCATCCCCCATCCCTTGGGCACACGTTGGTCTGCAGTACCTCTGCCGCGCTGAAGCCTCCAGGCCGGCAAGGCAGGGGATGCCACAGGCAGGCACCCCACCAGCAGACCTGGGGTGCGGGGCCAGGTGGCTCGGCGGGGTTCCCGGGCCTCCGGGCCCACCTTCCTCACGGGACCGTGCCGCCCCTCTTCGAACCTCCGCCCCTGCCGAGCCCCCTCCCCGGCTATAAAGCGCGGCGGGACAAGCCAGGACCCCTCCTCGCCCGCTGCCATGGCCACGCTGCGCTTCGGGGACCCCACAGCAGAGCCGCCCCCCTTTCCCGCAGGCAGGTGGGCGGGGAGCGGCGGGCCCGGCCCGGCCTCGGCTGCCCTCAGGGCGCATGCCCCGGCGGGCCGGACTTGGGGTGCTGTGGCGCCGTCGGAGGGGTCGGCGGCAGCAGCCTCGCAGCGTCGGAAGAGGACTAGCTTCACGGCGGCGCAGCTGGAGACACTGGAACTGGTCTTCCAGGACACCATGTACCCTGACATCTACCTGCGGGAGAAGCTGGCCGACGCCACGCAGATCCCCGAGTCCCGCATCCAGGTGAGGGACGCCGGCGGCGCTGTGCCCGTGCCCATCCCCATCCCCTCCTGCCCTCACCGCCGCCCTCTCTCCTCAGGTCTGGTTCCAGAACCGGCGCGCCAAGTCTCGCCGCCAGCGGGGGCCGGCCCGGCCCAGCCCTGCCGAGCCGCCACCGTCGGGCTACCCACGGCCGTCCCGCTTCGCTGCTCTGCGTCCCCCGGAGCGGTCCTGCTACCCTCTCGCCGGCGTGGCCCAGATTGTCCAGATCAAAGAGGAAGGTTCGGCCCCCTACGAATGGCCGCCAGCAGCCGCCTTACCCCCCGGCCCCGGCTTCGAGGGCTTCCCGCCCATCCAGCCCGGCGGGGCCGAGGCTGCCTCCTTCGCGGGGCCGCCGGCCGCCCCCACGTACCCGCCCGCCCGCGCCTTCTGCGGGCAGTACTCGCCCGTGTCGGACGCCGAGGACACCAGCGGCTACTCGGAGTCGGGCTCGGAGTGGGAGGAGAACGCCCTCGGCGCATTCCGAGCCCTCTGAGAACAGCCCCGGGAGGACGAGACCCGGTGCGGAGGGGTTCAAACGCTGTCCCTTGGGCGTGGTGCGACATCCTTCCCCGTCAAACCCAGTGCTGGGGGTATACCGCTCGGGCGGGGAGCAGTCACACACCAGCCTACCACAGTCCTGCTCTGCCACTGTTGCACTTTATCTGGTAGTAACTGATTTTTACCTATTTATTTAAGAAAGATACGGGTCAGCTCCATCAGCTGAGGGCATCTTTTTACACTGTATTTAAAGATCTCCATTAGCATGTTTTGTATTTCTATTTAACCTAATTTAGCCAAAAAGCTAACAAAATCCACTGTGTTTTGGGGGTGGGGGCTGATCTTGGAAAAGAGTGGGGTGGGTCTGTTGGGATTTTCTGATGTAGGGAAAAATAAATTCTGCTAAATTACAAAATAAAACACATTTCTACTGTACATGTGTGTGTGTGTGCCTGGAGCAGGGACAGGGTTTCTTACCTTGGCTGGCATGGTGCATATCCTACAGGTTCTCTTCCCAGTTCCCAGAGAGCCATGGCTGTGGTTCAGGTATGAGTTGAGACCAAAGGGGCCTGAAGGACAGGTTAAGAAAATTGCCTTAAACCATCCCTGTCAGTACTTGCTGTAGGTCTGCTTTAAACCACCACCACCCTGATTGCTGTACAGAACTGAATTTATGCCCGAAGTAATACAAAACCCAAACCTTCAAATCTCTTGTCTTGCTCAAAGGCCTCAACTTTTAAGCCAAGGTTAATGTTAAACTACAGAAAAGTAAGAGTACTTTGTGAGCACTGCAAAAGTGCTTTAGCTGTGAAGTTGAATACTAGGGACTACACAGAAGCTGTTTACATGACCAGTAGTGGGCTGAAGGGCTCTGCTCTGAGAACACCAAAATTAGCAGTAATAGAAGCCTCTCCTGAAATTCAGTTGATTTATTAAGGAATGAGATATTGCTATAGATGTATTTTGAGGATAAGTTCAATTCTTCCTGCCTTCAGAGCGTTGCAAAACAGGTGACTGCCATGAGGTTCTGATGGTTTGGAGGCATAGAATAAGTGACCATTTCCCTATACTGGGAACCATGCCCAACAGAAGGAGGTTACCCATGCACAAAATCCCTCACTGTCTCCCCATAACATAGCTGTGCTTGCAAGATCTGGAACAGCTGAGCCCTGGCTGAAGGGCAAGCTTGCAAGGTGAAGTGGCATAGCAGGACTGCTGCTTAATATTCTCCCTCCAAAAACCAGAGGTGTTCTTGGAAAGAAAACATGAAGTAAAACCAACCAAAATCAGATGCCATCCACCCCAAGTGGATTTGAGCGCCTAAGGAGATGTTATGTTACAGGTCAGGAAGAACCCAGAAGAGAAGTAACTGTAGGAAGGGGCAGAAAGGAGACAGTCATTTCTTAGACTAACTTGTGCCACTCTTGCAGAGAGAACGTAACAGTAGCTGTAGTGAGTTCCTGAGATCCCTCCTTTCCTGCAGCCACATTTGGCAGAAACAGTCCTATTTGTTACTGCATTTCACCAAAACTCAATGAACATTAACTCTGACCCAACAAATCAGCCATTGAGGGGAAATGTAGCCTCTTGAAGAGAAGCAGAGTGTATATTCATTCACACTGCCTATGTGTGCTGGCCAAACAACATGAGAAAGAACATGGGATACTTTTATCACAAGTTATGTATGTTACCATTACATTACACTGCAACGATTAAATAACCCACTTCAACACAAAACATGTTGGAAAGAGCACATTTAGGAATCCACATGTAAAACCCACCAAACCTATGGAATCAGAGTTAAGATGAGATTATGGCTGTTAGTAGAATGTATTCTGTATCCAGAAAGAAGTAAACAAGCTATGAAAAGCAGGTTCTCAAACCTCCTTTGCTGAATACCATTCTTGGTAGTAGCATTTACCAGTGTCTGCAACTCCTCTCTCCCTCAAGTTTGGGGGGCTTGCTATCAACAGCACAAAGTTAGCCTCCTGATGTTTTATATTGGGAAGTCCTATTTCCCAAAAGCATTCATGCATGTGGTTAACTGTAAGTATGCAAGCAGAGTCCTTACAGCACCACACGGGGTGACAGAGGTTGGTACCGTAAGCCAGGCAGCTGCTGCTGGAAAAGGCAGTCAGTCCTTGCTGTTCCCTGCTAGCACCGTGCCGTGCTGGTGCACTGTGCTCCCTGGCAGGGAGTGAGCTCAGTGCACTGCACAGGTGGGAAAGCTGCCGAGAAAGGTGAACTGTTCCTCAGCAGCACAATTCCCTGAGCCAGCAGGCCAGTGGGTTTTAGGAGCAGCAGGGGACAAGGACAGGGGTGTGAGGTGATGGTTCCTTTTTCCTGAGTTAGCTGTAGGTCTCCTTAGTTACTGTCAGACTAAACCTATGGGCCTTAAAAGTTAGGCTTTGGCACCTTGGCATCTTCCTCTGTTTAAATGAAAAGGGTGGTGAGAGGAGACCTTTCTGTCTTCTTTACAGAACAGATGGGAACACCACAAAATAATGGGGAACAGCTGCAATTGCAGGGACTGCTGGAACGTTCTGTTGTAGTCAGGGTGGTACATTTCCATGGGGAACTCAGCACAATTAGTGTTGAGCATTATTTTGTAATGTCCCTTGTAAAGTTTCTAAATATCTTTAAAAAGTTACCTTGTCCTCATAATATTGCATTTTCAGCAATTCATCAAACTCATCTTCAGGAAAAAAGAGCTGAGACCATCTGCAAAGAAGTTTGCATTTTTGTGAAATATATCAACTCTCATAGGTCAATTTATTCAGAGTTACAAATTTCACTGAGAATAAAAGATTTATGCATTTCTCTTAATTAACAGGACAAGTTTAGCTAAATATAAACTCTGCACTAAAGTTTTGCAGTGGCACAATACCAACACAGAATACAGAAAATAATCTTGTTTACATATACTTTATACATTAACATATAAAAAGACCTCATTTAATGAGGCATCTAAAAAAAAAATCAAAACCATCTCTACAGCTATCTCTGAAAAATCATATCTGAAACAACCCAATACATTACACAGAAGCTTTACAAGACTATTTAAACAAACCAATACACACTTTTTACAAGAGTAACATTCCAAAAGGTACTCCTAGGCAGGTTGTCATTTTTTATTTTTGCAGTTTACTTCACTGGTTATCTTTAATTATAAAAATCTTTGTATTTATATATGTTGGGTAACCAGGAATCTAATTTAAAAGTTGTGCAAAATGAACAAGAATTTGGAAAAACAGTCTGTTTAACCAGTCATTCATATAAAACAACAACTAAAGCACTTCTTGTGAAGGGAAAAAGCCATAACCAATAGCTTTTTGGAAAGTTACTGGTTATATTTTTATATTCCTTCATTAAAGTCCTTCTATAAGTTAGGATAAATTAAACGTTCCAACAAGACATTGTCTGATGGATAGAGCTGCTCAGCATCCTCGGAGTTACAGCTTCTGTTTCCTGGCCGCCCCCAGCCGCTGCCTCCTCAGCTCCGGAACACTCACCCAGCACTGCCGCCCGGCACCCGAAGGCTGGCACGGCAGAAGCCGAGCTCTCCATGACAAAGCCCTGCCATGTGGCTACTAACTCCAGCCATTTCCTCTTCAGCACTTCTAGCATACCAGGAAAGCCAACAGCAAGAGGTGTGCAGAATTCAGCTGAACTTTTAAAACCCAAGTTCAAATTCTATGACAGTATGCTTCCAAGTTTATTACAATAAATGCAATTACTAAGAGATTACCACTTAGCAAAACTACTGCAGATGAGTAACAAATGGAGAAATCTAATGTAATGCTGGCCAGTAATGCTGGTATTCCTAAGAAGCAGATATAATATATTTAAAAGGGTCCTTTCTGAGAGGTTTTCTTTTCCCTTGTCTTCTGGCAGTAAGGATATTTGGTGAAGCCTATATAAAAGAAGAGGATTTTCCAGAACTACTTGCTGTACACTTGGAAGGAAAATTTCAGTCTCTGTTGGTGTTATTAGCTGCAAAAGCATGTAAGTTTCCCATCTGGCTCAGACCACTCTGAATGTGTGCAACATGGATCTCAACATTATTCTGAAAACAACTACAGGAAGAAAAGAAGAAAAAAAAGATGTTAACCCCTGTATTTAAGAGTTGTGCCTGAAAACTTCCACACTGAAAGCCAAGGCATGAACACAGCCAACACAAACACTGAGCTGGATCAGACTGCAGCACTGTACAGTGCAACCTCAGGGAGTCAGGAGTTATTGCCCTGGCTACTTCAAGGAAGATTTTAACATGACCAGAGTTCATGACATAAAAGTATTACAAAGAGATGCTAAAATGCCCAAAATAAGTACAGTGGAATGGAAAAAACCATCACTTTCTCCACAATGTACATCAGCCTTTAGTCGAATCCATTCTAATGGGCAGTTTTCAGTGCCGATTATAGAGAGGCTTCACTAATGTTTGGGGTTTAGTTTTGCTTTTATTAATGAAAAATGCTATAAACAAGCATTTCACAAGAATTATTTTTAAAACAAAAGGTCATTCTACTATTTGCTGCAAAAAGAAGAAAGAGAAGGGGGAGAAGGCAAAGGGGGAGAAAGAAAAAAATTCATGTGTGCAGCCTCCCCCCATTAAGTAGCAATATGAGTCAGGAGGGTATAAGGAAATAGCATTTAGGTATATTTTCTACCTTAGGTAACTTAGCAGCACTGTAAGTATCTGTATCTAAGCAAATCCTATTGCTGAAGATACTGCTGAAGAGTGCAGTGTGCTCCAGACAAGCATCACCACATTCTTGCTCTCACCATGTTTTTACAAATGCTTCCTCAGGCACCTGCTTGTGCCAACTGATGAAAAATGGCCTGTGCAGCCTAGCAAGGCCTCTGATCTGCCACAACATGGCTGTTCTGCTGTTTGCTGGTTTAAAGTATTGCTAATGGAAGCTGGTCAGAAGCTGTCATTGTCTCATATGCCAGCTTTTGATATTTATGGACAAGAGGTTGGGTAACTATGCAAGAAGCACACAGAAGTTGTACTGTCTATGGTTTCAAGAACTTGTATTTACTAGCAGGATTTCCAGCTCTGATAGTGTTCTAAAATACCTCATTAGTTGTCATAAATGACTGAAGACCAAGAAAGTCTAGTAGTTGCTTCATCAATTTAGAACTTCTAAAAATGTTTTAAATCAGGTTACTGCACTGATAGGTTCAAACAGAAAACTGCTCATTTCACAGTCTCTTTAAGAAGCCCCTTTTTAAAAGGGACCATTCCTATAAGCAAAAGTTAGAATAAAACTAGATTCTAATCAACATTCGCCTCTAAAGTACAGTAAGAATTGCCTGCTGGCACAAAAGGTGGAATTAAAAATTAAATATTCAAAAAATAATACCTGATATTAGAGGAGTCTATTGAATTCTTAATGTCATTTAATGAATCTGTTAGTGATTTAAATTCAAAGGAATTCAGATCACCTCCTTCTGCTAGACACTGTAGGAGAAGAAAACAAAGAATGTTCTGCAGTTTGGCACAAAGAACCTCACAGAGCTTTAATATTCTGTATTTTACAGGAGAAACCATTTTTTCTTTTTCTCCAAACGTTTTACCTTAATTTGCAGTAATATTGCTGTAAGTCTAGAGATAAGGTCAGTTAGGTTTTCATTCTCAACACAAAGCTGTCCTGTTGTCAAGGAATTTGCTTGCCTGACGATCTCCTGAGCCTCCTCTTCACACTTACGCCTCAGGTCTGTGGGTTGGTCAGCAGGCTGGAGGCCCTGGTCAGGAGCAAGCTGCAGAGATATAATGAGCAGAAACTAAGAGAGATCTCCTTTGCATGGGGTGTAGTGTGAAATGACAAATGATTTCAGAGAGAATTCCCAGGTACATATTGCTCCCAGGATTTTTTCTTCATTTCTGTACATGTATGTCTATTTAAACACTGGCCACCGGCAGCAGCAAAAGTGTCTGCCTTCTAGTGAAACAGAGACAGAAGGAATCCAGCACAGCTACTACTAGTTCATTTCAAAGAGATCCCCTCCTATGCCCTATCCCAGGAAATTCAAACTGTACTTAGGTTAAACAAAGCCAAAAAGTACAGACAGGTTCCAGCAAAATCTTACCTCATAACAATACTGCTGAACTTTATGCAAAACTTTATTTAAATCTTTGTTTAGTTGCTCTAGGTCTAGAACAATGGTAGCATATCTCCTCTGAAACTCAATGCCTATTGGCATAGAATAGGACTTCTGTGGAAAAGACAAAGCATATTAAAGTTAATGCAATACTGCAATATCTTTTGAACTCAAAATGAATTTTCACTTGAAAATAATAGTGAGATGCTTGAAATCTCAGTGCTTCATGAAAAATGTTAACTTACAAAATATTAAAGTGTAGTATCACTACTTAAAACTCCAGCTCACAACTGTGAAGCAACTACCAAGGCTTTTTATTCTTTCCAGAAGGTGCTGTGGTGGTAAATGCTACAGAAGACCATTGTGTTTGACTTGTTGTTTCTGCAGCAGTTGGCTATGGCTTCTCTCTACTCTATGAGCAGAAGACTATCCTGTCAGGAGAATAGTACAGTACAACATGGCCACAACCACCCCTACTGCAGGAAGGGAGGCACAGTGCTCTAGCAGGTTAGCTGGCACTTGAGGGTGACTCAGTGCTAGGTGCCTTCTGCCACAGCCAATAGTTATGCCAAAAAAGAAAGCAACTAGAGTTTGTATTTGCTAACAAATATTTTGGGCAAATACAATTTCCCACTAGAAAATAAGTACCAGAATACAGTACTTTTTTCTTCTACTGTTTTCAGAATGGATCTTGATACAGTTTGGGTGCTATTGATGAAACTGAAACAAAACATGACTATATTACAAAATTTGCTCCAAAAATGGCCTCTTGCGAGATGAGCTGGATGTATTTCCACTGCTTATCAGCCACAAACCTGGGAGACAGGTACCTCTTACAATCAAACCTGTAGCTACAGATTTTGCAGCATGAGCTAAAGCAAATTGCAAAGTTAAGAGTCTTCATCAGGAGGACTGAGGTCAACAGCTCAAAATCAAGGTTTCAGTTACCAGTTCAGCTCAAAGGTCCCCATTAAACCATCATAATGGAAATGATCTACAGGGATTTGTAAGTCTGAATACCAAATTAACAGGGTTTGAAACTAACACCATAACTTCAGGATTCACCTAAGAACAAACTGGAAACAGCATCAATTTAACATACTTCCTGAAGCTGTGCAGGAAGTTCAGACCTTCTTCAGTGCCAAACCCCACAGAGCAGACTGGCCTACTCTAGGTTAGCTGTGAAAGCCTCAGACAATTGTGAGTTCCCCATCAGAGAGGAAAGGCTGCAGGCATGCTATGTTAGTGACTGTGGAAAAAGCATTTCTCAGCACCAGAACTACTCCTGATCTAGAAGCAATCCAAGATCTGGAAACACTGACAAAGAGCTGAACTGGCAGACAGCAGATGGAAGCAGATAACATATCTGTCATGGAGAATCTATCCACAGGCTTCTCTGGAATGACCAGCATAACCTTTACCTCATCTTTATTGCAGCTTAAGGGAAAAAATCAACTAGCCATTCTTTTTATTTAGATTTGTTTATCCAAATGGCTATCAGAAAGTGTTTAGTGTTATATGTACATGGGAACTTGCTTATAGCCTGCAACCAAGACTAGTAGAGTGATGTCAAGATGCTTAACTAGTAACAAATGTGCATTGTATGTATTACTAGTGCCTCTGAAGGCATCCCCTGCCTCATGTAAATTTATTAGTGTTGCCAGATAATAATGGACTACATTCAGTACCAGTTATGATCTTGGTCAGTTCTGTTTATTTCTACACGAGATCAGTCATTAAAGAAAAGGCCTCTACAAAGGGATTGCTTTAAACCAAACAGTAGTGTTACTCTAATCTGACAATCAAACTATACCTGCAAGAACTCAAAGGACTCTAGTCATGTTCAGGTGTGTTCCTGATGTTCAAGTTGATTGGTGGCAGAAAAAGATTCTTGTTCAAAAGAAAATTGTTTTGAAGGAGAAAGAACATAGACTCAGCAGCACAAATGCAGGTGGGATTGCCAAGGGACAAAAAGGATTACAAGGCAGGGTAAGAATACAGTCCAAGAGAAAGGCCTCATGTCCTCTGTTTTTATCAGGGCAGCCTTGAACAGTAATGGAGGTTGCTTTATGATTGCTGGTTTACAAAGGTAACAGTGCATGGGAAGACTTTCCAAAGGATCTCACAGTCTTTATCTAGGCTGCAACTGAGCTAAAATACATCAAGTCTAACATTTACTTCTGGATTCCCTTCTTTCCTGGTGCTTTTTAGCTTTCAATTTTGTGGAATAAAAACATCAAGAAAAATAGCACTAATTTATGACTTAGTAGCTAAGTGAGATGTTAGTATCTGGCTGGGCTCTTGTCAGAGGAAGGCTGCTGTCATTCTTAGGCATTTCCTTAGCCATGCCAAAGTACTAAACAAAGTTTTACAATTTGTTTTAAGAGGTTATTTTTCAGTATCAGAGTTACAGGTTGCAACACTATGTTTTAATCTTGCTTCTTTTTGCATCTCTTGTAACTATTAATATGCAAAATTAAAAGACAAAACATTTTATGCATAGGAAAAAATAAAGCAGTAACTGAAAGGTTGACCTTCATAACAAGGTTTTGAAGAGCAGCATCACAGCACAAAAGAAGAAAATGACAGACAGGGATGGGGCAGTGGGAAGCAGAATGCACATGTGCACATGATCACTGAAGGGACAAAGAGGTTAATCTTACCACAATATATCAACTCCTTCAACATTCAAGTGTTTTACATGCCAAAAAAAATCAGCTTTTTGGTTTCAAGAAATAAAAAGGACTTCTCCTCCTCTCCACAAACCCTTCAGCCTTCTATATGTCTGTAGTAGTGACAACTGCCATAATGGATGCTAGCATAAGGTTGAGACTGATAGCTTTCCACTTTCAGGTTGACTGATAGCCAGGGGTGGTAGAAGAGGCATTCCTGTAATTTTGATTTACTGACTGATGATTAGATAAAGCCTAGCAAGAAAAACTAGACAAACTATGCTGCTGCTAATTATGCTGTAGCTGATCTGGTACTGTTATTTTAAATGCTGGTGAAGGCCACTCAGAGCTTTATTTAGAAAATCTCTGAACTGAGTTATTGTTTACCTACCACCCACAACATAAAATGATGATGAATATCTTACCATATAAACTTGTAGCCAAGATTCTCAAGTACATAGCATTTCCTTACTTTACCTGTCAACTGACATCTGCTATCCCAATGTTAACATTCATCAGTTTCCCAAGGAGAATCCTACTGGAAACAACTGACCTCTGAATTGTCTTAAAAACAGTAATAAAAATATTTCACATTCTAGAAATGAGAAGATAAACAGATTTTATCTAGACTCTAGTTTGAATTGTATCTATTTGCATTAGCTGCTAAGAACTGAAAGGAGAATATTCTCACCAGCTTTTCTGCTTCTGTATTCATCTCTCTCAGCTGTTTGACATGTTCCTTCTTGATCATGAGGATTTTTGATAACCTGGTCTGAAACAAAGGAACTCTTTTTAGAATTAGGAAGTCCTTAAGCAGTTTTGAAATGCCACAGAAATCCAAATGTGTGTCTGTTTCATCACTTCTAAATACATTTCTCAGTTTTTCATCAAGTTAAGATGCAGAAATAAGAATTAATTAAAACTAAAAGATGGAGATTTTTAAAGCATTTTCAAGTGCCCTAGGCTGGAGAATGCTGAACTCCACCAGCTGAAATTCCCTATAGGAATTGCTAATGTAACTCATGGCCAGCTAGAGGCTGAAGAATCAAGAATCTTCTTTTTGCAGCCTGCAGGAAAGCAAAGGCTGCTGTCATCATGCACTACACTTAGTACCACTCACCTTAGCTTTTTTCAGGCAGTTGGCAGCCTATTCTCAGCTGTGCCCTCAGCCAAGCACCAGCCTTTTGTGCACCCTCCTACAGTAAAACCTGGTCTAGAGACTGGATCTATTTTATACAGAACCCTTATACAGCTCTGGGTTTTCCACTGCCCTTTTTCCTAGATGAGAATACCCTGTTTCTGCTGCCCTTGGGACCTAACAGGCTGAAGCAGAAACCAGTGGGAATGCTTTGTACTCTCCAGGGTCTGGAGAGAAATCCTAGCTCCAAGCCAAGCAGCAACAGTTTTGCTGCTGAAGTAAACAGAGCCAGTATTTCAGGTGTTAGAAATTTCAAAGGGGTTAACTGCATCCAAGCAGTGGAACCTTGGACTGGGAGAAACAGGAACTCCTAGTTCAACATCCATGTGCTTATGTACAATCCCCTTTATTTTCAAGTTCAGCCTTCCCACAGCCAGGTTTCTTGCCCTCACAAATCCTACTGGAAAATTGTTCCAGGAAGTCTTTCAGCTAATTATGAAGTTTCCTGAATGTCCATGTTAAATGAATTCTTGTTCACTTTCTAGTAATTTGCTCTGCCAAAGCTGCTTTTCAGCTAACCATTGGCTCTCCCTCCTTTTATTTTCCCTGTTTATTTAGGAACAGTAGAAGTATCTCTTTTCCACTGTTCTTTTACTAGACTAATCACAACCCAAGCCTCCCAGTCTCCCACAGAAAGCTCTTGACTCCTAAACTTTTGTGGCCCTTTCTGTATCTTTTTTCCATTCATTGTCATCTTTCCTGAATGTGAGAAACAGGAAGCCTGTACCAGTATTCCAAATGACAGACCTGGAAACTAGACCTGGAAAACAGCATCAATAATTTGGTTTTTGTACCACAAAGACTTTGCCAGAAGCATCTTATGATTAGCCATGGCCAGATGCACAGAGACAATATTTCATTTTTGCAGATGAGGAACCCAATAATGAAAAAACAATAAATTCAGAAAAGGCAAGAAAAAGATTTTAAATTGTTACTTATGAGCTGGATTATCTTTCTGATCTAGTTTGTAACACACCACAATGCTCACATTGACAAAAAAGGCCTGGCAGGAAGGAAAGCACTGAAGGTGAGCTGCCACTGCTGCTACAAAGTTACTTGTCACGCTCTGCTGTAGTCAACATCTGCAACTGCCTAACAGGTCTAAGTCCTTCATGAAGCTGGTGAGTCCCCCACTTAAGGGAGACTACATAACTTGTCCCCAGACTTTGCAAGGTATTTGGTGCTTAATTTCTACTTTGATGTCCAGAGGTATTTGAGGATGCAGTACCCTTGTTCTCCAGTTCATAAGCTTGGATTTATATTGTATGCATCCTAGTTCCAGATATATCCCAGTGATAATCTGATTCTTTCCACAAGAAACCTCTGACCTTTTACTACATCTATGACATCTACCAACCTCCTCTCATTGGTATGTTTTATTAAACAGAATTCCACTTTTTTTGCTGGTATCATCAGTAAATAGACTGACTTGGGTTGGAAGGGAACTTGAAGACTATCTAATTCCAGCCCCACTGCCATAGGCAGGGATGTCACCCACTAGACCAGGCTGCCCAGGGCCCCATCCAACTTGGCCATGAACATTTCCAGGAATGGGGCATCCACAGCTTTTCTGGGCAAACTGTTCCAGTGCCTCACTCACCACCCTCTGAGTAAAGAATTTTTTCCTAACATCTAACCTAAATCTCCTCTGCTTCAGTTTAAAACCATCCTCCTTGTCCTATCACTATCTGCCCGTGTACAAAGTCTCTCTCTTTTTTTTGTAAGCTCCTTTTAAGTGTTGGAAGGCCACAATGAGGTCTCCCCAGAGCCTTCTCTTTTCCAAACTGAACAACCCCAACTCTCTCACAGCCTGTCTTCATAGGAGAGATGTTCCAGCCCTCTGGTCCTCTTTGTGGCCCTCCTCTGGACCTGCCCCCGTAGGTCAATGTCTTTCTTGTGCTGAGGGTCCCAGAGCTGGATGCCAGGTGGGGTCTCATGAGAGCAGAGTAGAGGAGGAGAACCATCTCCCTCAACCTGCTGGCCATGCTGCTTCTGATGCAGCCAAGGATACAGTTGGCTTTCTGAGCAGTAAGTGCATACTGCTGACTCATGTCCAGTTTTTCATCCACCAGAACTCCCAAGTCCTTCTCTACAGGTCTGCTCACAATGATTTCTTCTCCCAGTCTGTACTCACATCTGGGATTGCCTCAACCCAGGTGAAGGACCTCGCACTTGGGCTTGTTGAACCTCATTCAGTTTATGTGGGCCTACTTCTCAAGCTTACCTGGTTCCCTCTAGATGGCAGCCCTCCCTTCTGTTGTGTCATCTGCAAACTTGCTGAGGGTTCACTTGATTCCACTCTCTATCTTGTTGCTAAAGGTACTGAAGAGCACTGGTCCCAAGACAGAGCCCCGAGGGACACCACTCATTAGAGGTCTCCACTTGGACATGAAGCCATTGACCACAAGACCCTTGGCTGCATCCATCCATCCATCCAATCTTTTATCCACAGAATAGTCCATCCTTCAAATCCATATGCCTCCAATTTAGAGAGAGATATTGTACAGGATTGTGTCAAAGGCCTTATAGTATGTTTAGCTCACTTCAGTCCTATTTTCCTTCAGAAATTCTTGCCCAACAGCTCCATTTTCAGCTTAACTGTTTATTGTTTTAATTTACAGCTCTCATTAAACTGGAAAGGAGTTTTCAGTGCAACACGATGAAGGAACAAGCCAACCAGTATGTTTGGATTTGTACCATTTAAGTTGAACTGGGAAGACACCAAATCACTGTTCTTCACCAACACGCTCCCTCTGCTGGACACGCAGCAGCCCTGCAAACAGCTTGGTTTCTCTCCTCTCTTTTCTTAAAAAGCAAGCTGTAGCTTAGTGCTTGGACAAACTCCTCCAAATTTCAATACTGACCAGAATGTAAGAATGGAATCTATGGATTTTGTCCTGCAGTATTGCCTATGAAGTATTTAAGGGTACATTACACAATGCCTGTAAGCATTAAAGGCTTTTATTTTATTATTACTTGTTTATTGTTGACTTTATTCTCAGCACTGTAATGTTAATTTTTGAGATATTGTTTTCATAATATGCTTATGGTTGTCCAGAGTAAAAACCAGAAAGAATATCAGTCTCTGACAGCAAAATGTAGAAATTAATGCAAAGATTTCAAGAAGAGAACCTGAGACTCACCAGTGCACAACTAGGATTAAAACAGCTGCCTCAAGGTTTGCTTACAACTGTGAGTTATATGTAAAGAATATCTCTAACATGGATTTGTCAGCGTCTGCACAGGATCTGGGCTACGCTTTGGTTCCAAACTAATTTCAGAACACATAAAAGAGACCTAAGGGGCTAGGCTAAAACCTTTTTCAAGGTGTGCTGCATTTTTTGTTTTGTCCAAAATGAAGTTTTCCCATGAAACTGTTTAAGCATGGTGTCACAGATAATTACTTGGCAACATTTCTCCAGGAAGCTTTATTTGAATCAAATATTTTCTGCTCGTTTACTTCCACTAAATCAGAGTGAGGGCTGTGACCTTTGTACTACAGTGAGTAAGAAAGGCTACAGCAACATTCATAGTCACCTCTAACATAAAAACACATCTGGACCAGTGAATGCAGTGCAATGATTAATCAGTATTCACCAATCCCATATCTCACAACACTACATTTCAGTACCATCCTTAAACTTCTAATAAAAAAGTTGATACTAAAAATGCTTAAGATGCTAGGCTTAAAAATCATGCTCAAAAAGGAAAAACTTTTTAAAGCCTCAGGATACTTTATCAAAAACCTGGATAAAGCATTCACTTGCTTACATCAACAAATGCCAAAAGTCTGTGGCTTCATTTTGTTCAAAATCTTCTGACATTCTTCAAGCAAAAATGCATATTAATGCAGTAGCTCTGTAAAAATGCCACCATTTGTAATACATGAAAGAAGACTATACTTTTAAAGCTTGGATTTCCTTGTCCATCAAGTGTGACTGAGAAAGCATTTTCAGATTAATACAGAAACAATATCATAAACACATCAACTTGACACACTAAACAATTGTAAAGCTCAATACACCTTTAGTCACCCAGTGTCCCTGCCCATACTCAGCAACTGAAGCAGGATAGCTACAGATAGTTAGCAGCATAAACAAAGATCTTATATTGTGTATTTCAATTCTGAATGTAATTAACCTTTTAGCAACTACATCTATTTTAAATTTTCTTAGCTAAGCTAGATGACAAGCAACCTTTTCCAAATCAGCTTCATATAGTAAGTTTCTCCTAGGAAACTGAATAGATTGTTCTGTCAAAATTCATTATATGGAATGGCCAAAGTGTCTCATGTGAGCTACAGACACAACTTGATTCTTTTGACCAATCACATAGACGTTGGAGAAGGTTTAGCAATATTATTTCTCAGTTCTTGGTATTTTAAACACATAATTCCAATCTCCTTTGATATGTTCAAAACAGCTTTTGTTTTTAAAGAACTCAAACACAGAATCACACAGAATCATTACAGTTGGAAAGGAGCCTCAAGATCATCTAGTCCAACCGATAGCCCTACACTACTCTTACCCCTAAATCATCCCCTGAAGAAACACATCTATCCTCTTCTTACAGATCTTAAGCTAAGCCAAGATGAGCAATTACATTCCTCCATCATCCTGAAGAGTAACTTGCTCTGCTAAGTTTTGATATTCAATGAAACTCAGCTTCCTAACCTTACTTGTCTGTGCTCTTCTGAACTGGGGCACAAAAATCACTGAGGAACTGTTTTGTAAAGATGAAGTCAAAAATAGTTATCTGTAAGACACCTGTTTGCTTTCAGAGAAAAGAGCACTTCTCTTCTTCTCCCAGAAGGCAGGACACTACATCATGTAAAATACAATACATGACAATGCAGAGGGACAAATGTTCCTTGCATAATGCAAGTATATTTTACATGATTTTTAAAAAAGTCTTAATACAGTACAAAGTTGGCAGGTAGAAGTAATATCTTCTTTTAGACTAAGTGGTAGAGCTGGGGAAAACAAGACACATTTTTGGACAAAATGTCCCTCCTGATGTCTAAAAAGCAGCATATTTCAGAGCTTATGAACAAGGAAAAAATTAAGAATATGGGAGGGCAATAATACCAAATATTATTAACATCTTTTCAGAAGTTAATTTAGATAAAACCAGAGCAATGACAAATCAGCAGAAGGTCACTTACCTGCAGAAGAACTGACAGAATAAACACAAAAGGACAATATGCAACAGAACTAAGAGTTGCAGTTAACACTTACCACTTGAATGAGGAATTCTACTGGAAAGCCTCCTAGTGTTTCACTATCTGTGCCTGAAATTTTGTTTTTCCATGAAGATTGTCCTAATAAAGGATCAGTATCCTATGAAGAAAGAACATTTCATGTTATTATCAGAAGGATCTGCTAGAATTTTTATTTTGCTGAATAACAGCAGAAAATTAATCTCAAAACCAGTTCAAGGTAACGGCTTCAATATGATCAGAAACTATTTCAGTGATTAATATGACAGGCAATAAGTAACTTACTGTAACTGGGGACTGGAGTGAAGGTGTATAATGCAACCGGGGAGGGGTCACAAAGAACCTTGATGGCCGTTGTTTCTGTCCAAAAGCAGCAATTGGCATGGTTTCGTGAGGCTCGTTGCTCTGTCAGACAGGAAAAGAAGGGAGATATTTCAGCTGTCAGGTTAATTTTACACATCTTTTGGAATATATAATGTACTAATCTATTCCTGGACTAGCCATGCCCATCCACACCCCAATCCAACAAGGTTAGAAGATGAACATTTTGCTTTTGGGCCAGCACGAGCCTCGGAATTGTATTCCGCTGCTGGAGGTTGCAAAGTGTTATGGCATCAAATAAAATAAAACCTTTAAGAATGCTCCCAAAAATTCTATTGGCAAGTTGCAGACTGAGCAGAGGTTCAGAGGCTCCAAACTCAAATCATGTCTGAGACTAGACAAATTATGGGCCCTTAGTAGACTGAACACTACACAAGATAAAAAAAGTATATGAAGTCCTCTGAGTCTAGATCAGGCTGTTTGGCAGGATCAGTTCCTGATGCTCATAAACTGGCACAAAAGCCTATGAGCTAGGAAATAATCCCAAATTGTTTGACCACAGCAACATCTCCACAGGTATCTTCCTTAGCATAAGAAGTTTTAAAATATGGTTCAAACAACTCATAATACTTGCCTGCAACTCCCACAGGCCTTTGCAGACTTTAGCAAGTTACAAAGGGCCAGGTTTTCTTGGACATTTTCTGCAACTCTTGCCAGGATCCCATAGCAGAATTTTCTCTGGGATCTTACACAGCTCGTTACACTTCTCCACATTGAACTCAGGCTATTGCAGTTACCTATTGTAGTAGCTGCAGTAAATTACTGCAGCCTAAGCCATTATGTTTTTATTATAGACTGTTATCCTGTTTTATAAAACCATAAACAGTAGAAGCTCATTCCTCTGGATCTGTTATGCTTGTTTCTACTTTATGGTAATACCATCTAGATGTAATATCGTGAATTTTCTTCTTTTGATTGGAGCATACAACTGTATACCTTTTAATCTTATTTTTTATTACAACTGTTTTAAGAATGGGTCATTAATACTTACAAGAACTTCATAATCTGGTACCGTGTGTGTTCCAAGCCCTGCCCTGTCAAAAGTGACTCTGTAAGTGGCATTAAGAGTGTCTACAGCATCTATCTGCCCAGTGAACAGCCCGTCATGGACACCTCGCAAACGTGCTGGAAAACAAAATGAACAAACCAGACACTCTAATATTCTGATACCACTGAGAAAAACAGACTTATCTTTTGCAAGTAACCCTTTATATGTGTATTGAAAACTTACAGGTTAAACGAAAACCAAAAGTAAATCCAGAGAAAGAACTGTATGCAGTAGAACTACTACCCACATTTCTGGCAAACTTATCTTTGAAAGTCAAGTATCTCCCAAATCTAATCCTTAGCACTACCCTTATGTCTAAATGAAACACTATTTAATACCCAGTATCTTCTTGACAGACATTTTTCAGGCAAAAGACAACTTTTGGATGATTTTGCATAGCATTTCTCTTTGATCACTTCCACTGATGACTGCAAAAGCCAATAAAGAACGCTGCTCAATGATACAGCCCTAGGAGAGTGTGGAGAGACAGGGTTGTGCATGCCTGCTCTTCAGCAAGAACTAAGGGCTGTGCTGCTGAAGAACACAAAAACCAATGAACAGTACTGGCCTGTGGAGAAGGTACCATGCTTTAGTGAAAAGTATCTGGATCACAAACAGACAAGATGGAGGAATTCAAGATTTTATAAAACTAGACAGAATTTGTGGAATGTTTTTAACAATATTCCTTCCTCTGTAATGTTCTTTTGCAGTAAGACAGTATCATGTTTCATACATATGTGCAACTCCACTGTGGTATCTGTAGATCTGGTTCAAAACAGGTATTTTCTATGTTTATAAAAATGAAGCTCAAGTTTTATTTTAGGCTAGATTTTAAAAAGTCACACAGCTCTCAGCCCTCCACATTTAGGCACCCCTCTCTCCCCAAGATTAGTTAGATACACTAGACATTTAAAAATCTACACTGAAAAGCAGAACTAATAAACCATACTTAGTTTGCACCTCAAAACCATATCACTGTTTTTAGAACACTAGCTAATCCTCATAAGCACCTTCTCAGTAAGCTAGCAATGAAAACACACAATTTGATGCTTTAGTTTTATTTTCACCTATGAGCACTAAGCATATTATGGTTAACTGGAATTTCTGCAGAACACGTGGCTGGTTTTCTTGGTTTGTTTGTTGTCAAGGAATTACCTGTTACTTTTGTCCCTATTACAAGTGGTAATGGGATTTCTTCTGGAAGATCTTTGAACTGTGAGATATCTGCAACTTTGCGCTGCTGCAAGAGTCTTATTTTCTGCCGTTTCTGTTTTAGCGCTGACCTCTCCTCCTCAAAGAATGCAGAGGAACATCTACAACACAATCAGGTAAAGCTATACTTCAGTTCAGCACTGAAAACATGCAGATGTGAAGACATCAAATAAATAGTCATAGTTTACAAATCAGAGAAAAATGAAAAAGCTTGGGGTAAAGCATTCCAGAGAAAAAGGATTTAACAGAACAGAATGATGACTCCTAAAATAACATTTTATTGTAAAAGAGTACACAGGAATGGTAGCTGTTGCATGAGTGTATAAGAAGAGCACAAGTGTTTAGGACTTTTTCTGCTTATAGGGATCCACATGGTGTCACAACAAAGGTAAAGCAGGTCCTGCTTCCAGTCTACTCTGAATACCAGTTCAACGCACGTAAGGAGGACTGACGGTGAGGTCCCTGGCCATCACTTACTGATACATACTAAAGCCCTTTCACATGTGCTCATTAGCTCAATTAAACTAACTTAGTATGAAAGGGCACCAAATTATAACATAAAGTGGCACTTCCATGTCTCGTCTCCTTGCATCTCTGCAAAGTACAACTCAGCCACACAATCTCTGTTATATAGATGAACTGTTCTGAGACTGATCATTGTAGAAGTACAAATGTTTGAAATTTGACTGTTGTGTAAAATCAGATAATCTCTAGCAGTCCTCTCCCACATCTTGGTGGGGTCTTAAAATGTAATGTAATAGATGGAAGACTTACTTGTAAAACCCTAACTTGATTTGATTCTTTTCACCTTTAACCTACAGAAGAGGCACAATGCATGAGATACTGAAGGCATAAAGACAGTAAGGACTCAATCCTCTCTCTCATTACTTATTAAATAAAAGGTTTATTATTCTTGTATCAGTGAAAGAAGTCATTTAAAAAAAAGGAGTACAGATGCTATTTTAGGTCTGCTTAATTGCAGTAGCAGTTATTTATCAAATAATTTACTACCTTTTTAACTGCTTTACTGCAATCAAATGCATTTTCTGTGGAAAAAGTTGTACATCAATAAAGAGTCCTATTTTACCAAGTTATTTTAGAAGACACTAACAACTCTTCTACTGTTTCCTCCTTCTACACTGCAAATTATTTTCTGTTTGAAATCTCTTCAAGATCTCCCTCATTTATCTCTCACTCAGTACTGAGCAGTCAGCTCTCACTTCCAAGTCTGCTTCCAATACTCTCTTATATGCCAAAATAAATGTTTTCTTCTCCATACCACTAACTTGGAGACTTCCAACAAAGCCATTTCACTGTTCTCCAAAATTTCTCTTCCTTGTAATGTGTATGAGAAGATCATAAAAACTAAGATCCAGGATGTTGGGACCACTTTCTTCCATACTGACTAGCAGTTTCATACTCTTTTGTCTGTATGCATACCCCATTTGCCTTTCATCTAATACATGGTTTCTAAGTTACATGAGGCACTGATCATCTGTTTTATCCAGTGCATACAGTGTTAAAACAATAAGATCTTAAGTTCTAAGACAGACATAAAAAAACACCCCCAACCAAACAAAACAGGAATGAACTGAGGCTGTGATGTACTTCTGTCAGGTATGTGCAGTACTGCACTGAAGGTTCCTTTACTAGGCTTTCCAATCACTACCACTAGTCTTTGTATGGTCTAGAAACTGTCTTGTTGATTTAGAAATTGTAGATGTGTGTCCCACTCACCAGTTTACCACTGAAGAGCAGAACGTGTTTACCTGGAGTTGTGTATTGCCTAATGATCCTCATTAGGAACTCAAAATATCTGGAAAAGGATATGGCAGAGAGAGTGTGCTGGTGGTTATACAAAGCTTATTTGGATATTCTCATTTAAAGATGCTATTTGCTTCATATTTGCTACTGGGGAGGAACAAGTGTGAAATAATGCTTGCCATTGGCTGTGAATATGCAGGTCAGAGCTTTTCAATTCCATTGAGGAAAAGAGAGTGACTAATCACCTCAAGACAAAACCCAAAAGCAAACAAAACAAACACCCCCCCCAAACAAACAAAAACCCACACACATACACAAAAAAGGCAATAGAGACTTCTAGACTTTAATATTACTCCTTCTAATCATGTCCATAAGATATCACCTGATGTTCTTTCAATTTGTATTTCTAAGAGCACAGGTCAGAGGCTAATATACTAATCACTGTCCTTGGAAGGTCGCTACAACAGCAACTGCTGTTTTACTGCTAGCTCAGATGTTCTCTGTTCTGAATGCTGTAGGTCATGATTGTAGAAAATGTTTTACAACATATTTCCATCTTCCACTAAAGGAAGTCTCCAACCCCATATCCCCCAAATGCATTTTGTAAAGCTTATCCCATCTTCATGCCGTTCCTGTGAAGAAATAAAGATTAAAGCTCTGGTACAGATGGCTCTGCAATCTCCTTAGTTATCTGGAGACTTTTTAAGAGGTTGAATATTATTCTCAGTTTCTATCTCAGTCATGACAATCTGAACTAACAGAGGAATCATCACCATCATAAAGTGGCAGGACAAGCATATCTGAGCTTAAATCAGAATCATAGAATTGTCAGAGTTGGAAGGGACCTTAAAGATCATCTAGTTCCAACCCCTCTGCCTGGGCAGGGACACCTCCCACTAGATCAGGTTGCCCAGGGCCCCATCCAGTCTGGCCTTAAAAACTTCCAGGGATGAGGCTTCCACAACCTCTCTGGGCAACCTGTTCCACTGTCTCACCACCCTAACAGTGAAGAACTAAATCTACCCTCCTCTAGTTTGTATCTGTTCTCCCTAGTCCTATCACTACCTGACATCCTAAAAATTCCCTCCCTAGCTTTCCTGTAGGCCTCTTTCAGATACTGGAAGGCTACAATAAGGTCTCCTTGGAGCCTTCTCTTCTGCAGACTGAACAATCCCAACTCTCTCAGTCTGTCCTCGTAGCAGAGGTGCTCCAGTCCTCTAATCATTCTCCTGGCCCTTCTCTGGACTTGCTCCAGCACCCCCATATCCCTCTTGTAATAGGGGTTCCAGAACTGGATGCAATATTCCAGGTGGGGTCTCACGAGAGCAGAGTAGAGGGGGAGAATCACCTCCCTCCACCTGCTGGCCATGCTTCTCTTGATGCAGCCCAGGATACAGTTGGCCTTCTGGGCTGCAAGAGCACAGTGGCAGCTCATGTTGAGCTTCTCATCCACCAGCACCCCCAAGTCTCTTCCCTCAGGGCTGCTCTCAAGCCAATCTTCACCCAGCGTGTATTGGTGCTTGGGATTGCCCCGACCCAGATGCAGGACCTTGCACTTGGTCTTGTTAAACCTCATGAGGTTCATCTGGGCCCACCTCTCCAGCCTGTCCAGGTCCCTCTGGATGGCATCCCTCCCCTCCAGCGTGTCAACCGTACCACACAGGTTGGTGAGGTCGGCAAACTTGCTGAGGGAGCACTTGATGCTGCTGGCCATGTCTCTGACTGAGATGTTGAACAAGACTGGTTCCAGTACTGGTCCTTGAGGGACTCCACTTGTCACTGGCCTCCACCTGGACATGGATCCATTGACAGCCACTCTTTGGGTGTTGCCATCAAGCCAGTTCTTTGGACTGAGTGGTCCATCCATGGGACCCCTATTTTACCAGCCTCGCATATCCACTGCTATTTCACAACCCCAATTAAATTTATACAGAGAGCACAAGACTAACTACTACCTCTTCCTTTTCTTGGAGCACATCTTTCCCCACAGTCTACAGGGACCTTATAAGCTTTGCAGGCTCCCATGAAGAATACTGTTGTGCCAATTAAGCACACTGTTGATGGTGTGATAGGACATTTAAAGTAGCAGCAGACATAAGAAAATATTACAATATATTTAAAGCAAAATAATAAAAAAGAAAACCATGTGCACAGCTATCACACAGACATAATTATCCTTGGCCATCAACACTGTGGTTGCAAAAACACCTTATTTTCCTTTCTCTCATAGGTAAATATCAGTATTGACATGGTATTTAGCTTACTTGCATATAATGAGGACAGGCAAAATTAATGTCTAACAGAATAGTAATGTAAAAAAACCTTTGCTCTAGAGGTAGATGAAAATTATCTTGAAAAAGCATTAAAATTATTTAGATTAATTCAAAATCTTTTAGAGCTAAGGCCAAAGACCACTGTGGACATCTTGAGAAAAACTACCAGTAAATGTTAAAAAATTAAAAGCAAACAGGACTGCTTACTTATTGTTCATAAAGACATGATCTCACAGACTATTGGTTAAGGAGCAAAACAAGACTATCCAGTCAAATACTTGTACTTCAGAATTCAGATAAAACAACTTCCTGCCCATTTAGACCTGTGGTTCCCAGGCATGAGTCTTTCTTTTTTAAAAAACCTGCATGATAGCATAACAAAAAAAACCAAACCAAAACCAAACCCCACCCCTTGTCCTGCCCTCTTCCCTCTATCCTTACCCCTGCACCCTCCCCCTCCTCCCAAAAATACAACCCGCAAGCAAAAAAGAAAGAAATTTTATCCCTGGTCCAAGAGACTGCTGAATGAGGCAAGCTGATCTGTTCCAGTGGTACCCTCTTTTGGTAAAAGTTAAATGAATAAGTGATGATTTAACCTCCAAATGCACCATTTCCCTTCCAGTGGGAAGCATGATGACAGAGGAACGAAAAGTGATGTCAGTTAAGCTCAAATTATATCAACACTTTTCCAAAAAGAACTAGTTTTTTGCTGGCTGTGCTGCCTTCCCTTGACTGGCAATTTTTAATTAGACAAAGTTGTTTATAGGTGCAGAAGATGAAATAGCTTCTGTCAGACAAACTATAACCTGACTCAGTACAGTGATCTATGAAATGGATTCAGAGCTTTAGTGTTAGTATCATCATAAAATAAACCAGTCTTATTTCTGCAACACTACACGTTTTTCTTCTTGATGTTACACAATGGCAGGACAGTCAAGTTCGAGAGGGACCTCTGGAGATCATCTGCTCCACCCCCTCCAGCAGAGTCACCTACAGGAAGCTGCTCAGGACCATGTCCAGATGGTCTTTGGGGATCTCTAGGGATGGAGATCCTACCACCTCTCTGGGCAACCTGTGCCAGTACTCAAGTCACTCTCACAGTAAAAAGAAGTGTTTCTTTATGTTAAGACCGAACCTCCTGTGTTTCAGCTTGTGCCTGCTACCTCTAGCCCTGTCTCCAGACAACACTGAAAAAAGCCTGGCCTCATTTTCTCTATGCCTTCCCTTCAGGTATGTATGCAGAGATGAGATCCTCCCTGAGCCTTCTCTTCTGCAGGCTAACTGTATAGGTTCTGTGAAAAGGCTGAACTGAATCAGTGGGCTTAAGAATTAAGACTTCTAAACCAGAGAAAAAGTGATGCCCTTTGTTAAATTCTGGTTTCTTCTCTACAAAGTATAACAATTTATGAGTGACTTTCTCTTCTCTCTTTTTTTGGCAGCCAAGCCAGGAAAAGTTGAGGATCTATAAAATAGTTTAAAAGATAACAAAATAAGTATTTGAGAAGAAAACATGCACTTGCTTTCCCCATGAACAGCTAGATACAGCCAGAAAAAAAAAAGCAAAAACCAATTTAGTAAAAAATTGGCCTGTCTTCCATACCAGGAAGCACTGCAGCACAGAATACACAACAATATCCTAGCTTGGACAATCAGTAACCTGGTGAGGGAAGAGAACATAGGGTCATGAGATCTACATGGAGTGGACATGCACATTCATGGAATGGGGGGTGAGGAGTGAGGTGTATGCTCAGAGAAATTTCATTTTTCATCAAAATGTCTTCTACTCTTGGCTATTATTTTGCTTTACTACATGCATGTAAAAGTATTTGAGAAGCAACAATTCCAGTAACATCAAAACTATCTGTTGTTATTTGTTGAAGAGGAAAAAATTACCTCCGTGGTTTTCCCATTAATCGTCTGATTTTCCCCCACTCTACTCTTGTCAATTTTCTGGTTTTCAGAGTTGGAAAAGATTCTTTCAGGCATATACAGAAGTCATTATCTCCTTCAAATAGTGGTCTGTTGAAACATAATTGGTCCACTGTCAGCTTTAGTAAACTTTTGTCACAAGATTCAGGAAAAAAAACTATCATAAGAAATACACTGCAAACAAAAAAGTATAAATTAGTCACATAAACAAGAAACCCCTAATCAAAGCACAAAATTTAACTTGAAACAAATTTAACTGAAAACAAGACAGAAAGTGGTGCTTAAAAATGTTTCTTTCTTGTTACTACAGGGAAACATATGTATTCATCCTGCTTTGTAACGTGTATAAAGGCATGGAATGTAATTTCAGCAAAAGCAGTGGAGTGTCATGAGGATATGGCAACACTCTGAAGGAAGCCATAAAGATATGGTGAGGTATTGAGAGTGAAGGAAGGGACAATGTGATACTGAGAAATAGAAAGGTAGTACCTTGTTCATAAATTCATTGTTATAGCCTAGATTCTCAACAGATGCTTCCAAAGTAGAGGAAACTGGGCCCACTTGTCATTCTCTGCAGCTATACAGGTAAGACTTTTATTATATCATATCATGACTCCATGATGAAGTTGAAGATCAGTATTACAGAAGTGACAGTTTAGAGAACCTACCTACACAACTTGATGCTATGACCTGTCTGTAGCTGTATGTTTATTGAGCACTTTCTGCTTTGTAGCACCAGATCCTTTTTTGGGCTGAAGAGACAGTGGAGCAGGAATGGATATGTCTGTCTGATAGCAGGTTAATCACTAAAGACTCCGTGCAACTGAAACAGACCTCACCTGGTGAGAGAAAGGAGTAACTGCACCCTAGGTAAAGCCACTCTTCTCCACTCTCTGCAGGACACTGGGGTTTAGAGGGGAATATCCCCAAGCACAGAACAAAGAGGATCTTGGAAGCAACACTGCTTTCAAGTGAGTGTGTGGAGTGGTGGGAGAGAGGAAAGGTGCATGGAGATGAGGGGACTCAGGCAAGAATGGAAGAGTATTTTCACAGTGGAAGGATCTGCAGCTCAGGAAACATATAAGGAAGTGTGTAAAAGTTATTTTATCCATATTTGTATATTTTATCATATATTGGAAGCTCTGGGGAATGGTGTAAGCAAGCTACAACTGCATCTGGTTCTGAAGGCCTATGATCACTGCAGTAGCAAGTATCTCTTTAGAAGTCTCTGCACAGCAGAAGTCAATGAGGTTTTACAGGAAACAGTCCTCTGCAGCACTGCAGAGAGAATTCAACTGAAACAGCTTAAATAATCTAATAATCACAGATGATAGCTTGTAGAGATTAAAATACTTCAAAAACTTAGGAGTAGACACAGGATTTAAATCGATGATTTCAATTTCAGCTGAGACAAGTCTATTAAAATAACTTGTACAGTAAGCCATATTTTGTCAGTTGACAGCTCTATGCTTTAAACTTTTTAAACCTCATTGAGTCTAGATAATGCCATTCCAAACAACATACATCAAACTTTTTCTTCCAAAGATATGTAGTTTCTTAGTAAACTATGGTTATAACATTGCAACATGATCACATCTTACTAGCATTACAAGCATACACTGATAACTATCAAAACAGCTTTTCAGAATGACCTGCTAAACACAAACTCTATTCTATGGATAGACCTAAAGTTCCACAGGCAATGGTTTGAGAATAAACTAAAAGTTCCTGGATTGTGGTAAAAATCATAATTATAAATGTCATATACTAAAATTACTACTAGGGAAAGGGAGGGTTTGGTTCCGTATAAAAAACAAAAGCTACAACAAAAAACTCCAATACCAACCCAACCCATGTAAAGACTACTACTTTCAAAGGAATCAAATCCTATAGATGATGAAGTTAAAACTAAGGAAAACAGACATGTAGTTTTTCTACTTGAGATGAACATATCCTAAAATATTTTTCTGTTGCTATGACTGCCTTCTCAGTAAAAACTAACAGCCACAGCAATTGTGATTAAAATAGGAAGGAAAAATAGTAATTATTTTGTTGTGAATAAACTCTGGAAAAGAATGCTTGTTAACTCTGAAGCCATTCTTTAGAATATTAAATAGTAGTGTTTCCTCTATTAGTCAATCAGTGCAGATTTCAAGATTCCATTCACCAATAATTTGTGCATTTTAGAATTTTTAGGCTTTCATGATTAGAGACTAAATTAAAATTGTTCTTTTAAACAATTCACATCACTTGCTAGTGGTGTTAGGAAAACAAGTGCCAAAGAATCTGGTTCACAAGCTGCAGAAAGAGTCCAGAAGGTAGATTAGGAGATCCAAGAATGACACTGATATTTAGACAACAGCCAAACAGTCACAACCCAGAGCTCTGTTAGTGATCACAACAAAAACAGGATGATGGGGAAGAAATATCCAAAATCAACATTTATACCTTATCAAGAAAGCAGTTTCCTTCCCATCCCTCATTTGCAACACTGATCCCAAGGGTTCAAAAACAGTCTGCATTCTGACAACTTCACACTTAAGATGCTAAAACCACTATGAATAAAATATTGTATCTGGTAGAGGCAGGGGTGATACAAAGAAAATTATTTCCATGAAGCAAGGCTTTCCACAGAAGACTACTCAAGGAACTACCCAAGTAGGTTGCTCTTTATAAAAAGAGACAGAAAAAGAAAACAAAACACAAACCAATGGAACAATTTAAGAACCAACTTTGGACTACCTAACCAATAAACACAAATTTGCATCTCAGTTTCAGAAAATCACTCATTTCTACACTAATAAGAGAATTATAGAAACCAAACATACTTATCTATGTTTGAATAGAACCATTCATATATGCACCACTTGTGAGCTTTGGGAAGTTTGAGCAGGTTACGAAGCCGTAAACCAATCTTCTGCGATGCCTTCTTGTCCGGCGTTGACATTGTTGCACTGAACTTCTATGCAGTAAAATAATGAAACAGTGAAACACAGGCTAACATTCTTCCATATTCAAATTATGAAACTAAGTTTTCTTGATAAAAGTTTGCACATTAATAATTGTTACATTTTAATCACACATCATATGTCATGACAATTTGTTTGTTGCAGAACTGTAACAATCCTTACAGCGTTAGAGCAGCAAGGCTTTCCAATGTAACAGATCACAGCCTCCAGCAGGAGCAGTGTAACAAGTTATCTTTACACAAAGCTCTTCTAACAGAAACATTTTCCAGCACTGAAACTACAGTGAAACTGTATTATTGGTAACAACAGCATGGCACTGAAGTACACACAGACTTCAAAAGTTTGAAGCACCACCTAACATTGTCCTAAGTGAGCATGTGTGGTGGTGTGGCTCAGATGCCAGCAACACCCAACTGCCTCATTTGCGCTAGTGCTTCTACTCTTGCTATCCTTTCTTAAACTGAGGATGAAGCTAGCACAGGAATGTCAGACAGCCAAAGCTTTGGGCAGACTGCCTGCTTTTTAGAAAACTGCAAAAGAAACTAGTGTGGACATAAGCAAGCAAGTTGTAACTACATTTGAAAGCCATTTTATGAACTGCAGAAAAGACACTGTCTTAGGCTGCATGCATAGCACAGACAGATCTGTGTTTCAGCAAGACCATAGAAAAATAATTCAGTAATTTTGTTCCAGGGATGGCTGTCCTAGAACTGACAGAATGAAAAAACTCATTTGCAAAAAAATAAGAGAATATTAGTTTAATTGGGCCCCCATGCCATAGGCAGTTGTTATTCTTCCCTAAATGCTCAAAAGTAACTTTTAGTAGCAGCAATAGTAGGATAAAGCGTAAGGTCAGCACCTTGCTGGCTGCTGCACTTAACCACTACCTTTCTAGACAGAGGCCTCATCCTCCCACTGGAACTCCAGGCAACATAGCCTAGCAGGACTGTAAGAACTGTGAGCTCCAGCAGCTGCACATCCTCACGAATGTCTATCTAGCAATCACTGGACCTCCTGAACCAGACCTTTATGTACAAACCAACCAGGCTTATAACATTATCCAGGCCTTTATACTGTTAAGAAATCTTGGTAATGAATAGGGAGATGTCGTGGTCCTCATCTGTGACAAAATGGACTGGCAAAATGGCAACTGCTAGGTCTTCCCCATTCAACACTCCACAGTACAGTTCAGAAGGCAAATAAGACCAGTTTTCAAATGGTAGTTTTTCAGTGTGATAAACTCAGGCTCATAAGGTGATGGTACAGGGAAGGGATTTGGATGACAAAGGTACTACAGAGCCAATTTTTTTGAGACTGAGAGATGTTGCCTAGTCTAACACAGCAAATAAAGGCTGAGAGAAATTACAGCTGCTCTTTCATTCTATACCAAGGAGTAGACATTCAAGTGGAGGAGCAGAAAAACAAACCCTTTGAATTGGAGGACGTTATCATTACAAGATCAAGAAGGTGTAGATGGCCACGAATACATTCAGGCCACAAATCTAAAGCAAGTTCCTAGCTGTTGGAATACACTAAGTTCCATAGCAGCCTTCTAAATGATGCAGTCAGTGACAGATACCCAGCCAGTTTTGAACTGAAGATGAATAAATTTATGCAGACTATAGACCAATCACTTAGAAGCAAGATAAGCAATTAGTCTGGAATCCTTTCTATCTCTGTTTGCTTACGTTCAGGATCAAAAAGAACAGGTACTCCCATAAAAAACTGAAGAACCCAGTTGTGAAGAAGAAAAATATAAATCTGTTTTGAATTGTGGCTTACTCCTAGCAACATCTTTCCTCACAAGAATATTGATAAATTGATAATGCAACTTGAACAGCAAATGTATTCTAATTCTCAGCTAACACAGATAGGCTTGTTCCCCTTTTTGGTGAAGATATCTGCATATATGTAGGTACCTGTGGAACCATTGCAACCTTCTGATTTCTCTTGGGTGACCTGGTGTTTATTTGTCTGTCATCTTCTTCACAGAAGAGTCGACTCCGTTTTGAATTTCTGAAGGGCTGCATGTATCAAAATTAAGAATGAATTACAAGAAAAAAAATGATTTCTCTGTTCATGCACAGAATCCACAGTGAGAGAAATCAAATGCCTTTTCTCTTGACACTTAGTGGTTTTAAGGCACATGGTACACAACAAATAGTGTCTCCTAGCAGCTGGAGATCTAAGGGTTAAGAGAAGAATCACAGAATGTTAGGAGTTGGAAGGGACCTCAAAAGATCTAGTCCAACCCCCCCCTTCCACAGCAGGATTCCCTAGACCACGTCACAGAGAAGCATGTCCAGATGGGTCTTGAATCTCTCCAGAGAAGGAGACTCCACAACCTCAGTCTGTTCCAGTGCTCTGGCACCTCAACTGGGAAAACATTTTTTCTTGTATTTACACAGAACTTCCTATGCTTCAGCTTACAGCCATTGCCCCCTGTCCTGTCACTGGGCTACACTGAGAAGAGCCTGACCCCATCCTCCTGACACCCACCCTTCACATATTTATAAGCATAAATGAGGTGACCCCTTAGTCTTCTCATCTCCAAGCTAAAGAGACCCAGCTTCCTCAGCCTTTCCTCAGAAGGAAGATGTTCCAGTCCCTTCAGCATCTTTGTGGCTCTGCGCTGGACTCTTTCAAGCAGTTTCCTATCCTTCTTAAACTGAGGGGCCCAGAACTGGACACAATATTCCAGATGTGGCCTCACCAGGGCAGAGGAAAGGGGGAGAAGAACCTCTCTTGACCTACAAGCCGTTTTTCGACCTACTAGCCACCCTTCTAATAGACCCCAGAATATCATCAGCCTTCTTGGCCACATAAGCATGATGCTGGCTCATGGTTATCCTTCCACCTACCAGGACTCCCAGGTCCCTTTCCCCTTCACTGCTCTCCAACAGCTCAGTCCCCAATCTATACTCATACATGGGGTTGGTCTTTCCCAGGTGCAAGACTCAACACTTGGCCTAGTTGAATTTCATTCAGTGTGTCCCTGCCCAACTCTCCAGCCTCTCTAAGTCTCACTGAATGGCAGCACAAGCCTCCAGTGTGTAAGCCACTGCACCCAGTTTAGTGTCATCAGCAAACTTGCTGACAGCTCACTCTGTTCCCTCAGCCAGGTTGCCGATGAATAGATTGAAAAGTACTGGTACCAGACTGACCCGNAGGGATGGAGGTGAGGCTGACTGCTCTAGAGTTACCTGGCTCATCCTTCTTGCCCTTGTTGAAGACATTTGCCTTCCTCCAATCCCCAGGCACCTCTCCTGTTCCCCAGGACTTACCAAAGATGATGGAGAGTGGCCTGGCAATGACTTCTGCCAGCTCCCTCAGCACCCGTGGGTGCATCCCATCAGGTCCCATGGATTTATGGATGTCCAGATGGCTTAACTTCTCCCTAACCCAGTTCTCATCAACCAAGGAAAACTCCTCCATTATTCTAACATCATGTGGGGGCTCAGGGCTCTGAGGCTCCTGAGCACAGTCTCTAACAGTATAGACAGAGACAAAGAAGGCATTCAGTAACTCCACCTCCTTTGTATCATCTGTCAACAAGGCACCCCCCTCACTCAGCAGAGGGCCTACATTGCCTCTAGTGTTAGTTTTTCGGGCAATGTATTTGAAGAAGCCCTTCCTATTTGTCCTTGCAAGGCTTAATTCCAGAGATAAGAAGGAATTTAAGATTCCAGGCTTTCCATAGCTAACTATAACCTATTACTATACTGCTGGCTCAATTCCACAGAAGTATTTAGAACCTAAATCCCATTTGTTTCCATAGGAGTTAGATGTCTAAACACTTGTGTATCTAAGCTAAAATAGTCCTTGCTTTGGTTATAAGCACATTTGTTAAACAGTTTGTTCTGAATTTCAGGTAAAAAAAGAGTCCATTCAAACAACACATTTGTTTTGGAATGTTCTCAGTAAAAATATTAGCTGGATAAAACTATTTTGCAAGGAATTCTTATGAGTCTACTACAGTGTTATGGGTTTGTATTTTTTTTTTTAAACTCATTGAAAGTGCCTACACTGCAAAATGTTTAGGAGTTGAAGTCTGAAGAAACTAAAGCTTGAATAAGTTATTTGAAAATGTCAGAGAAGAGAATAATTTACAATTTATGCTAACTAAAATTTACTTGGGAGCTAAGATGTTACAGCTCAAAAAGAATTAGAAGGCTGATTGAAAACAAGAAACCATATTGCAAATATGTGTAATGAAGAAAATAGTTCCATTTAGTTATTTCTCAATATTCCCTGTGACAAAAATTTTGTGCTTTCAATGAGGATAAAAGAGTAACCTATGACTGGCTGTTAGTACTGAGAGCAAGCAACTTTTCCTTCCATGAAGACTTTGTGGCCCAGCACAGAAGCCAGCCACCACTGCAATGTACCTCCTCTGCAGAACTCCAAGGCTGCACTGTGTAGTGTTCCTTATGCTTCAAGGCTATTTACAAAAGTGATGAGTAAAGGCTTAACAAATGCAGACTTCACTTCTTTCAGTACAGATGGGGAAGGTTATACAAATCAATATGGGTATGAAATCTGTAACACCCACAATGTGAAGAGTACTGATGACAAAGATAAGTGCTTAATAGAAGTCAGAAATTAAATAAATCAAAGCAAAATAAAACTTCACTAATAATCATTTACACTTAGGACATTCAATAAGGTTGTGACTGATTAAAATGTCTGTTTGAAAAGAAATATTCTCTATTAAATTCATCAGTGGTAGCAAAAAATCTGTCTATCCAATGCCCTGAGAACAGCTGAAGCTTTCCCAGGGAAATATGTCTTTCTTACTCTAAATGATATATACTTTGTAAATCCAACTACACAAGTATATTTAAGTTAATGTAATGCCCTGTATGTGCTAGACACCTAAGCACATTCACTACACAGAAGAAAATGTCCATTCCTTGTAGATGTTACAAACCAGGAAAGAGACACACACTGAACAGAGGAACTATACATAAGCAAGGTAACCAAATGGTGCCAGTGTTGTATTAACATAGTACTTAGTTTGTCATATTAATTGTGATGGATGTTTTTTTTCTCTCTTCACCTAGATACATCAAGTTCTTTTCTTTACATCTTCCCATTTATTAAACCTTAAGAACAATCTTACATTTCCCATTATAATTGTCTTTATACTTTTACAGCATCTCTGCCTTCTTTGACAAGCCATGATCCTAAAAAAGAAAAGTCAGAACTATTTCAACTTATGAGCAACAAAACAAACCCACAATCCTGTTCCAATAGTAAAAGCTCTTAGATCTCAGATCTCCAGGACTTTCTAATCACAGCATTCTGCCCACAGCATGAAAAGCCAAGTTCCTCTTAAATATCTGAAATTAAATTTTAGTCTTGAAAATTGAGATGTTGGTTCCAGAACAACATTTTTCTCCCAAATGCTTATATAGCTCTTGATTTTATGACACTATACCAGATGAAAAGCATGTGCCAACACAGGAACGCAAATGCTAGAGCAATTTAGACAAAACTTAAGAGTTCCTTCAACCTTATGCTAAGGCTACGGTTCAGATCAAGAGAGCTGTTCTACAACCCTCAACAGAAGCTGCCAAATTCTATTCCAAGGAACTATCCAAAATGAGTGTTTTATCAGTCTGGATTGCCAGTGTCTGACATAAGAATAAAATAACAGGTGTCACAAAGAGGTATCATCCATAGCTAAATGGGTCTGGTGTTTCTTGAATGATTTTTCAACCAGCAGTACCACATACTGGCAAAACTTCCAGTGCTCAGGGAACTCAAACCAGTACCTCTCAGCAACATGGTGCACTGCTAGACTATCCTTTGATCCTTCTTCTAGCTTTCTACAGATTACTGGGCTACATTCGAAGTTTGACTCCTTATTTTTAATTTCTACACCCAGCACACCTAGAGATTGGCAGCATTTTCATACAAATGTTATGGCTACAGATTTCAGGTCTTTAGCATGTATGAGCTTCTAAGTTTCTGGTAAGGCTTGTTTCTGTAAGAATATGAGCATTCCAGGGGAACAGCTGAAAACTGTGACATGAACTCCAGCAGGAAACTAAGGGCCACCACAAAGCACTGGTCACTGTCTGGAACTGCCTTTTGTAGACCTTATTCTCTAGCATAAACACACAGCAACACGTGTGTATATGTATCTGTGTGAATCCTACCAAAAATAAATACCTTCTCTGTGTAAGTTTCTCTGTACAGGAAGATCACAGAATAAACTACATATGACAGATGTTAGTCACATTTTTTACTGTACTACTGGATGTTGCTCACATAGTTTGATGATGTGATGAGCAGGTGAGTGCAGTATTTTTCAAACACATTTCCCTTCCAACAACCAAATAGTTCACAAAAAAATAAATGATTTGAGTGAGAAAAACAGGTCATAGTTGGCAACTATTACTGTAGAAGGTGGCAGCACCAAAAGAGGAGGGCAGAAAGATCTGCCCAGCAACTGCACTACAGGTGTATACAAACAAGGCACTTGGTGCAATATAGCTGCTGGCAAAACCAAACCAAAATCACCTAACTTGGTAAGGGAGAGGAGGTTGAGAATAGTCAAGAAAAGCTTGAAAGTGATACAGTGAGGAAAGAAACAACAATGGAATTTTTCAGAGAGAGGCAAATGATAAACCCAAAACTCAGACACATGCCATTGGAGGCTGCAGGTTCATTAACTTCCATTCCCCTTCCACAAGGCTGTTCTTTAACATAAGATCTCCTATGAGACCTCTCAGAATACTGCATGACATTTCACTGGCATTCCTTTATTTTTTATTAAAATCTGCCCCAATAGAAGGCACAATAATGGAAGTGCATTATGGCATTGTCCTCTCCTTTCTTTATGCATCAGTTCTCAATCATAATTAGAAATGAGCTATTTCATGATAAAACAAATGGTTGATCAGAAATGGAGATTCCTAAGTTCAGTATGGTAAATAGTATAGAGATTTCACACAACACTTGCTTTACAAAAATGTGAGAAAGTGATTATGAGCTATCTTGAACAAGTTCAGCAACTTCATTTGATTATTAATTTATAAAATACGTTTTCATCTCATATTCAAACTGTGTGGACTACTTGTGAAGGACATAGTGTAACATCTGGTATTTATGAAAGTATAAATCTCAGCCAATTTTTATTTTAATCCTTAAATTTTATTCACTTTATGGTACTTGACCAATCCTGAAGTTGTCTTTTTATCACTTCTTACCATTTCCACTGCAGAACCAGCATTCTTGCTTTTCCAAACAGGTGTTTTCTGCAGGGAATTATACTTCTCATTCCACGAACTGGATAAACTTCCCTCTGTGGTGAAGAAATAACTTCATTAACAAACAAACATACATACATATATATATATATATACACATTTATGTTTTAATGTAACTACTATTCAAAGATTAGTATAACACCATCCTCTACTAATGTATCACTAACATATTTCTGCTACTTGCAATATCTTCTTTGGATTCAACTACAAATGGATTTCAAGATTTCAATATTTCTATTATATTGTTCTGAACAGTAATTAAAATAAAATGGAAAGAGATTTTTCAGTACAAGGTGAAATATGAATAAAACATTTTTTACTCTTACACTTGGATTTCTTGAAATCTTCTTTGCTGGAATCAGTTATTCCACTGCCAGACTGACATACATCTAGACAGCTGTACTGTGGCTCTAACTGAAATCTGGAGAAGGTAAAGCTCTACAAGTCCTGGCCTTCTTCTGTTTCTACAAAATGATTACATGGCTGCATAGCAAAGAGTAAATTAAATTTTATTGAAACAAACCTTTATTAGTTACAATATATTCAACAGATCATGTCTTGTTCCTTGCATTAACAGAAGCCTTCTAATATATAAAGAACTTGTATTGCTGGGCAGATTATAAGTGTTCAAAATGTCTAAGAAAGTTCATTAAGACAATCTCAAAGGAAACAACACGAGAATCGGATTTTTGATTTAGCCCACAACTTGCTGACAGAAAATACAATGAGGCTGGGAAATGTCATCTTAAGGTAAATTGGCACATGTACAGGTCTTACTACCAATCCTTCTCCTAGCTCATCCTCAGGAGAGGAAAGATCACCTCAGTCTTCTCACCAAACCTGACACCTACCAAGTACTTAAGAAGAAAACACAGTTCAGGAATTTCACCCAGAAATGTAGCATCTAAATACACCACAACATGTGTGTCTTCAACCAGGAAGGATTGTTAGTCTACAGAAGTAACAAATATCCACAATAAACCCAATTGTATTCTTTAGTGTTGTTTTCTTGACCTTTTTGAAGCCAGAAACTAAGTACACCTGAAAGTCCAGCCGGGTACAAGTAACTAACGCTCTGATGTCTTACCTTTCAAGCTCACAAGTGCTTTTGCTGAAGAACCTGCAATATATCAAAAAGTCCATGTAAATCATAAGTTATTTCAAACCACACAACCCATGCAGATTCTACTCAATTAATTCTTAGGCAGCAAGCAGAATTTAAATCTTTCACAGCTGAATGAGTGAACTCTGTGCATCCTCACAGCACTAAGTATAGCATTATATGTTTATTACCCAACAAATCTGGAAAGCACATTCATGTTTGGGGTTTTATCTTTAGTTTCACATCTACACAACAGCTTCAAATACCAAGCACTTTGTTTAACACAGGAAGTTCTAAAAAAGCTTTATGTCCAAACTCCATACTTCCATGCAACTTCTAGTTCCATGCAGTTGTGAATATTTTATACAACCGACAAGGAAACTTTAAGGAATCCTTTTAAAAACAGTTATTTCTGTAAATTCAAATAGAATCAGAGAATCAGAGAATCATAGAATTATCAGGGTTGGAAGGGACCTCAGAGGTCATCTAGTCCAATCCCCCTACAGTGAGTAGACACATCTCCAACTAAATCAGGTTGCCAAGCACCTTGTCCAGCCTCACCTTGAACACCTCCAGGGATGGGGCCTCAACCACCTCCTTGGGCAACCTGTTCCAGTGTTCCACTACCCTCATGGTAAGGAACTTTTTCCTAATATCTAATCTAAACCTACTCTTCCCTAATTTAAATCCATTACCCCTTGTCCTATCACTACAGGCCTTTGTAAACAGGCCCTCCCCAGCCTTTCTATATGACCCCTTCAGGTACTGGAAGGTGACTATTAGGTCCCCCCGAAGCCTTCTCTTCTCGAGGCTGAACAATCCCAGCTCTCTCAGCCTATCCTCATAGGGGAGGTGTTCCAGCCCCCTGAGCATTTTTGTAGCCCTCCTTTGGACCTGCTCCAGCAGATCCACGTCCTTCCTGTGTTGAGGCCTCCAGAGCTGAACACAGTACTCCAGATGAGGTTTCACCAGAGCAGAGTACAGTGGCAGAATCACCTCTCTCGATCTGCTGGTCACGCTTCTCTTGATGCAGCCCAGGATGCGATTTGCCTTCTGGGCCGCCAGCGCGCACTGCTTGCTCATGTCCAGCTTCTCATCAACCAACACCCCCAAGTCCTTTTCTGCAGGGCTGCTCTCTAGCTCCTCGTCCCCCAGCCTGTATTGATAGTGGGGATTATTTCGCCCTGAATGCAGAACCCTGCACTTGGTCTTGTTAAACCTCATGAGGTTCATCTGGGCCCACCTCTCCAGCCTGTCCAGGTCCCTCTGGATGGCATCCCGCCCCTCCAACTTATCAACAGCACCACACAGCTTAGTGTCATCAGCAAACTTGCTGATGCTGCACTCAATCTCGCTGTTGATATCATTTATAAAAATATTAAATAGGACAGGTCCCAGTACGGACCCCTGAAGGACACCACTTGTCACTGGTCTCCATCTGGACTTCGAGCCATTGACTACTACCCTCTGGATGCGACCATCCAGCCAATTCCTTACCCACTGAACAGTCCACCCATCAAATCCATAGTTCTCTAACTTAGCCAGTAAAATGTTGTGGGGGACTGTGTCAAAGGCCTTACAGAAGTCCAGACAGATCACATCCACAGGTCATCCCTTGTCCACTAAGGTAGTCACAGGATCATAGAAAGCCACTAGGTTTGTCGGGCAGGATCTGCCCTTAGTGAAGCCATGCTGGCTGTCTCTGATCACCTCCCTGTCCTCCATGTGCCTTATCAGACCTTCAAGAAGAATTTGCTCCATGATCTTCCCAGACACAGAGGTGAGGCTGACAGGTCGGTAGTTACCTGGGTAAATACTTCAATGCTACAGATCTCAAAAAGGAAGTAGTGTATATTCTCTAAGACTGGTTCACTTTCCCCACTCCCTCCTTCAGCTTCTCTTTGGAACCGCTGTTCCACAAACATTTCTGACTGCAAAGATCCAGAAATTCCTTTTCTCATGGCTGCCCTGTATCTAGGTCCTAACCTTACTAACTTCACTAAGGGGATTACGTTCCAGGGAATATCACAGACCCAAAAAATGAACTATTCTCTCTTTACAGGGGAACAGAACATTTAGGTTTGGAGTGGACAGGTGAAGAGAACACAAGTGTAGTGATGGCAAGAAAAAAACTACATTCCTTATTTTTTCATCATATTATTTTGTTTGCTGCAATCATATTATGCCACAAGTTAAGAAAAAAGCTTCATATGGGGGGTGGTGAAATCTCATAGCTGAAATGCCTAAGATCCTTTGCTAACCATCAAACTCAGACACTCCACCTGTGAGACTGATGACGAGTCAGCAGAGCAGGGCATTAGATGGTTGGCCTGAAAAACAACAGCTAGAGAAGTGATGGACAGCAGATTATTGTGCTACCTTATAGGTTTACAGGATTACCACTCCAAAACAGCGTTACTTGTGAAGGACTTCTCTACATGGGATAGTTAATCTTCAGATGCATGCTACAATAAAGTTGCTCATTTAGATCATAAAATCATAGAACCGTCAGAGTTGGAAGGGACCTTAAAGAACATCTAGTTCCAACCCCCCTGCCTGGCAGGGACACCATCCACTAGATCAGTTTGCCCAGGGCCCCATTCAGCCTTGTCTTAAAAGCTTCCAGGGACGAGGCTTCCACAACCTCTCCGGGCAACCTGTTTCAGTGTCTCTCTACCCTCATGGTGAAGAACTTCTTCCTAATATATAATCTAAATCCACCCTCTTCTAGCTTGCATCCATTTCCCCTGGTTCTATCGCTGTCTGACCTCCTAAAAAGTCCCTCACCAGCTTTCTTGTAGGCCCTCTTCAGATACTGGAAGGCCACAATAAGGTCTCCTCAGAGCCTTCTCCTCTGCAGACCAAACAATCCCAGCTCCCTCAGCCTGTCCTCGTAGGAGAGGTGCTCCAGGCCTCTGATCATTCTCCTGGCCCTTCTCTGGACTTGCTCCAGCACCCTCATATCCCTCTTGTAATAGGGGCTCCAGAACTGGACGCAGTATTCCCGGTGGGGTCTCAGGAGAGCAGAGTAGAGGGGGAGGATGACCTCCCTCCACCTGCTGGTCACGCTTCTCTTGATGCAGCCCAGGATACCGTTCGCCTTCTGGGCTGCAAGCGCACAGTGGCGACTCATGTTGAGCTTCTCATCCACCAGCTCACCCAAGTCTCTTTCTCCAGGGCTGCTCTCAAGCCAATCCTCACCCAGCCTGTATCGGTGCTTGGGATTGCCCCAACCCAGATGCAGGACCTTGCACTTGGTCTTGTTGAACTTCATGAGGTTGGCATAGGCCCACCTCTCCAGCCTACCTCCAGATGGCATCCCTTTCCTCCAACATATTAAGCGTTCCACACAGCTTGGTGTCGTCGGCAAACCTGCTGAGG
>VWZX01001802.1:12310-29678 GCA_013399015.1 Galbula dea | reverse complement strand
CCATCATAGAAGTCTACCAGGTTGGTCAGGCATGATTCGCCCTTAGTTAATCCAGGCTGGCTTCTTAGAATCACCTCTTTGTCTCGCATGTTCCTTAACATCACTTCCATGACAATCGGCTCCATGATCTTCCCAGGCACAGAGGTGAGGCTCACCGGCCTGTAGTTCTCTGGGTCTTCCTTTCTACCCTTTTTAAAAATTGGGGTGACGTTACCCTTCCTCCAGTCACTCAGGACTTCACCTGACTGCCATGACTTGTCAAATATGATGGAGAGTGGGCCTGCAACTACACCGCCAGTTTCCTCAGGACCCTAGGATGTATGTCATCAGGGCCCATAGACTTGTTCTTACCAAGTCTCACTAGGTGATCCCGAACCTGCTCTTCACTTACAGTGGGAGGCCCTTCACTCCACCAATACTCACCTAGGGCTACCAAATCTTGGTCGGTCTTCCTGCAAATTCCTGCAACTTGTTATTTGTGTAAACTATTGCAAGTGATATTTTTTTCCTTTCCTTCAAAGGAAAGGAAGAACAAAGGAAAGAAGCTGACAGGGAATATATAAAAAAGGATAACAGTTTGTTTCCATCTGTTACGCTCTCTAATATGTATTGTTCAGAAACCCCTCCAAAACCAAAGGAAAACGAGGCATATGCAAAGATGATTAAAAACAGACCTGCAGGAAAGCTTTACCTGCTTTGTTGTGCTGTATATATCAAATGCTTCCGGGACTTACGGTGTAATGCAGCTACTTTACTTTGCTTTACAGAGGGAACCTGGTTGCAAAGACAAGAAAGCAGATGTATGGGACTTACCTGCTGTTGTGCTAGGTTTTCAAATGCCTTAGGAAGAAGTAGCTGTTAGTTACTCTTCTGTCTACTCTTACAATTAAGCTAAGTCAGGGTTAAATGTGAGGAAGCACCTTCCCACTTGTGATTAGCAGTACTGTCAAGATACTTTTAAATGTGTTGGATCAAGCCATTAATGAATGTAGTGGGGGCTACAGCATGCAGTAAACCAAAGAATTCAAATATTTCCTTTTATAACAGTTAAGCTTTCCAAAATTTAGAAATCTAGCTTGCAGGTGAATATTAAAGGAAGCTGACAGTTTCTGTAGGGGAGAATTTTTACCCACAACCTCTATGCTGGAAGAGCCTGCTTTCCACTCTGCAGAGTGGTGGTTAGTTTTTTGACAGCCAGCAGGTGATCATATCAGGTAAGATGTAAGGTGCAACTCTGAGATGTTCAGTGTACAACAAAGTGTCAAATAGTGCTTTAGGTATAAATAGGTGACCCCAACAAGGAAACACAGGATAATTAAGTTAGGAAGGGACAACCAGAGGTCATCTAGTCCAATCTCCCTGCTCTAGCAGGGTCCCACAGAGCACATTACTCAGGATTGTGTCTGGACAGGTTTTTGGTATCTACAGTGAAGGAAGCTCCACAATCTCTCTGGGCAACTTGTTCCAGTGTTCAGTCACCCTCGCAGTAGAGAAGTTCTTCCTTATGTTTAGATGGATTTTTCTGTGTTCCAGTTTGTGCCTATTGCCTTGCATCCCATTGCTCGGGACCATTATGAAGAGCCTTGCTTCATCATCTGAACACCCTCCTTTCAGATGCTTCACAGAATCAGAGAGTCCCAGAATGTTAGGAACTGGAATGGACCTCGAAAGATCATCTAATCCAACCCCCCTGCTAGAGCAGGATTCCCTAAACAAGGTCATACAGAAGTGTGTCCAGACAGGTTTTGAATACCTCCATAGAAGGAGACTCCACAACCCCTCTGGGTAGTCTGTTCCAGTGCTCTGTCACTCTTAGTGTGAAAAAATATTTTCTTGTATTCACATGGAACCTCCTATGCCTCAGCTTACAGCCATTACCCTTTGTCCTGTCACTGGGCTCCACTGAGAAGAGCCTGAATCCATCCTCTTGACACCCACCCTTCACATATTTATAAGCAGAACTTATGTACATTAATGAGGTCCCTTCCCAGCCTTCTCTTCTCCAAGCTAAACAAGCCCAACTCCCTCAGTCTTTCCTCATAAAAGAGGTGATCCAACACCCTAAACATCTTTGTAGCTCTTTGTTGGACTTGCTGCAGGAACTCCATGTCTCTCTTGTACTGAGGAGGCCAGAACTGAACATAGTAATTTGTGTGCGGCCTCATCAGAGCTGAACAGAGGGGCAGGGTAACCTCCCTCGACCTGCTGTCAATGCTCTTCCTGGTGCAGCCCTGGATACCATTGACCTTTTCTGATGCAAGGGCACATTGCTGTCTCATGGGCAAGTTGTTGTACACCAGGACCCCCAGGTCCTTCTCTGCAGAGCTACATTCCAGCAGGTGAGCCCTTAGACTGTATTGGTGCATGGGGTTATTTCTTCCCAGGTGCAGGATCCTGCACGTGCCATTGTTGAATTTCAAGAGGTTCCTCTCTGCCTGTCTCTCAAGCCTATTGAGATCCTTCTGGATGGCTGCACAGCAATCTGGGGTATCAGCCACTCCTCCCACTTTTGTATTGTTAGCAAACTTTCTGAGGAGGCTCTCTATTCCTCCATCCAAACAATTGACAAATAAGTTGAACAGTACTGGCCCCAGTACTAACTCTTGGGGAACACCACAAGTTAACAATCCTCCAGCTAGACTCATGCCCTCTTACAGCAAATTCCAGATCAGCAGCAGGAGCTTAGGTTTGAGCAGCTCAGACAAACAGTTTGTATTAAACTCCTGAAAAAGTTGCAAGCGAAGTAGGACATTTGAGGATATATGTAAATTGATATCAGAGTAGTAATGGCACTTAGGCTTTTGGCAAGTAGCTACTGCAGCTGTTGGACATCCCTGGTATAACCAGTGAGCTTTAGTTTGTTTTGATTTTATTTCCTCCCTCTCTCCCTCCCCTCATCTCCTTCATTCAGTAGCTTATAGGGCTTTTGGAGTATTTATTATATGTCCTACAAAAGGATAGTTATATGTCCCTGAAACTTCCTGTCAGCATTTGATGCCACAGTTTGTTTAATTATAGTTCCTTAGGAAGCTGAATAGCTTCTAAGTGCATATAACGAAAGGGTGAGCGTTGTACTTAGGCACAAAGATAAAGGAACACTATTCTAATGAAAAGTAGGTAATTTAACAAAATGAGATAATGTTGTAACATCACACCATAAATCATCCTTTCAATTTTTATGGCTTGCTGGTTAAGCATGTCTCATCAACACTCTCTCTCATGCTCCTCAAGGTCAATCTTTACTGTCCTTTTTTCATTTTGTTCAACAGAGAAGAGGCAAAGGATTTTTAGGTGGGACACAAACAAAATATTATATGTAACAGAAGCTTTGTTTTTATAAGTACATATGCACACATGCGCATACATTTGCCCCTTCCCCCAAGTTTTTCTAACAGTTCAATTTGCAGGGGAGAAGCACATTTACCCCTGCCTCACCATGCTTTCCTTCAAGCTGGGAAATCAGTCTTTTTAGTTCTATAGGGCCTGCATATAGAAATTTTGATACTTTCATCTGACTTGGTTTTGCGAGGTCAATTTTTTTCATCTGCCTAACGTCAATAAAGTAGCTCCAGATTCCAAAATAATGAATAGAGGGAGGTTAAAGGAATAGCATAGCATAGCATAGAATAGAATAGAAAAGAAAAATTCTATAGGGGGAGACCAACAGTGAACGTCTAATCCAACTGCGTGATCGCTCCACAGCTGACCAAGGTATCAAGGGGATGGGGGCAGGCGCTTCCCAGGACTGCTTGGTGGAAGGAGGAGAGACAGTGGCATCTCTTGAAACTAGAGAGGTTCAGGCTAAAGATAAGGAATCAAAACCAAAATCCATGTGAGGATTATGAAACACTGGGAGTGGTTTGCCTAGAGAGTTTATGGGATCCCTGAGCCTGGAGGTCTTAAAGACCTGAGTTGCCACAATCCAGGGCGCAACTGTAAATAACCCTGTGAAGAGACACTTGTGCTGCAAGAGAAAGCATTGTCAGTGGGAAATATAGCAAAGGTTCCCAAAGGTGCAACAGCTTCCAGAATATTTGACTTCTGGTTTCATTTGGTTCAGCAGCTTTCACAAACATTAGGATAGGGTAGGATAGGATAGGGTAGGGTAGGGTAGGATAGGATAGGATAGGATAGGATAGGATAGGATAGGATAGGATAGGATAGGATAGGATAGGATAGGATGGGAGGCTCAGACCTTATCTCTCTCTACAACTACCGGAAGGGAGGTTGTAGTGAGATGGGGGTCGGTCTCTTCTCCCAGGCTACTTATGAGAGGACTAGACAGCCTCAAGTTACACTAGTGAAGGTGCAAGGAAAACTTTCACTGAAAGAGGCAGTGGAACAGGCTGCCCAGAGAAGTGATGGAGTCACTGTCCCTGGAGGCATTTAAAAACTATATAAATGTGGTACTTAGGGTCACAGTTTAGTGGCATGGTGGTGATAGGTTCCTAAACTAATCATAACAATGCCCTCCATAGTTAATTGTAGGCCAGAATGGTAAATAGATGGTACCTCTAAATGACTGAGCATTTTGGTCAGTCTCTTCTCCAGGGTTACCAGTGAGTCGACAAGAGGAAATGGCCTCAAGTTAAATGAGGGGAGATTTAGGTTGGATATCAGGAAATATTTTTTCACTGAAGGAGTTGTTAGGCATTGGCACAGGCTGCCCAGGGACGTGGTGGAGTCACCACCCCTGGAGGTGTTTAGTAAGTGCATAGATGTGGTACTTAGAGACATATTTTAGTGGGTATGGTGGTGTTGGGTTGGTGGTTGGAGTTCATGATCTTAGAGGTCTCTTCCAACCTTAATAATTCTGTGATTGGAATAGAATAGAATAGTTCTGTTTGGAAGGGACCTACAGTGATCATTGTAGATCAGCTTTGTTGCCGTTCTCTGGATGGATTCAAGGACATTAATATCCGTCTTTAAATTATGAGTCCTGGGACAGCACAGAGTACTCAAGGTGAGGATGCACCAATGCTGAATAAAGCTGATTCTTACCTCTCTTGACTGGCTGGTTATCCTGTGTTTGATGAGCCAGTTTGCTCCTGTGGCTGCCAGGGCACACTGCTGACTCATACTGAGCTTGCTGTCAACCAGTACTCCGAGATGCCCTTCTACAGGGTTCTTCTCCAGCCACTCCTCTCCCAGTTTGTACTTGTGTCTAGCATTTCTCCCAGCCAGGTGCAGAAGCCATCATTTATTTTTGTTAAATTTCATGACCAGTACTCCAGTCTACATCCCCCTGCAAGGTTGTTTGCCCCTCAAGGAAGCCAACAGCATCTCCCAGTCTGGTCCTGTCAGCAGAATTACTAACGATGCATTCAACTCCTGCTTCATGATCACTGATTACCAAAAAAAAAAAAAAAAAGGAGATAAGGTCTGACAAACTTTTAGTGAGTAGTTAGTGGCTTGAAGTTCATAGGTAGAAAAGTAAATTACCACTTGGTATTAAATGAGGGCTGGATGGATACTCAGGCCTCCCAGCAGTTTTGGATGATTAGATGATTCAGGATGCTGTGTCCCCAGCTCCAACAAAGGGTAGGTACAAAGCTGAAGGTTTTTCATTTCTACTGTCTTCCAGTGTCTGAAGTAGAAGAGTATCTGTTTATTTTTAATTCTTGAGAACTCCAGAGGCTTTGATTGAAACTGGCATAGAATTTCCTGTGCAGAAAAAGCTAATCTTTCCAATTTGGAATCCTAATATGTGGAATTATAATGACACACCAGAATTATGTAATGAATTCTGGATTCCTTAGCCGTACCACCCAGACCTCAGTTGCTGGAGCCAGCTGACAAACGGATAATGCTAATTATAGACAGCTGTCTTCAGTACAGCTGAAGAAGACCAAGAGAGGAGACATACACTTACTGATCTATTGACCGAAAGAAATAGTGAGACAAAAAATGTTAGGTTTTGCTCCAGATTTTGTGCTGTCCTGTTGGCAGCCCGTGACATGCCTCTTCCTCCCATCTCCATGGCCCCTGTACTTGTGGGCCCTCAGCAAGCTCCTCATACCATTGCCTCAACTAATCTTAGGCTCTAGCCCTGACAAGGGTGCTAAGCAGTTTTATTTTCTTGCACATGTCTATGAAGCTTGCTGTATACAGGGTATTTAGAGAGTGTATCAACTACACTCTTTAGGCTGGGCTGAGCACATGAAGATGGAAACGGTGTAAAGGCTGGACAAATTTGGTTAGCATTTCATGGGAACATCAAAAGGTATGTTCCAGCGAGGCAACAAGATAATGTCAATACCAAATAACTGCATGTTTTTCTGGTAGTGGTTTTGTTTTGAGTTTTTGTTGTTGTTGTTTTTTTGGTTTTGTTTCTTTTTTCTAAAAAGAGAAATAGTAATTTTTTTTGTCCCATTTTTTGGAACACCTCAACTGTTCCTTTTGAAGTAAAAAATAAATAAAATTTACAGATTAGCTTTGGACTGTGGAAAACTTCAGTTAAGTTCTACAAGGTTGAGAGCAGCTATGAGAGCAGCCTGTAAAATTGGGAAGTATTCACAAACTGTAACTTTCTGCAATATTGGCTAAAATAGGAAGTTCATATTGTATCCATAAAAAGTAACAGAGTAGCTAACAAATATTTCATGTTGTTGCTTAGATGTTTTTAAAAACTAATTTACTTGATGTTGGGGTTTTCTGATAAACAGAATGTGTTATTTTTTCCTTAAGACTGGAAAAAATACTGCAAAACTGACACTTTAGTATCATATGTTTATAAATAGTTGAAGTTTCTGTAGTTTTAGTAAAAAAGTTCTACAAAAGACTGAAAATGAGTACTTGCATGTACATATAATTATGTAACAAATTTATAGCTGATGCTATGATAATTTCTGGGTGTTTTACAATGCTCTCTGCTATTAGATATGTAATATCTTTGTTAGTTGAAATAGAAAAAACACCTTTGTTATGTTTACAAAATAAGAAGGAAGAAGAAAGAAAATCATAGAATTGTCAGAGTTGAAAGGGACCTCAAAGATCATCTGGCTCCAGTCCCCCTGCCTGGGAGGGACACCATCCACTAGATAGGTTACACAGGGCCCCATCAAGCCTTGTCTTAAAAGCTTCCAGGGATGAGGCTTCCACAACCTCTCTGGGCAACCTGTTCCACTGTCTAACCACCCTCATAGTGAAGAACTTCTTCCTAATATCCAACCTGAATCTACCCTCCTCTGTCTTACACCCATTTCCCCTGGTTCTATCACTGTATGCCAGTACATCTAATTTCTTCAGATACTTTTCTAAGTGATCACACTTGGTATGGTCATTTAAAACATTTTCAATTCTGAAGTAATTTTTAATGAATAGTGGTTTTTAGTGATTTTTTTTTTTAGCAAAAGTGTCTTAACTTTTTCATAAAAAGCTTGAAAGCATTTTGCAAAAAAATTTATATCTCCCTTCATTCAAGAAAAAAAACAAACCAGAAAGCTTGAGACACTTCCATGGTATTCAGTTTTCTGTTCAAAACGTTTCCTTTGTCTTTCTTGTAATTTCCACTTCTCTTTAGATTATTTAACTGGTTATTTTTGAGCATGTTTTCTTAGTATTCTTTTCTCTTGGGACTTTCTCTCTGCTATCTGCCTTCCTGGGTTACATATAAAATTCCATGAATGCACTGAATTGAATTCATCAATGAACTGGGCAGTAATATAAAATTGATTATGTTATGCTTATCCTTAGTGGCTTTTATGGAATGGAGTGATGGTTGCACCAGGCAAGGTTAGAGCAGCCTAGTGGGGGGTGGGCTGCCTTTCTCTCACTCATTCCCGGGGTGAGATGGGACCCCTCTTCCCTGACCAATCACCCTTGGTGAGGCCTGGTGTATCTCCCTGCATCCTATGGCATCACAGCCAACAAAGCTGCCCTTTGCTCCTTTCTGCCCTCAATATCCTTCCTATCTCTGCCAGGCAACCAACGTGATCTCTTAATTCTGCTGTCTTAGTCACATCCCTCCTTCGGTACAGCACAGCAGCCTAGGTGGAATCTTCCCAAGGCTCAGGCAAAGCCATTGCTGAAACCCTATCTGGGTCACCTGGAATGCCCCCCACCAGTTTAAATTGCTACGTGGATGTGGCAGCAATTACAATGACATTTTCAGCTGGTTGGCTCTACCAAGACCTTCTTAGAGCTGACCTGTGTGTGCTTACTCAGGGTAGCATGGAAGCAGGACAAAGAATAAAAGTCAAGAGGAGTTTTGCTTTCTTCTAGCAGTAGGAGAAATAGGGAGCTGCTTGTTAGAGTCTCTTCAGACGACTCATTGGCCTTGCTCTTTTTCCTTGGGGGTGTTGGAGGGAGACAATTTATTAAAGAGTCATAACACAGAGTGATAACTTGCCTTAAAAAAAAAGGGGGGAGAGAGAGGAGTGGGGTTGGAAACTGATAATGATTTCTTTGGTGAGTGAGAAGCTGCAAGGTGGCAAGGACAGGTTTGTATTTCTCTATGTTGAAATTAGTTCTCCTTTTTTTTTTACCAACTCTTCCGTAACACCATTTGTAACAGAGATTTTTCTGTCAAAAACATCTGACACTCAGAAAAACAGACCTGCAGCCTTGCTTGGATTGTCAGCTGACTCATCTTGGTTTCGAGTTTGCATTCCAACATGCTCACACCTGTGAAAGCAGAGGGAGAATTTATGAGAATGTCATTTTAGTCAATTGAAAGAGTATGTAGGTAGAAGTAGTATTAGATCATTTATTTGAAGTTACATGTAGTAATCAAAGGATTGTGACTGGTTATACCTGCAGGGACAATCCTCTGTTCCTTGCAAAAATTGAATGTAGATGTCCTTGCTTAGCTTCACTTCTTTGACTCTTTTATACAGGTTACTGCAGTAGGAGTCATCCTACCACCCATGTCTATATTTCTGCATTTGATTACTGTACTTGGGAACAGCAACAGGTTTTGGTACACTGAAACTCTTTTCAGATATGTAAAGCAATAATAAATACATGAATGACTGTGATACCGTCAAACCACAACAATATGTAGTGTTACCTAATGAGCTTCCTGCCACAGTTTTATGTGTTCAGTTCTTCACTACATCTTTGCGAGTGAGCACTGTATGTTTTTCTTTTTGTAGGAGTGATGGAGGATGATTCTGTGAAAAAAGGGAAGGCAGTAGCATTTTCTGTTGATTTTATCCATTTAAATAATTGAAGGTGGTATCTTTTAACAAGGACACAGCTCAGCAAGAAGGACTGACATCCACTGAAGTAGATGCCTAGAGAGGAGGAAATTTGGTTCATGACTCAATGAAGGCATATGCTTAAACCCTATTGATGTCCTCCCTGCTTCTTGTGCTTAAATGCTTTTTAAATATCCTGTATTAGAAGCATTCTCCTTTCATGGTAACATTGGAATATATGTTTAAAACATTATTTGGACTCTGTTTTAGAGACAGACTTTGGAGCCTGAGTTTTGTGTTTAGAAATACTGATTTTATGATCTGTTGTGGAAATAATTGCAATAGGCTGAAAATAAGGTTGTCGTTTACAGGTTGCTGTTTGACAAACAACTTACTTTTCTCTAACTTGTCACAAAAGTCCATTTGCAGCTAAATTTTTACTAATGACATTTCAATGAATTGCTTTATCCTATCATTAAATGGTGTCTCAACTCCTATGATTAACAAATTCATCTTTCAGCAGAACTAGTAGAATAAAGACCAGCTGTTATTTTTTACTGATCTTAGTAACTGAATTTGGAGTTTCAGTTTACAATGTACTTTTTTAAGAGCTAGCAGATAAATACTCAAATAAAACGCAGCATAATTGCTCTCTTCAACAAATATGACTTTTAAATTTTTTTTTTAGGATTCCATTATGTACTACTTTCTGGATAAAAAGCACAAAACCAAATGTTATATCTTAATATTTATCTAAGCTATATGCTAGATGATAGGGAATCTTGCTTTTGGGGTCTATTGTTAGGCTCAATAAACATCAAGTAGCAAAAGTTATGGGCCTTATCCTTGGTGAGTGTAAATTGTCATAGGTCCAGTGACTTCAGCTGAGCTATGACTATACAAATTCCTTTGCTTGTTAGTTTTTGACTCTTTAACACTAGACCTCCCTTTTTTTCTGGTGTCATTTATTACATTCCTGTAATGTATGGAAGAAGTTTTACATCCCTCTTGTATTTTAGTGAAGACCGTCTTTGAGGTGTTAATTACTTCTGTGGGTATTTTCTGGTGTCCCAGGTGTGCTGATCTTTAGGTGTGGGTGAAGATGCGCAAACAATGTTTTTATGTGCTGGAAAGGTGGGTTATTTACAGATAAACCTTTGGTCATAGAATGAAACTGTTTGTTCAGAGCATGGATACAGGTAGGGCAGGAAGCCTGTACCCTTTTCCTGTGAGTGCAGGGTACCTCCACCCAGGCAGGGGCCTGATGCAGCAGTGAAGTTGTCCCTGCCATCCTTCCACTTCCTGGCTTCAGGAGGCAGGACACAGATGTGCAGATGTGTGTTTTATGGTTTGTGGATTTGTTGGGTTTTTTTGAGGTTTTCCTGTACGCATAGGTTTTGGAGACTTTTCTGAAACCTCCAACCCATTTTTGTGTGTTACTAAATTTCTGACCTGTTTGGGGAGAAGTTACGGGCAATTTCAGGAGCAGCTGGTGTTAGCCCAGCCCTTCTAATTGAATGAATAGTAATAGTTCAGGCAATGCTGTTTTTGAAATATTCCATTCTTTTACTCCATCAAACATTTATACCCAGTCCTGTTGCCTGGAGTGTCAGGAGTAAAACTTCCATTGTTCTCCTGAGCACAACCAGAGGCCTATGAGAAGGAGCAATTTTATAGCCTATTGGAACTATTACTTTTAGAAACAATGTTCTTGACAAAGCTTAATTCATGGTGAAACAAGAAATTGACTGTTTTGTTTGATATTTTCCTTAAGAGGTAAATATACAAACCTGAATGAAAAGTACCAAGTATTTTTCTATAGTAACATTAATATAAATTCACTATGTTTTTAATGAGAGATTAATTTTATGGATGTTATAAGGATTATGACAAAACTAGTATGTTTCTCTTCTTTCATATCTTCTCTGTGACCTGTTTCAGTGGGAGGGAGTGTATATTTGGAGATGCAAACTCATTTTAGCCATCGGAAAGTGATCCCTTTGCAAGTTGAGTTCACTTCCCAGTATTATGATATGATACATCTCATGAGTAAGGGTTACAAATTACAAGGGCTGTAGTGCCAGGTTCTTGGAGGTCCTGGTTTTGAGATGCAGTGTAAACAAACCATGAATACATATGTATAGTAAAAAAATAAATTCCTGGGTTTTTTATTGCAGCCCTTTATGATGCCCTTCCCACAAGTCAGAGTGATTTGCCTCTCTTTGATTAGACATAAATCCTTTATTACTTTAGCTCTTTGGATTGTAGGTCATTTAACTTGTTTGCTTTGTGTTTATGAAGTAGCCACACACAAGGCTAAGTAAACGCAAAATCTGAAATATGATGCTTGTCCTTTTCCCTCTGATCTTACTGTCAATCATAATCGTACTCTTTACACAGCTTGTCTTTGGCTCTCAAGCTGTAACTATCCAAAGCTCTGAGACTTTTCCACAAGATGAGCAACCACATACCAAAAGTTGTATTTCACTACTCACAGCAAATAGAATGACATAAATAATTTCTACTTTTCTTTATCTGTCACTGTCTAACTGTGGGTTTCTGTTCATTTGTCCTTGCTTTGCCACTCCACTTGTAATGGAATATGTATAAAATCTTAGTATTTAACAGTTTTTAATTAAAAGCTGTTTAATCTCTAGACAAAATTCAGGTTTATTATTTGTTGTGGGGAAAATTATACGTCATTTTAACTGCACTTTGTTGGCTTATGGGAAACTAAGAAAGTTTCTTCTTGCTTTTTAACAACTAACCTCTTTAATATCCTGTTACATTCTGAGAATTAGCTTAGTATCATTTACTTTGGTAAGGCGTGAACTTCCAAATAACTTCTAAATTTCTTATTTGAATATATTAGTTCTTTTTCAGATTACAATTCTAAATTGTAACATTTCTGACATTTTTATTCATTTTGTTACAAGGGCAGCTTAGCAGGGTAATATTCGTTGGGTTTTTTTATATTGTATTCAATCAAAAAAAGTTTTTCTGAGTTTTCTGGAGGATTTCTGAGTTTCTTTTTGTAGCTGATCCACAGTGTTGTGTCTCTTCTATTTTCACAAAAGCAGGTTTAACTTACAAGTTTCTGTTGTCTTTGTAAGTTAAGTTGTGGGATGCAATCAGAGAAAACATATCTTGCTAGCAAATAAATATCTACTAGCTCTCCACTCTGCTTTCAGAATACCCTTGGTGAACCCTTGCTAAAGATTGTTTTGCCTTCATGTGTTTTCTCTATTTTTCATCACTCACTGTGTTTTCAGGGACACCAAATACATAAATTTGCTTCAAAGGGTGATTCTAGTATTGAACAGAGTTTCCACAGTTGCCTTTCATTTGCTGGGGCTTATTTGTTTCATATGCTCTCTGGACTGTTCAGCTATGACAGTAGCACAGAGTAAATTGTGTTACATAGATATCATATAGTGTGTTGTGCCCAGATGTATTCTTTCAGCATTTCAGATTTCCCATTAAGAAAAGCCTCTTTGTATCCATTGTATTTGTTTTTGTAATTTTTTGTTGAGTGTTCTTTCTGTGTCACACGTGAAGCTGCAGTAATGCTTAATGTGAGGGTGTGGCTGGTGACATTCAGTATGTTTTTGCAGCAGTATGTTTTTACATGCAATATGTCTAGAACTCTCTCCAAATACTTCTAACGTTTTATCTACCTTACGGAAGTCTTGCAAGACCTTCGTCTAGAGACATTCCTATTCACACATGCTGGGGTTTATTCCTGTTCAGAGGCACCTGATTCTTCTGGCACTTCCTTTGTAGACCCAGATATCCCTGATTATGATTTCTGTCAGTGAGTGGAGATTCTTCTGCCACTCACTCTGGCACCATACCACTGACCATGCATCTACTTTGCTTGTTTGGTTAATTCTCCTTTTCTTTTCTGCCCACAAATCTGGAAGCAGACTGTGTTTAATCAGGCAGTGCACTGTTTGTGTGATAAAGAACTTGTAAATGTATTACCAGTGCTTGGTTCTTCAAGATTTTTCCGGACCTGGTAAACCTGGTCAATCTTAGAGACACCCCATGTTGTTCATAAAAGTAATGTCAAAGTTTTGGTTTTATTTATGCATGCCCAAAATAAAAGGTTCTCCTGCTTTATCTTTATATTAGAAAAGGTAGTTCTTCACTTTATTTTTCTGACAGAAGATCACCTTATGGGCCTCGAAAACTGAAGACATTCATCCTAATACATAGAGGTTGGGGTTTTAGGAATAGAGGGTCTTTTTAGCCAGATGCTTTATGATTTTATTTTTAAATCAAAACATATGACAAGTAGTTGGGAGGAGAGTTCTCTCAGTAGAATATTCCTTACCTACACTCTAACAGAGAAAATCCATGTGCCAGGTCTTTGAGACTGCCCTCCAGCAAAGGTGAAAAAAGAAGGGAAAAAAGTATCTACGGTGCTTAGTTTGTGAGATTTCTTCAAGTGGAACAAATTGAACTCTTCTGGATTCCTCCTGTGAAGCTGGATTTCTGCTTTTACCAGGGTTCTTGATCAGAGCAGACTTTACAGCTCAACCAGCAGGAAATTGAAAATTGAGTATTCCTGCCTATTTGCTTTTAACTGTTGCACTGATCAGCAACTGAAATGCTGGCATATGCTTTGGGGCACAAATCAAAGTCACACGTGGTTCCAAATACTCCTTCTTGAAATGAACATGATGCTTCTCCTGAGCTGTTTTATCTGATTCTAGCCAGGTTGGTTTTTGCTATAGATATTTGCCATATGCTGGCTGTACATATAACTGAGGGAAAAGGTGGTCTATAAGGAGATTCTTAAGTGCTGCAGCTTTGTTGAAATCAGCTGTTTTCATAGGACAGCTAACATAACATTGTCAGTCACTAATAGTAGTCAAACTGTATTCAATGCGTTCTCTGATCTGACAAAGATGCATGTTAGAATAACAGCTCAGCTGCTGTCAGAGTATCTGACATCAGGTTACTGTTTACTTTTGCTTGCATCCATGGTGATGGTCATATCCAGTTTAGTTTAATCAGCAGACTATAACATGGGAGAGGGGAGCAAATGTCTGTATATATAGTATCTAAGTTATATTTAGAAGTTCTTGACAGAAATAAAGTAAGAGATGACACTGCCTTTGCCACCAAACCCGTGTTCTTCAGAGTACTATTTTTTATAGATTTTAAAATTATTATTCTTATTTTGTGCTGGCAAGAACACACTGTACTGAGAGTTGAAGTATGAGGTGCAGTTTCAGATATACACATTACAGACTTGGTTCTGCAGCATAGTAGTCTGAATTTACTCTTGAGAAAGAGGTCAGACAGAAATTTAATGTTCATTCCGGCCCTTATGGGAATTGCTGACTTCCTACTGAAGTGGTCAAGGATCATAAACCAAGAACAGATAAAGTGCTTTGATAGTTTTATCCCTTCAAGCATGATGGAACTGTTGCTTTATTAGAGGTTTTGTTATGAGAAGGAAAGAATTTCACTGCAGGAATTAACTGTTCCATAATAAAAAGCTTACATATCTTTGTTTCAATTTGTACACAAAATATTGCTTTGTGAATATTTAACAATAATACTGTGATAGAAAATAAAGTCCAAATCTGGAGAACTGTATGAGACACTTCATAATGCCATGGTTTATCTAGCAGCTGTGTGATGGATTGGGTCCTAAATCATTGCCTTTCTTGAAGGAAAGGGAGAGATGCTGCTTGAGTGATGATTGGTGGTTCTGGCTTTCAGCTACACTGTACAAACAGTCCTGCCCAACCTTCCACTGCCAAAAGGTTTATACTTTAAGAAATAGTGGTAACATTACGCTAAAGAAATGAGCTTTATCAGGAACACATAGCACAGGAAAAATGAAGTTCCTAAAACAGAGTAAGATACCAGAAACGATGGGCTGCACTCTGCACTGAGGTGTTAGGTGAAGTGCTCATCACGCCTAGCTGTTTTCAGGCAGCAGGTTTGCGTGCTGATTTGATCCAGCTGAAGTTATGTAGTTTTTTACATGTGTTCACTGACAGTTTTGTCCTGCTCATCTGGTAGCCTAAAGAAGGGTGAAGGAATTTGTAAGAGATGTGGAAGCATGGGTGACCAAAACAGGTATTGATATCAAAAGATAATAAAGTGCAGAAGAGTATTGAAATAATGCTTGAAAAATAGCTGTTGTTGGAGTGGTACCTCAGACTTTTGAATTGTTTAGTTACAAAAGCTAATTAAGTGTTTGTATGTCCTAGGATTACTGTAGAGTCACAGTTTTCAGATTATGTTTTATGCCTTTTTGGTTCATTATGCAGTGAATAACATGATCTGAATCCATCAGGTTAGTAATTCCTAGCACAGAGGCTGTGCTGCACCAGAGGAAACACATGGCATTCTGGGTGTTAACGCTTGAGAGTGCTCTCACTCTGAAGTCCCTTTCAGTGCTCAGACAATTAGGTTCTACATATCAGCTCTGTGTAATTTACTGGGGTTTTGGGCATGATTAGTTGAACCACTGATCCTTTAGGCTAGTGCTTTTATGTCAAAATATTCATGGTGATGTAAGGGAGTCAAATTTGATCCAAAGCCTAATGGAATTGAAAAATATATTAAAATATATGTTGAAAGAGGAATTTGGCATTAAATCTGACTAGAGAGGAAAGGAAAAGAGGTTAAAAACTTGATGAATTTTTATTCTGTTTACCTAATTCAGAGTTAAAAATTATTTTGTGTTTTAACTAAAGCTTGGCAAGATCTCCTCTGTTGTTCACTACAGGAAATGGAGAAAGAGAGGGAGAGGTAGGAAAAGAGAATCAACTCTTTGCCTAATTGTAAAAGGAAGGAAACATGGAGCAATATGTGTTGCTGTCTCAGTCTAAAGGCTTTGTAGTAGATTATTCTGTCAAATCCCATTGTTATTAGCATATTATTTTAAAATTAATCTTGGGTTTTGACTTACTTCTTTTTCTAGTGAGCTGTTTACAGGGTTCCTTAATTACTTTTAAGGTAACATAGGGACAATTGGTGGAGGATGCTGTACCTCAGTTATGGAACAATTCCAGATTTACTGTCTTTTGGGGTTTTCTCCATTTATAAGAATATGGTTTATAAAAATTCATTGGAGACAGGTAGAAATACGCTTATCAAATCCTGACCTGTCTTTTGCAGAGAAGATTACCATGAAGATGGGTTCTGTCAGCCATACAGGGGAATTGCGTGTGCCCGAATCATTGGAAACAGGACCATTTATGTTGACTCCCTCCAGATGCAAGGGGAAATTGAAAACCGAATCACTGGTAAGCTTATAGATCTCTGTAGAAGCGCAAACAATTTTGTGAAAATATCCAATTCAGGTATAAATATTGCTATCACCCTTTTCAGTTTTATTGGTCAATGACTAAGACATCTTTATGTTAAGGTTTAGAGGAAACGACAGTTTCCCACCTGTGCAATTAGGAAAATTTGGAGCAAGGAATTAAAATATCTACTGCCATATGTAGAAATTTATTCCATGTCCTTAAGTAAAATGTCAGAACATCAACTTTTTAACAGCTTGTAGTTTGTACTGGAGCTTTTTGCATGGTGGATTCAAACACAAGACTCTTTGAAAAATCTGTTTGTGATGTAATAAAAAATTACATGTTACTTTTACTGAGAAATTTGTGGTCGCTTTCCCCTTAGGTTTCCTCCCCTGTTGCATAATCCTGTCAGAGTTGGATTCCACATTGTTTTATGGAAAACAAGAGTTGACCTTCCTGTGCTCTGCCCCTGCTGATTCTCTGATTATCATTTTGGTACAAAGTCACAAACGTGTATTCAGAACCTTAGTGACCTTTCATAGGCTTTGTATGAACATATATTTTCTTCACTGAATCTCAGTTAGCAAACATTGCCAGCTGTGAATCTAATGTACAAAAGTAAAGAAACAAATGAATCCATAGAATAAAGCAAAGTGTTTAGCATAGTATATGGCCAATATATGGTCCAGCAGGAGCTTATTTGCACCTAGCTAATTGAACCTGCAATTTTAACATTACTAGTTGCCAAATAGAATTTGACTTACTTGTCAGCTCCATCTCCTTTACGATATTACCTTAAAGGCCCATTGTCAAGCCAGAAAGCCAGGTCAGGCTTTTTGTATGTTTTTGTTTGGTTGGGTTTTATATTCTCTTTTCTTTTCTTTTCTTTTCTTTTCTTTTCTTTTCTTTTCTTTTCTTTTCTTTTCTTTTCTTTTCTTTTCTTTTCTTTTC
>VWZX01001801.1:5816-22417 GCA_013399015.1 Galbula dea | reverse complement strand
CATCATCCCTGGAGGTTTTTAAGAAGAGCATGGATGTGTTTCTTCAGGGGATGATTTAGGGATAAGAGTAGTGTAGGGCTATTGGTTGGACTAGATGATCTAGGGTCCTTTCCAACCATTATGATTCTGTGATTCTGTGATACCTTGTGATATAGTGCTGTCATGACATAATAAAACAAAATAGAAATGAAATATTAAAGCATATGAGCACCGTAAAAAATAAAAATAAAAATTCTTGGGTTTATTATGATAAGGTTGAATGTCATGGGAACCGGTGCTTTTGCATGTGCAAAACTCTTGGGGAAAAGGTTACTTATAGATTAATGTTCCAGCTTTTAAATCTGCTAAAGTCTGCTTCAGAACTGAAAATGACTTAAACGGGAAAAGTCACTGATGTTCTATAACTTGTGATAATTTGTTATCTGTAACAATAGCACACCTTACTAGAGCTGAATTTTAGAACTAGTGTTTTAGAGATATCTCTTTCTTTCGTAATTCTGAAATGAAACACCAGAATTTCCACCACACTGAATGGGACTATTTAGGGTATATTTTCTGAATCTATATTTCAGTATTTATTATTATTATGCATGTTAGGGGCAATTTGGTTGAACACAGTTCTGAGACATTTCAAAAGGTAAGCTAAGGAGCCTTACACATGCTTTTCACAGTTTTACACCCACCATGCTAGAAACTGTATTTAATCATACATAGAAAAGATGAAGCAGACTTGTGGTTTATCTGGGTTCAGGTTGTCCCTACTGAATTTTCTCAAATACTTTGTTTGTCTAGTTTATTTTTCCAGTATCAGCAGATGTGGTGTTTCCATGCTGACCTCAGAAGATTACAACAGATTTTAGCTGGCTCTCTCACTCTTTGTCTGATGGAAAGTACAATTTCCAGTGCAGATTTTCACATTCTCATACTGTGTTTAAGAATTCCTCCCCTCCTTCTCACCAGCAGCACTGTGATTCTTCTTAATCCATGTTTCCCTCAAGATGCATGGATTTTATTCTTTCTTCAAATGTCAGTGCTCCAAATCCTTTCACATCATGCTTGCTTGCCTTCAAATTATCTCCAGTTTATCAACATCTCTTTTAAATAATTTCTGTGATGTGCATAAAGTATACTACAAAGCAAATTAAAAGAGAAAGAAGAATAGGAAGCATCAATAGTCTTTAAAGTTAATTTCTTCTCTCCCTACTTACATCCTTCCTCCGGATACAAAATTCTGTAAAAAAAAGATCAAAAACCTAACAACTAGATTCACAAATACTAATACATAGAAAGGTAAGATATTCTTAATACCTATATGTTTATGTTCATTTCTTCTCTCCCTTCTAACATCCTTGCTCTGGATATAAAATTCTGAAAAAAAAAAAAGCAGATCAAAAAGCTAACAGCCAGATTCACAAACATTCAGACATAAAAAGGTAAGATACTTGTAATACATATTTCACTTGAAGTCAAACTTAGGAACTTACTAAAGTAAGAGCAGGGGACACTAGTATCCCCTCTGCTCCTACTCCTTGCCACCAACCACGAGTGTAGGGAGGCTTCAACAGCCAGAAGCATGAACTTTTCCTAAATTATAGTTCCAGCCTGCATGTCCTGATCAAGCACTTTTTCACCAATTTGTAACCTCCTTTAGTCACTTGACAGTGCTTGGTGTGCTGGTGGCCCTGAAAAGTCTTTTCTTGTGTGGGGTTCTTTCCCTCCTTCCTCTCCAAAAAAAGATTATTTAATCCACCTACAATTAAGCAGACATTTTCAGCACTTTCGTTTGTTTGTTTGTTTAATGTCATTTTGGACTCACAAATTAGGTGTCACTTCAGCATGAGAAATTTAATCCCATAGCACCCATATGCCCAGCTGATTGTTCTAATAACCAGAATTACTGTTTTATGCAGAAAAGATTGCAAGACTCATGAAATTAGAAGGAACACATAGAGATGTTTCACTCTGCAGTGCAGGAATAAAGGTAGTTCACTAGGATAAGAAGCCTGAGTTTTTCTCTCTCTTACAGAAACAGATCATGATTTTGCATTAATGAAACAGTAGGCAAAGTGCATTGAGTGTCTTGCCAGCCTGCAAGCCTCATCCCAAAAAAACTCTTGATCCCCTTTCTTCAAAGAAGCCGAAAGAGAAATCCATACTTTGTACACAAGCAGAGGTGACTTCTATAACCAGTTTCCCTTGAATGTTCTCATTCCAGATTGAGTCAAAGTTGAGCTGTTCTATTTCACCTGGAACCCATTTTAAAATTGCTTATGGGCACAGTGAAAGTTAAAGCAAAAAAAGAATCACAGGATTTAAGTTGAGACTTAAAACGCCTGATGACTTCAGTGTATTTTCAGAATAAGTTCAGTCACGGTGGCCTTGCTGATAGTATCAGTGACATCTGTTAATGTCAGATATTTAAACTCGGTCTTCAGACCTTGGACTTTAGCCAATTTCTTTTGAAAATGAGGAAAAAGTGGCAAATACATATTTCTATACTTACAATTGAAAGATGTGACTCTTGCCTCCTCCAGAGCATAAAGCTCACTTGAAATGAATATATTAAAAAAGCAGGTACTCACTGGGCAAATGTTGACTTTTTTTCTTTGTTTTGAGCATACTAGTCTTCTGAAAATCTCACTCCATCAGACTGAATGTTCTTAATCTTTAAAACATAACAGGACTCTCCAAAATGAGCATGATGTTTCTTCTTATATAAATTAAACAGTATGTAAGGCAACTGATTTGCATAAATTGCAGTGAATAACACTAGGGATAAATTACACTGTTTTGTGTCCTCCTATGTGTAACTAATAAAGAACTGCCTGGCTACATTAATTATGACACTTGTTTTAGCTAAATCTGAGGTGTTGATGCAAAAGCTAATACTAAAGGATATGTACTTGTGACATTTACCAGAGGATTCCAAGTCCCATAACGAACAGATAGGCAGCACTGCTTTGTACCTATGAGACAGGGACAAAACTGCTTGTCACGATGTTGCAGAGTGGTTATCAGAAATAGTCTTTTGTTCAACTACCTATGCTTTAATAGAAAATATAATTTAATGTAAATCGAAATATGAAATGAGGAGGAGTTAGATGTCATGACATATACAAGCAGCTTCGTGTCACATGTAAGTGTGTTTTAGCAGAGTATTTTGTTAATTCCTTCTCTCTGCCTTGAAAAGTACAGCCCTAAGTAAGACACATTATAACTAACAGTTAAGAATTTTATGGTAGTCTTTCCAATTTACTTTATTTCTGACCAGATTTTCTCCAGGGTGAAGTCTTTTAAGACACACAAAATTTCTAAAGGAATGTTCTAATTGAAAAAAATGCACACAGAAAAACCAATAAACCCAAACCTAAAAAAGTGATATCTAAATATTTTCAATTTTGTAAGTACCACACTTCTAAGAAAAATCTTTTCGAATCCCTAAATTCCAGGGGGGTTTTTTTCATGAGAATCTGAAGAGTTTTGCAGAATTACTTTCATACAATATTGAGCATATAATAAAAACAACCAGAAATTCCCACAAACAGGTTAAATTTCAATGCTGATACATTTTTTTGAAGTTTCCTCTATTTTTAAAGAGATCCTAACCTAGAACACTGATAAATCTGTACGACAATGGTCAGTACAGGAAAAGTTGCCCTTGGAGAAAAAAAAAATGTTTACTGTACAGATTTTAAGAGTTTTCATCCACTACAGTAACAAACAGATTTGTAAGTGAAGTCCTCTCCTTAAATTTCCATCCAGTCTTTCTTTTAATCTTTCCTTTTTGTGGAAAGTATATTGGGTTTCTATCTATCTAATCTATCTTTCTAATGTATCTATCTACCTTCCTAACTATTTTTTGTATCTGTGAGATTTTGTGTATGTATACACATTATACAGTGTGTTTACACTTCTGTTGTTTCTGCCCTAAGTACTGGAAGCCAAAAAAGACATTTTAGGTCAGCATCAAAAATTTGGAAAGCAGCAATCATAAATACATGTTGGCAGAAATACAGCTTTCTTTGCCAAACAACTGGAAATGTTTTTGTATTTTCCATTTTAAACTGGCTTTATTCAAACTGTTTAGTATCTGAGAAGACAACTGTCATGCTTTCCTGCCCATACAATATGTTGATACTGTAATGTCATATAGGAAACTAACAGAATCAAGTGCATTTCCTATTTTCACCTTACTCCTTGGTGTTGGCATGAAAAATACATATTAACAGTGCAGTTTAAATAAAGTGAGCACTGACACTTTCTACAATATGGCTTGGTTTTGAAAGATTCTATTAAACTTCATAAAAAAACCCCAACCAACCTCTGTCAGGAGAAATAAGGTTCAAATAATTCAAAATCCCTAGGTTCTGTACATCATAGTACCAGGTGATGCTGAAAAACCACAGGTATTGGTTTAGACACCTTAAATGGCAGCAATGACATTACAGTAGTACTGAATGATGATGCATGTCATTAAAAGAAACTATTGCATGACATGTCTTTCAATTATACGGATTCACTGGAAATACTCTAGGAGTTTCCTTTAAATAGTGTAAAGTTAATGACATGCCAATCAAATTCAATAGAATGTCACAGAAACGCAGATGGCAAGGAAAACAATTGTAGCATTCATTTTATTGCATCCCCTGCCCCTGCTAGAGAAGGAGCATCTTTCAAAACGCACATGAAAACAAGGCAAGCTGGCACTCACACTGCTCTTACAACTCCACATTGGTCTAAATACCGAAGAAGAGTTTAGTGTAAAACTTGCTGCACTGGTTCAAAGAGAAGCAAATACTGTCACAGAATCACAGAATCACAGAATGTCGGGAGTTGGAAGGGACCTCGAAAGATCATCTAGTCCAACAGAGCCTAGCCACAGAGGGATTCCCTAGACCACGTCACACAGAAACGTGTCCAGATGTGTCTTGAATATCTTCAGAGAAGGAAACTCCACAACCTCTCTGGNCCCTTCTAATAAACCCCAGAATCCCATTGGCCCTCCTGGCCACAAGAGCACACTGCTGGCTCATGGTCATCCTTCCATCTACCAGGACCCCCAGATTCCTCTCCCCTTCACTGCTCTCCAACAGGTCTACTCATACGTGGTCTTTCCCAGGTGCAAAACTAGACACTTCCTCTTGTTGAATTTCATTCAATTTCTCTCTGCCCAACTCTCCAGCCTGTCTAAGTCACTCTGAATGGCAGCACAATCCTCTAGTGTGTCAGTCCACCCAGTTTAGTGTCATCAGCAAACTGTTCCCTCATCCAGGTCATCAATGAAGAGATTGAAAAGTACTTGTCCCGGTACTGAGCCCTGAGGGACTCCACTAGACACAGGCTTCCAACTAGACTCCATCCTTAATAAAAGACTTAAGATGCATTTCTAGGTCAGAGCTCACAGACTTCCAGGGTCGTTGGAGACACACAGTTTAACAGTTTTTATTATGCCACTTTCTGAGGTTGAGAGTAGAAAGTAAACTGCTGAAAAGCCTTATACATTCACCCATAAATTCATATGTACTTAATACTTCCTCAAGAGTCTTAATAATTTCACATGTCTAATCTATCTTCCAGCCCCATCGCATAATAAGAAGAACAAAATAGCAAAAAAGAAATATTTATGGCTTATTCTGGCAATCTGGTAGAAATTCCTCATGACTGCACCTGATGTATTTAACTCTGTATTTTCCACTGCCATTTATCAAAATTCCTGTCTTTTTGTTTATCAGTAATGATCCTTACATTCTTGAAGGTACTTCCAAATTACAGGAAAGCAAAACGATGGGGAAAAAAAACCCCATAATTTTTCCTTCTTTTGTGTATAAAAAACTTGTCTATCACAAGCATGATCCATTTTTACATATGTACATAAGTGGTAAACAATAATAATCATGACTACATTAGGAATTATACCATTGATAGAACTTACAGCATTCAATTGGCTGCTATATAGTCAATTGTCATGGCTTATTTAAAATGATCATCCAGAGCGCAGTCAACATCAAAAAATAGTAAGTATAAAAAATGAAGTACCTGTGACCCAGAAAACAAATTGTTTGGCCTCTGTCACAATGATACTTACCTTGCATCAGGGAATAACTCTTCATCAAGGCTTTACAAAGTCAAAATTATTAAGCAATACTTTTTATATATTGGGCATTATTGTTATTCTGGATCTAGATAAGCAAGAGACTGGAAGTCACAGAATCTTGCCTGACAGATTTTTTTTCCCTTTTAGAGTAAGGCAAAGATAACTCATTTGCCCAGAGAAAATCATCTTCATTCGCTGATTAAAGGCAATCAGAGTGCTTTGGCTGGCAATCTGGTCTAATTTAAAAACTATCATATCAAGTGATCATTGTTAATAACTACCAATATTATACAGCTTTGAAATGAAGGTCAAAAGCTGTGGCTTGAAAGCCAAGAGAGGATCATAGTTCTATTGTTGCTCATGAAAAGAGCCTTTTCCTTTTATATAAATGTTTCCTATGACAAAAAGCCACAGCTGGTATTTTACTCACCCGTCACACAAGACTAGCAAAAATGCTAGAGAGCCTTTCCATTTGCAGAATCTTAAACTGTGCTGCTTATTGAAGTTAACTATATTTATTTTGTAGCTACATAGAATGCTTCTTGCTGTATCAAGATTTAGTAAAGATTATATTATGCATATACTCAGAAAAAAAGGCATTTCTGTCAACAAATCCTCTATGGACAATGGAGAAGAATCACTGAGGTGCATTGCACTGAAGATGCAAAGAATTAACTCCCAGAACCTGAAAGATGAGTCTTGAAGGAGGTATCCCACACCCCAAAAATTCAAGTAGTCAGCCCTAGTTCTTTGTCAGTGGACTTGCCTAGTACCACATCAGAGAAAGGCAGCTCCATATCACCCATACACCAGCAGTTCTCATCCTTTTGTGGTCCTTAACAAAGCAACAATAGAAAGTTTTTCTACCGTCAGCAAAAGTAAGTAGGAATGACAGAACAATTGTATTCATTTTACTTTCAGCAACAGGTCTCAGTTATGAAAGCAAAAGCAATGTTGAATGACAGGAAAGAGACACTGTCATTCATGCCTAAGATCCCTTATGTCTTCCCCACAGCCTCCAAGTGCAGTATGCTGGCACCTCTATCATGTGCAAGAACACACTTTTCACAAAGTCCCTCACACGCTTCCTCTGCAGAGGTTTGGCTACTTCTTTTAATGACAACTCAGACTTCTGATGACATGATAGTAATCTAGGGACCCAGAGCCTCAAAGCATTGTCGCAATATTGCTGTTCTGCTCTTATCGATGATGAGATCACTCTTTCTACAGGACAGAGTGATTGCCATCAACACTGCTATCCAGGCAGCTGTAGGGAGGCAGTACTTTCAGCTTGGGCTTCCCTCCTAACCATGTCCATTGCTGGGGACGTGTTTTTATAAAAGGCACTCACCTTAAAACAACATGGCATCATGTACAAACAGGATGTCTAATAAACCATAAAACAGGCACACACATTAACACAAGGCCATTTTGAAGCAATCATAACTCATGGTAAGTAGATATGTTAGTTCATAGAAAAGGCATTTGGTAATTTTTAGAAAGACTGATCATAGTACTTTTGGTGAGCTTGTAGGAAGATACATTTTTTTATTCACAGCTATCAAAAAGCTTTAATGCCTGCCTCAGTTTCAAATCTCTCTGTAGTCATAACAATGTCACCGCTGTGGCACATCCATAATCTGTAGTGCATTTTGAGATCCTCAGATGAAAGGCCTTATATAAATTGAAACTATTATTATCTATATAGCAGACAGATCCCAGCTTCACTGTAATTTGCTGTTCTCCTTGAGGGGGCTCAGATATTCATTTCCATTACATCTTCTTGGAGCTGAGAGCACTCAGTATCTAGGAGGATCAAGCACAAAACTGAGTTTGGGCTTCAAACCCACAACCTTCACCTATGCAAAACTTCCATTAGGGTTTTTCATCTGGGCCATGGAAAGAGCAGCAGAAAGAGGAAGTAAGCTGAAATATTAAGGAAAAAAGCAAAATACAATAAAAGTGTAAAGATATTGGTTATTTGAACCACTAAAAGCCTTACTGATATTTGAAGACTACTTTACTGAAATAACTGTCCCCCTATCAGATAACTAAATATGGCAACACATAAAGCAAGAGATATTGTACTGGCCACAAAACTCATATAACATCAACAAAGAAATACGCATCTACTAAATAACACATGAAATAATAATTACATAAGCATTAAATGTAAAAAAAAAAAATCCACGATCAAAATGTTCATGTGCATAAACTGAAACATTTGCTTTGTTTTATCCAGTGCACACAGACAAAGCAGTACATTTCTCACTATGGGTTTTGGGCATTTCCTCCCCCCCCCTTTCCCCACTGGGAACAGCACAATTTCTAATCCTCAGTATTTCCACCTCTAATTGCTAGAAGGCTTCATTATCAGCTGTCTAAAGTGCAATACATCAACCTTGCAAAGCTGATATACAAAAGACTTTCACACATCTGATGGGCTGCTGTGCTAAATACATCTTAATTTGTGCTGCATCTGCTGTTTTCTAATTTGTTTGTCATGCTGTGAATGCTACTGACTTTGCTACAGCAGCTCCCTCATTTTTTTGCTTTTAAAAACAGCAGCTACTCAGAAGAGAAATGGCTGAGTGCCACCATTGTTCCTCTGACTCATAGAATGACATCAGTTTTCTTATGTTACGCATTAAATACTTGATATATGTTTAATATACTACATGCACATGCCACCATACGTCTCAGTGTACTATATATATGTGTGTGTACTATTTACATGTTCCCTATTAGCATTCGCTAGATCATAGGTCTCTTCAAAACAGTTTTTCTGCATTTAAAAAAATGTTTAATTTAAGCCACTTCATGTTCACATATGTACCTTTGACTTTTACTGGCAATCTGTATTTTTTTAGTCAAAAACTTAGCAGAGGAATGCTGCCAAAATCCTAAGTCTTTATGATTCTTATACATGCATGAAGGCTGGTGGTTTTTTTACATGCTGAAGGGCATTTGTGAACCCACCTACAGTCCTCAGTGAAATGAGTTTGGCATTCTCTGTTCAGTCCCTGCTGAGCTGAAAAGCAAATGGTAGAACAACATGTGTAATTCAGCATGATTCAGAATAGATCAAAGTCTCTGTACAGAAGAGGTCTCAGCTTGAGCTGGCAGGGAAATTTAATTTCTACTCTTTCTCCTTAAAGTGGAGAGTTTTCCCAGGTACAGTGACTGTTAACACTGGGAGACTGCAATGAATCTTTAGTGAAGCAGTCTGTGCTGTCATTAACCTTCACAACCACAAGAATCCCACGTATAGTCCTTCTCCAAAAATAAGAGTGAAATGACAAGTGGTGTTTTGTGTGCTTTCTCTTGCACTTCCATGGTTTGCAAAGTTAGAAAGGTAGCCACCTGGTACCATACACGTCTTTCGAGAAATTTTGATCTCTCAGAGACCTTTCTTTCAGAAAGGCCAATCCACTGCCAATCACACCAAAAATCAGTTTTCAGACATTTAAAAACACATCACTGCAAAGCAAAATCTTGACATTGTAAAATCCCCAAATGGTATACACAAATGATACCATATGCCATGCCATAAACATTGTTACAAAAAAAGTCCTTCATTTATTTGTTTATATTTAGCTGTCAGTCTTCCCAGCTAGACAAGTAAATGTATCTTGTGCACAGTAGGTGAGATATAATAAAGATGATAACTCTCTTTGCTTCAGCACATCTCAGGCTTTAGAAGACCAGCTGGAACATAGATTTACTCCAGGTTTGGCAGCATGATTTTTGGCAGTCCAGACCTGGAGAGCTACTTATATAATCTTAGAATTATTTAAGTTAGAAAGGATCTTTTCGATCATCAAATCCAATCATTAACCTAGTACTGCCAAGTCTGCCACTAAATCAAGTCCCTAAGCACCACAACTACGCATCTTTTAGATATCTCAGGCATGGTGACTCAATTACTTCCCTGGACAGCCTGTTTCAGTGCTTGAGTCAGTCTCCAGACTACTGCCAATCAGTCTCCAGTGTCAAATCCTCACAAGAACATGCGTCAGCTATTATGATGGCAGGCTTTATGACTGAGGAAGCCACAGACAAATCAGTGCTACTGTAAAGAAGTATGTTTAATCAATAAAGATTATTGTTCAACCAGTGTGGAAGGAAAAAAAACCTCGTAGAGTAACAGCATTTGTAAAGGTTAATCAATTCAGGTAATTGTAAATGCCCTCAGTTGCCACTCAGGGTTTCTTCTCTGTGTTGCTAGTAATTCACTGTGGGATGCAGGAACACTAAGCTGTAAAGAAAAGAAGGGAAGGAAAGCAATCAAATTTCTTGTTGCTCTCAATGTTGTACTCTGCCTCTGTCTGTAACAGCAATATATTTACCACAGAGCTATAATCTTTCCTTTCTGCTAGAATTGCTGTAACTGCTTCATTACACACAAAACAAAGCAAGAGGTCTATGCTTCATGGTCCAGATAGATGAACATAAATCAGGATATTGATCTCTTTGTTAAGTTCTTTAAAGGCCATGTGTATGACTAATCATCATGGCTAGGCTTCGTGAACGAAGATTTGGGAAGGGCTCTACCCACGTTTGTTGCAAGCGCGTTGGTGGCTAAAAAGGCCAATACAAGATAGGCATGAGCGGTTGCAAAAGGCACAGCAGAAAGACTCCTTAGATGGTGTATTCTGCAAGGCATGATTCTTTCTGCATTGCCTTTTCTCCTCAAGGGTGATGCTGCGTGCTTTCTCAAAAGCATCCACAGGGTTATAGATGGTATGTCTCCAGGCCTCCCGCTTGGAGGCCAGAGTAGACCAGTTAAGATGATCATTATGGCCAAGGCTGAGATGTTGTTTCAGGGAGTCCTTGTATCTTCTCTTTGAGGCTCCTCTCTTGCAGCAGCCAGTGGCAAGTTCACCATAAAGCAAGATCTTAGGGAGGCGGTGGTCCTTCATCCTTGAGACATGCCCTGCCCATCGCAACTGTGTTCTCAGTAACATGGCCTCAATACTTGTGACTGCTGTTTGCTCTAGAACAGATGTATTGGTCACATAATGACTAATCAGTGAGGTAGTTACTGCAGTGTTCTTTATTTCATGGCCATAAAGAAGGATGGGTTTTGTTCCCAAATAATATTTCCCTGTAGAAAAAAAGGACAAGTAACTTGCTTATATGTGTCTGAGAACTAAACAGAGGTGAAAGTATGTTGGTGATCTCTGACACTCATGAGCTGTGTACTTGTTATTTCTTAAAACGTTTAGAGTTTTCTAAGGTGATACCTGCTCCCTCTTCATCAAGTGTACATCCTAGTCTCAATTCTGTACCCTAACAAAAAACTTTCCCTATAGCACCCCACCTCACTGTGCCTTTCAAATAATGCTGAAGTTATCACATGAGCTTGAAAACAGTATTTGGTTTTGTCTCTCATGTATTTGTGATGTTTTCAGCAACTGAAAGACATTAGCACCCCTTAACTGTACTTTTGCAAAGCCAGCCAGAGGTCAGAGACTTCAAGTCTTCACAGAATCAATCAATATTGACTAAAGGTCTAAGCCAGTACTGAAAACTCAGCATGCACTCCCATCAAACAAAGCGCCATGCTTCCTGCAACAAAAAGAAAAAGGGAACAGAGGGAGTAATAGCAGCTTGTCTCGTCCCTTTCTGCCTTCACACAGCTGCCAAGACCCTCCTTGTCCTCTCTATGTCCCTGTCAGCTCCTCCTGGCTCATTATGGCCAATGAGCCTACCCTCTGTCTGGCTATCACTCAAGAAGAAAGCTATGAATATTTTTTACTGTGAGTATTTAAAAAATCTCAACGCAGGCTGCACTTAATCAAAAGTCTGTCTGGACTAGGCTGTAACAAGGATGTGTCCCGCAAAAATACATATTCATACAAGGTAGTTCAGCTAATGCTGTCACATAAGTACTCCTACTTGGAAAAATATTTCATATGAAACTGATAACTGTATGATTGGTTTAGTCATTTACAAGCAGATGATCTGATATTTTGCCTCTCCTGCTTTTTTTAACATATAAGAAGGTTTGTTTCTACTAAGCATATCATTAATATGTCAAAATTAAAGGCAAATTATTAAAACCAAAAGGTGTAACATCAGCTGAGGAAACATCTGAAGTACAAATTTCATTACTGTAATAGCAATTACATTTTTAATTTGCTGTGTTTAATGAGCTTGTATCTTTGCTCCCAATATCTAGTAAAGAAATGTGGTAAAATGCTGGGTTGGAACAAATGCAAGAAACAGTTATGGAAAGTGTGTTTTATGAAACAGAAATGCTCTTCTTAGAACTGCTGTATCAGAAAAAAAAGTTAATAAACCATTTGGTTATTTTATACAAACAATTGCAACTTAAAAGTGCCACACAGCTTTACAGCATAAGAAAATTCAAGAAAAAAATATGCATCTGCTTATCAGCTCAGAATCAGTCTAGATGTTGAATAACCTTAGAGATCCTGTGTCTGTCAGCTGTGTTCTTCCTAAGCCATGCAGAAGCCATCTTTTCTTCTGTCATTGTCATCTTGACATAAGCTTCAGGATGGTGCTATCACAGCTTTAAGGAGAGTCTACTGGTCACATTTAGGAAGCTGCTGCAAGTTTTGAAGTCCTATTAACTCACCTTTCATACAGCAAAGAAAAGTGAAATCCTATTACTCTGAAAGGTTTGGGGTGTATTTCTTCACCTCATCCTTTTATTATCCACCTCTACCATACGCCTACATTTTACGCCTTCTCCTCTTCCCTCTTTCTTCCTCCCTCTCCCTTCTTTTTCCTTTTTTAAAAGAAAGTTTAATTTTCTTTCCAGATGGTAAATTTTAACATCAGTTTAATAATCTCTTGAAGGTATACTAGAGTACTGCTCAACTCACTTCTAAATTAAAGTACTTATTAAAAAACTTTGAAGCACTTTAACAGTTTTAAATCACTCTACACATAGCAATTTAAAATTATTGGAGAAATTTTATAAGCACTTGAATTTGGAGGTGATCAGAGAGCTGAAAATGTGCAATATAGACTAATTTAGAATTATTAGAGTACTTCACATTTTTTATAATCTGTTTAGTTTGGAAGTGATAGGGTTCTGACTTGTAAGCTTGCACGTTGTAATGTGAGTACTCCTCATTCTTTGAGAGATAGAGCCTGTTAAATCAAACTGCTTCAATAACAGTAAATTGCTATGCAGAGAGCAAGCTCAGAAACCTAACTTCACTTCTTATATTCAAAATATTTTTCATTCCAATACTGTAAAAAGGCTCTTAAGTGGTACAACAGCAATATAACCTTTTGGAAAAACTTGGTTGAAGTTTTCCAAGGATAAAAACAAACCAAAAAGTCTACTTAAAAAATACTTTAAGACATTATATAGAAATATTTTCTATAACCCTCTATTATGAATCTTCAACAATATTCAAACTCAACCTTCCCTATGTACACATACATTTTTCTCTAAACCTTAATTCATGAATAAGAATTTGTAAGATTAAACATCATATACAAAAGTGAGAATTAGATAGCAATAATGTTACATATTTCTGTGCTGTTCATAATAGTGATGAAAGGAAATCCTACTAGTCTTTCAGCTGAAAAAAAGTAGTTTTGTACTTGTTAATGATAGCATTTCACAGTCTCCTCTATCAGTAACAGAAGCATTCTGTCTAGAGAACAGTCTCAAACCAAAAGACCCTCAAGAATACAGAGTACACATAAGGGAAGTTCACTCTGTAGTCATTACTGCGTATGTATAACATAAACATAAAAATTAGTCTTTAAATAAAAAAGTGCTTTCACATATTTTGGAGAAGGTAGTTCAGTTTCTTTTTTTACAGTGGAAAACTACAAAGAATAACTATAAGTATAGCAGAGAACACAACAGAAAAAACAGGCTTGCTAACACAACTGGAAACAATGAAAAGTTTACATTATTAGTGAAAGAGCTGAATTGCTGCTAGTTCAAAATGCTGCAAGCCATAGAGTGTACCTATCAGAAGAAAGAAAAGGGCACATTGAAGAAAGTAATGCCAAGTAGCTTTCCATAAAATAAAACATCTCTAAGAGTTCAGAAAAAGGGCAACAGAAGCAAGACTATGACTCTCTCTGATAGATGAAAGCATTATACTTTAAAGTCAGATCAAGAGGGCACATATTTGTGTTTATCTTTTGTGACTTGTGTTCATCTCTATAACAAAACTGTAACAATGGAATGCTAGGTTATTTGCGCCCATCAACAATAAGATTTCAGGCAGGCAGATGGGATTAAATACTAATCCCAAAATAACATCATTATTAATTATCATATATCAGCAATAAATGCTGTATCTATAGCAATCCTTAGTGATTCAACAGTTATAAAATTTGAAGCAGTGATTAAACATGTGATGTCTGAATATCTGGGCTGCAAAACAAAAATCATGTGAGATCTTTCAAGATTTTTTAGCAAGAATGAGAAATCACAAAAGGATAAACTAATGGGTCAGGTAAGATGTGTTTCTGAGAGAAGGCTGCCCAGATTAGACAGATGAGTTTAATACAGCTGTCACTTTGTTTCCTATCTTTTAGGAAGAGAGCTGATAGACAGTGTAACCTAACCCAGAGATTTCCATCTGACAAGTCAACAAAACCATGTGATAAAGACCCAGAGAATTGTATAATACACATTACTATGGACTAAGCTATCTATCAGGGAAGTTTCTTTGTTATTTTCACACACTAATTGTCTTGTGCCCCATTACAGGAAATTATATCCCTTCTTATGAAAATCCTTCTGCCACTGGATATATATTTGTTCACATAATATGTTCCTCTCAGGTCCTGAGGAGCCCTTAATCTTTTTGTTTCCATGTTCTAAAGAATTACAAAAGTTAATGCACTATATTTCACTAAAGCTCTGTATAAATAGTGTTTCCATTTGTCAGTTTAAAATTCCAGTCTTCTCCACTGTCTTGGAAACAGTAGTCAATACAGCTGTTTTACAAGAGCTTCTTAATATTGCTCATCTCTTAAAATGTCAAACCACTTCCTTTCATCTACAGATGGAGTCTGGACTGACTGTCCCCTTTTTTCTGTTCCCACAGATGCAACTTCAAAGTGCACTTCTGCAAAGCTTTGGCAGGACTTGTATTTTTCTAAACATATTCTTAGGACCTTCCTTTTGATATTTATACATATCTCTGATAGCAATACAGATCAGTGCTCTTCACCAAGAGACTTTAGAAACTTCTTTAAAGGACTCATGCTTTTTGTTAGTTCATAAAGTATACTGCTGAGCTGCTCTCTGTTACCACATCAGCAGCCATCAGCTGTTATAAGCACAAAACCTCAACCGCCTATCCTCTGCAATATATATGAGCTCATGATTCAATACTACATTGTAGTTCCTGGAGTCACCTGTGGATTATTTTCTTCTTTGTTTTCAGAAGACAAGTCCCAATTACAGTATTTTGCTTATCAGTTCTATTTGGTTCCCATATCTTTCAATTTAATCCCCTTCTCGGTATATCAGAGATACACTCCTATACTGTGTGATGTTTTTGTGTAACTCTATCTGATTTCGGATTTTGATGCCTTCAGTGCATACACACACACTAGAATTCAAGATTCTAGCAGTAGAATTCAAGATCCTCAAGGCATCTAGGAGGATATATTCCAAGCTCACAACCCTGGACTTTAGGCATGCAGACTCTGGAGGGGAGGGATGCCATCCAGAGGGACCTGGACAGACTGGAGAGGTGGGCCCATGACAACCTCATGAATTTCAACAAGACCAAGTGGAAGGTCCTGCATCTGGGCTGGGGCGNATGTTTTTGTGTAACTCTATCTGATTTCGGATTTTGATGCCTTCAGTGCATACACACACACTAGAATTCAAGATTCTAGCAGTAGAATTCAAGATCCTCAAGGCATCTAGGAGGATATATTCCAAGCTCACAACCCTGGACTTTAGGCATGCAGACTCTGGAGGGGAGGGATGCCATCCAGAGGGACCTGGACAGACTGGAGAGGTGGGCCCATGACAACCTCATGAATTTCAACAAGACCAAGTGGAAGGTCCTGCATCTGGGCTGGGGCGATCCCAAGCACCGATAGAGGCTGGGCAGGGACTGGCTCAAGAGTGGCCCTGAGGAAAGAGATTTGGGGGGGCTGGTGGATGAGAAGTTCAACATGAGCCACCAGTGTGCGCTTGCAGCCCAGAAGGCTAACTGTATCCTGGGCTGCATTGAGAGCAGCGTGGCCAACAGGTCGAGGGAAGGGATTCTCCCCCTCTCCTCTGCTCTTGTGAGACCCCACCTGGAATATTGCCCCCAGTTCTGGAGCCCCTAATACAAGAGGGATATGGAAGTACTGGAGCAAGTCCAGAGAAGGACCACGAGAATGATCACAGGATTGGAGCACCTCTCCTTTGAGGACACACTGAGAGATTTGGTGTTATTCAGTCTCGAGAAGAGAAGGCTCCGAGGAGACCTTCTTGTGGCCTTCCAGTGTCTGAAGGGGGCCTACAAGAAAGCTGGTGAGGGACTTTTTAAGA
>VWZX01001800.1:5565-24258 GCA_013399015.1 Galbula dea | reverse complement strand
GGGGTCAGGCTCTTCTCAGTGAAGCCCAGTGACAGGACAAGAGGCAATGGCTGTAAGCTGAAGCATAGGAGATTCCGTGTGAATACACATAGAAATTTTTTCACAGTGAGGGTGACAGAGCACTGGAACAGACTTGCCCAGAGAGGTTGTGGAGTCTCCTTCTATGGAGATATTCAAAACCCATCTGGACGTGCTTCTGTGTGACTTGGTCTAGGGAATCCTGCTGTGGCAGGGGGGTTGGACTAGATGATCTTTCAAGGTCCCTTCCAACTCCTAATATTCTGTGATTCTGTGTGATTCTGTGATTCTGGTCTTGATGACCTTACGAATGGTCTGCTTTATCTCTTTATTTGGGGTGCAATGAAGTTTTACAGCTCGTTTGTTTTTCCTCTTTCTTGAGGTGGCAATAACTCATTTGTCTCATTTACTGACACGAATCATAGCTGTTGTTCATAACAGTGGTGAGAGGCAATAGGGTGTCCTTCTAGCCCAGTGCCATCACGGTGTCCCTGGGTAAGGGCCATCAGAAATGCCCCTACCGAAATGCCCTGGGATGTCCCTAGAACAGTGCTACCAGTGCGTCCCTAGTGCATTGCTCTGGGGTTCTCCCCCCCCGTCCCGCCCCCCCGTGGGTACCTGGCGCATGGGCTGCAGCCGGAGATGCCGCCCTCCTGTCCCGCGCGGTGCGGCTGGGCCGATGGCGAGCCTGTCCCTAAAAGGTGATGTCGGGCGGCGGGGGAGGTGCTGGGGCGGCCTTCGCCCGGCATGGCACCTCCTCGGCTCTTAGGCGGCGCGGCAGGGCAGGCGGCGCAGTGTCGGTGTTCCCGCCGCCCCGCTGCCACTATGGAGGCCATCAAAAAGAAGATGCAGATGCTGAAACTGGACAAGGAGAACGCCATCGACCGCGCTGAGCAGGCGGAGGCCGACAAGAAGCAGGCGGAGGACCGCTGCAAACAGGTAGGTGTCTCACACACACACCGCCTCCCCCCCTGCACTGCCTGGGGACTCCCACCTTAAGGGTGTCTAGCCTTGGGGACCTCGTCCTGCTGGATGTCCAGCCTGGGGACCCCTGTCCCAGGGGTATTCTGCCCTGGGGACCTTGCCCCACTGGTTGTCCAGCCTGCAGATTCCAGCTCTAAGAGTGCCCAGCCCTTGGGATCTCAACCCACTGGGTGCCTGTATGTCCTGGTTTGGGCTAGAACAGAACTAATTCTGTTCAGTGATTTTACTTTTTAGCTAAAGCTGTTCTCAGTAACTGCACTTTCTGAAATTAACAGCATGTTTTCGCAGACAGTGACTTCTAGCAGTGATAACACTCAATGTTTATAGTTAGTACCAAGGACTGGTATGCAGACGAAGGTCACTGCTAAATCTCGTGTCCCACCTTGAGGGGTGGAGAGTAAAAAGCCACACGTGAAGGGAGGAGCAGACAGTTCAGGTGATAACTAAGCAAGGTACAAGAAGAGCTAACAATAGCTTAGTTGATGTACCTTGCCCTGCTGAGTTGGAAGAAGATAATAGACCTAATATTTGTTCTGCCTGTTTTGCTAGAAACACATTGTAAAAACACTAGTTAATAACTTGTTCTGTTCTGGTTACTAAACTGAAGTCTTTGGACCAAAGTCTTCTTATTATAAGGGACCACTAGGCTACAATCACATAACTTAGATGTTTAAACTATATATAGGGGGCTTAGAGCCAGGACCTTGTATGCTTGAAGGTGCTTGATCAACAAACAGAGAGAAGTAAAGAATTCGTTAATGTGTACGGTTAAATGTTGTAACCATGCCTCTAGAATGTATAAAATAGCTTGCTCTGTACATTCAAGGAGGGGCTAGTATGTCCAGCATTAGCTGACTCGCTCCCGGCGCTGTAATAAATACCTTGCTGCTTAAAGATACATTGTCTATAAGCAGTTTCTTTATTCCGAGTTTTTTTGGCTTCACAGGTGACCCTAAACTGACCAACTAGGTATTCCATTCCATATACATCATATTCAGTATAAAGCTGAGGGTCAGTTTCTTCTTTTTCCTCTTTCTTCAATGGCCAGCATCTGAGGAGGACTTTGTTCTGGCTTTGATCCCAATCCATGAGTTCCTGAATCCAGTATATATATTTCATTTTATTATTTTCATTAAAGTATTTTTAGTTTTCCAATGCACAAGTCTCTCTCTCTCTTATTCCCTTTCCCTTCCTGGGTGGGGGGGGAAGAGGGGGTAATAGAGAGCATCTGTCACTGGATTAGTGCTTGGCCCAGCCCTAACCCTTGACAGTATCCACATATATATCCACAAATATATACAAAAAACAATACTGAACCCAACCCCCCCTTGATGGCAACTACATCACCTTCACCACTGATGCTGTGCAGAAGTCCCAAAGTGGACTCAGCAGCAGATGAGAACCAGATTCAAGGGAGGCTGGATCCTGGAACTAGATTTAGGAACTTATGGATTGGGATAGAAGGCAGAACAGACAGAGTGCTCCTCAGATGCTGGCTATTGAAGAAGAGAGCAAGAGATGAAGAAGATGGAACTGACCCTCAGTTTTATATTGAATATGATGTATATAGAATGGAATACTTGGTCAGTTTAGGGTCACCTCTCCTGTCTGGTCCTCCCTGCAGGTGCAGCTTTTACTCTGCATCCCCCAATGTGAGACACAAGATTTAGCAGTGACCTTGGTCTGCATACTAATCCTTGGTACTAACTATAAACATTGAGCATTATCACTGCTAGAAGCAGACGCTGTCTGCGAAAACATGCTGTTAATTTCAGAAAGTGCAGTTACTGAGAATAGCTTTAGCTAAAAAGTAAAATCACTGAACAGAATTAGTTCTGTTCTAACCCAAACCAGGACACTGTACCTGGGGACCTCACCCTGCTGGGTGCCCATCCCCAGGGATGAGCACTCCAGCCTGTTGCCCTGACCACTCACTTCAGTCCCCCCCAAACATACCATGGCTTGGTGGGACACCACAGTGCCCCCTCCTTATCTCTCTGCCAGGGAGACCCTTGGGGACAACATATTCCCACTCCAGTCGCAGAGATGAGAACCTTCTCAGTGCCCCCCAGAGCTGTGTCCCCCAGTTAGGACCTCTCCAGTCCCTTGTGCAGGGAGGGAGCCCATCACCCCTTATCCCTGCCAGGCTCAGGGATGCTGGGGGCTGCTCTGGCCCTGGGAACCAAGGGCTCCTGGAGGACGTGTGGCCCCAAAGTTGACAGAGTGAGCATGGTTGCATGCTCCTGCTGTGCCCCCAGCCTCAGCCACCCCAGGAGCATGGCCATCCCCTCCCCAGCCTTGCAGGCACCTCCATCTTCCCTGACTCTCTCCCTCCATCCCTTCTCCAGCTGGAGGAGGAGCAGCAGGGCATGCAGAAGAAGCTGAAGGGTACGGAGGATGAGGTGGAGAAGTACTCTGAGTCTGTCAAGGAGGCCCAGGAGAAGCTGAAGCAGGCGGAGAAGAAAGCTACAGATGTATGTACGCATGCTAGCAACTCCTCCTCTGCACGGGCACTGGACCTCGGGGTGGGGGGGCAGTGGAGATGAAGGAAGAGAGGGGCCTTATATGGAAAGTGTCCGTGGGGAAGACTGACAGGATCCCATTCCTGTGACACTGACACCAAACTGGGCTGAGATTCAGAGCAGGGATTGGTTGGATCCTGCTTGGGATGCAAAGACCAGGCAGGCTGTGGCAGGCACCACTTGGTCAGCTCTGTAGCTTCATGGACAGCTGCTTACCTAACTCCCCAAAGATAATGGGGACAAGTGTCCTGAGCTGTGTCACTGGTCCCTGGGCACGTGCATCTGCAATGATTGCAGAAAAAGGTCTGCAGCACTTGCTAAACTCTCAGGAAAGAAAAAACAGAGCATAAAAATGGAAAAAACTCTTGCCCATGGCCAGCTGTTGAGAGCTGGCTGTGAGGAAGGATGCTTGGTGTGTGTGTGGGGGGGGGGGGTTGGTCATTTTACAGTTCAATGTGCCACCCTGCACCCTGGAAACAGCAAGGCCAGGAAGAGTTTTATTTAGTGCTGCGACTGATGTTTCTCCTGGGAAATGGATCCCACCGGGGAGATGTTAGGAAGGTGTTGAAATTGGCTTTGTGCCTGGCCAACATGAAGAATGGAACAGCTGTGTACAGCCATGGAGCTGCTCAGGAATGGGGTATAATGACCTGCAGTGACATACAGGGTATTTGACACCCTATAAATAAATCCTGGTTTTGATAGCCAGTCCTTCTTTGATGAAAACTAACCCTGGAAACTGGAGGAGAAGCTAAAGGGGAGCCAGCTGGACTGTGGCCAGAAGGGCATGGCCAGGCTTTTTATGCCTGAGAACAAAAGATTCAATCCCAGCTGGTTTATGGAGCTAAATGAAGGAGATGCATCAAATCTCTGAGGCAGACACCAAGGACAGGGGCAGACAAGGATCAGCAGCAGCAGCAGGAATCCACAGAGCAGTCCAGAACCCCTGGGGAGCAGCTGCGGGGCTCCACAGTGCTTTTTGTTGACCCTACAGACCTTCCATAGTTTAGTTAGGTACTAACCCAAGTACTTAAAACATTACAAGTTCTCTGGAAGGGCACATTTATCCTGGTGTGGGGCAGGCACATCAAACTGGACAGGGTGGCTGCCATATATAGCAGGGGTCTGTACTGGTCTGACTGGATCCATGCTGGTGTAGGACAGGGCAAGCTCAGTGCAGGATCTGGCTGACTGTCACCAGTGAGGGGCTTGGAGGAAGGGGCAAATGGTGGCACAAGGCAGACTTTGGCTGTAAGGTGCAGAACAGTTTGCTGCTGGCAGCAGGCCATGCGATGCTGTCCTGGGCAGGGAGGGTGAGTTGCTGCACTCTTGGTCCACAGCGGCTTGGCAAGTCTGTAGGCTTTGGCAAGGAGCATCCTGTCCCAGCAGCTACGGGGGACAGAAGCCACCAACCCCTCCTGGGAAGGGCTGGATGGGAAGGCATGGAGAAGGATCACTCCTGCAGTGTCAGGGAGAGCAGGTTAGCTGCAGGCAGATGTTGTGGACAGGGCTGGGAGCCCATCACCCGCACAGCCACCTCAGGGCCATGCCAAAGCCTGGACAGGCTGTACCACATTTGGAGCACTGGGAGTTGCCAGGTCCCCACACCAGGGATCTGAATGTGCCAACAGCACTAAGTGCCAGGGCTGGTGTTACCTCTTCCCCAGGACAAGGCGCAGCACTGCTCTCTGCTCTGGTGGAGGAAGCACAGGGTAGACCCTCAGATCCCACCCACTTGCCTCCCTGGGGACCCTCATGGCCCCCTTGGCTGCCAGGATGGTGTGTGCCTGTGAGCACAGAATGTCTCCATCCCTTGGCTAGGTCAGAGCCCATCACAGTGATCCAGACAGGCTCCTGGTTTTTGCAAACATGTCAACAAATGGCTTAAAAGAATAAATCTCCCCCTGCTGTGGCACTGTCCTGCCTCCAGCATGGGGTGGCAGTGCACAAAGCCCACAGGGACTGTACTAAGGGGTGCAAATGCAACCTCCTCAGGCACTTGGAGGAGGGTCAGAGGTTGGCAGACTTGAGAGCATCTGACCCCAGATTGGCAGCTCCACGGCACTGGCAGCCCCTTCCCAGCAGCTCTGTGAGGCCACTGTGCCCACTCCCCCCCCACACACCTCCTTGTCTCCAGGAGGGACATCCCGTGGGGCCTACGGCAGGATGCTGGCAGGAGCTGCTGGGCATGGTGCAACTGGGATAGTGGGTTCATCCAGAGCAGCCCTCTCCAACCCCCCTTGTCCCCAGATGGTTGCTTGTCCCTGGCCACCCCATGGGGTGCAGCAAGGGCTCAAGGAAACTCTGCAGTTCCCAGGCCATGATCCCAAAGGCTTCACCCAACTTCCCACCCCAGTTGGTCTCCTCGGCTGACCTTGCTCTTATTTGGTGATTCTCTGAGCTGGTGGGAGGGAACAGGGCTCTGCTGGGAAGTGGCTGCGTCCTTGGGTGAGGCCAGAGCAGGAGACACCCAGACCAGCTGGGCGGCTGTCCCCCAGCCTGCTCCCCCAACCTACCCCCTTCCTGTCCGCAACCAGCTCACCCCTGCCCCTTTGCTGACGGCCCCCGCCTTCTGCTCCGGGCCTCATGTGCCGTCCTGGGAGCGCTCTCGGCAGTCTGGCGTCGGGCTGGGAGCAGCGCAGGACTGGCCAGGACTGGGGCCAAGCCCGAGGCTACGTGCTCCCAAGGAAGCCACAGCGCCGCCTTTTCTGCCGCTGCTTAGCAGGGGGACGGCGGGGTTGCATGACGCTGCCAGTAGTGTGGCCAGGTCCACCCCAGGCCCCCTTACTCCGATTAGCCCGGGAACTGGCATCCCTGGAGGCAGGTATGAAGTGCATCCAGGGCTGCCGGGGAACTGTCAACGCTCCTTAAGGGAGGATTGAGTGCCACCAGCACCAGTCCCTCCTGATGGATCAGGGTATGTGCCCCGGCAGGGATGGAGAGCTGGGAACTGGCCTCCCCTATGGGGCAGAGTCCCCAGGGCAGCTGTGGTGAAGGGGGTTCCATGGGCCCCATGGGGCTCTGCAGGGCTGTTGTCCAGGTCCCTATTTGGGGGAGCAGATGCCAAGGGGCTTAATGGTATCGTTGCTGTGAACCTGACTGTGCCCTAGAGTTCCAGCTCCAGATCCCCCGGGGGATGCCTGGGAGTGGATTCTGCCCCATGGCCCATATGGGGCTAGAGCACATGACCCCCCCGGCTCTGCAGCGGCGGGGGGGCACAGCTTGTGGAACACCTATGGGTACACTGCTCCCATATTCATGGGGGCTCGCAGGGGCCACGCTCTGACACCCCCAGACTCCTTGGGCTCCTCTCCATCACTCTGGAGGAGCTTGATAGGGATGTGAACCCCGCCTTATGGGGGACTGCCCCCTGCCGGGAGTGGACGGCCAGGTCAGTCTGTGGCAGCAGAAGAAGAGCGAGCAGGAAGGAATGGAGGCAGGGCGGGCGGCAGGAGTGGCTGCTGCCTGATCACTTCCTGCCTAAGCCGAGCAGATCCCACAAAGGGCTCAGGCGGCGTGATCTTTCCACGCCATGGCTGGTATCACCTCTATCGACGCCGTCAAGAAGAAAATCCAGAGCCTGCAGCAGGTGGCTGACAAGGCGGAGGAGCGCGCCGAGCACCTGCAGCGGGAGGCCGATGCCGAGCGGCAGGCCCGGGAGCGGGTAAGAAGCAGAACGGGGAGGGGAGGCCCGCCGGGGGGAGGCCCCACCGGCTCCGGCAACACCTCCGGCATCCTTCCCCGCGGGTTGGTCCCGGCCACCTCCCTCGCCCCTGGTAGCCAGGCTGGCTGGCCCCAGGACAGAGCATCGGCAGGTCCCGGGGGAGCTGGAGGGCGCTGTCATCCAGGTGCCGATGCAGAGTCCCTACCTCCGAGCTGCCTCCTTCATGGATCTTGCTAGGGATGCTCCATGCGACGGGGCTCCCCAGGGCTTCTCCGCCTGGCAGAGCGCGGGGCAGCAGTCAGCGGCCAGTTCTGCCTTGGCTCTGCTTGGGGTCGGGCAGATCCTGAGACAGGATACTCTCCCTCAGTGACTGGATGTATGTATAGGTAAAAATATCACATTCAGACTTGTCAGGCTTCCAGCAGGTTCTGTGGAAGAGCCTTTGGCTCTCCAGTGTGTCTCTTTGTGAGGGCAAGGCACCTCTCTGCACTGCCATGGAGCAAAAAAAAGTACAGTTTTGGGCACTGCAGTTTAGGAAGGACATTGAGGTACTAGAGAGGGTGCAGAGAAGGGCAACTAAGCTAGTCAGGGGTCTGGAAAACAGACCTTATGAGGAGAGGCTTAGGGAGCTGGGGTTGTTTAGCCTGGAGAAGAGGAGGCTGAGGGGAGACCTTATCGCTCTCTTCAGCTACTTGAAAGGCCATTCTAGGGAGGCGGGTGTTGGCCTCTTCTCCCTTGTGACTAGTGACAGGACTAGAGGGAATGGGCTTAAGCTGAGCCAGGGTAGGTTTAGATTGGATATTAGGAAGAATTTCTTTACTGAAAGAGTGGTGAGATATTGGAATAGGCTGCCCAGGGAGGTGGTGGAGTCACCGTCCCTGGAGGTTTTTAAGAAGAGGATAGATGTGTTTCTTCAGGGGATGATTTAGGGGTGAGAGTAGTGTAGGGCTATCGGTTGGACTAGATGATCCTGAGGGTCCTTTCCAACCGTAATGATTCTGTGATTCTGTGATTCTGTGAAAATTTCCACTCCGTGGCAGTGGGACAGCATTTTCCAGGCTGTTGTCACTTAAGCTGTGTGTGGAGGAAATGGCACCTTCCTGTAGCTGCAGATTGAGTTCCCCGGTCACTGGTCACTGCTGGAGAGCTCATGTTCCTGAGTGTCCATCTGGGCAGCTCTGACTCACTTTGGGGACGATTCTCAGGGAAAAAAGCTCCTGATGGGGTGAGGCAGACATCACAAGCAGAGCATCACCCTGGTGAGGGCCAGCCCCAGCTCCCTGTTGGGCTGTTTGGCTGGGGATGAGATCTCAGTGAGCTCAGAAAGAGGGTGTTCATGGGGTGGAGGCAGCTGTTGTGCCAGCCACAGGACTCCTTCATGCACACTGCTGGGCTGCCCCCACTCGGAGTGGTGCTCTCTGCACCTGTCCCCACCCTGCTGTCTTGCCACAAGGGACCACAGGTGCTCAGTAGGGCCATGCAGGGTGACAGCCCTTTGCTGCTCCTGCACCCCTCCTCCAACATTCCTGGTGCTGGAACACGAGGCTGGGCCAAGGCCAAGCACTGTAGCTGGCCAGGCCTATTGCAGCCTGTGAATAAGCAGGAAACATCCCTCTGTGTTGGTACATGCCTCTATGTGTCTTGGTGCATGGGGCTGTTCCCCACAGAAAAGTCAAAAAGTCTCATTGCTGCTCATCTCTTTGCATCTGAGGTTTTAACTCCCTGCAGCCCTCTTCTGCCGGGAAGTGGGGCCAGGAGCTACTGAGGCAGTTTCCAGGTGGTGGCGGCAATGGAGCAGGCAGGAGACCTTTACCAAATGAAAAGAACATGAGGTCAGGCATCAAGGGGCTGGTGGGGCCCAGGGCCACTGCTCCTGGCTGGCCCTGGCTCCTAGCCTCACACAGGGGGAGCCCAGGAAAGCAGGGAGCCCAGGAAAGCAGGGAGCCCAGGAAAGCAAGGAGCCCAGGCCCTGGTGGCTGCAGCTTGGTTGAGCTCCAGCCTGCTGAAGACAACTTGCTCCATTGCTTCCAGTGCTGTGCTGTACATCAGTTGGGAGGGGAGCATAGGTGGCTGTGCTCAGTTTCAGGCTGCCCCATTTCGAAGGGTTGGGGGAATCCCCACAGAAGAGGCTCCCAGCTCTCTGCTGCCTCTGTAAACAGGAAATCCACAGGCAGCTCCAATCTCCTTTTTGGGAGTGAAGCTGCACAGGGCATTCCTCCCCCTTTACTCACTTCTCTGCAAACCCCAAATACCATTCCTGAGACAGCATGGCTGCTCTGACCATCTCACCCTGGCAACTGTGCCTTGTCTCTCTCCAAGGCAGGAGCCAGAGGTGAGAGGATATGGTGGACGGGCTACATATGCCAGATTCAGGTTGTGTGGCTGGGAGAAGCCAGCATCAAACAGGGTGCTAGGGATGGAGAGAGCCCCATTGTCCCTATAGAAAGGTGATGGGATGTGTGCCCCAGCTGGGCTTGTTGCACAATGCCAAGGTGTGTTCTGGATAGCAAATGCAAAAGTAACTGTCAAAATGCTTTATATATATAAAAAGAGAGAGAGAGGGGTCACATGGGGGTGACCAAGGGGTTTCTGCTCCCCCAGGCTGAGGCTGAAGTGGCTTCTCTGAACCGCCGTATCCAGTTGGTGGAGGAGGAGCTGGACCGAGCCCAGGAGCGCCTGGCCACTGCCCTGCAAAAGCTGGAGGAGGCTGAGAAGGCGGCTGATGAGAGCGAAAGGTGTGACAGGGAGGGACAGCAAGGGTGATGTTGGATCACCCTTGATTGCAGGTGGCCCCCTTGGTTTTGCAGTGGGGTTTGGGGACCCCCTGAAGTGATCTTATTGGGTTTGCATTGGTTTTTCTGCAGACCTCAAATGGAAAGAGCAAAGCTGTGACACAGAGAAGTCTCACAGTTATGAGCATTCTTGGCACACTGAAATTTTCAGGGCACCCATAAAATCCTGAAAAATTTGATCTGGTGCTTATACAACTATCAGTCTGTAATTGAAACCAGAGGGTGCTTGGAGCCTGTTTTCTGCCACAGAGCAGCCTTCTCCCCTTGAGAGCTGAGCAACAGCACAGGAGGGGACTTATGTGCCTGGGAACTGCAGTTGACCTTTGAGAACGAACCAACCTCCCTATTTTAAAAGTAGGCTTAGCAGGCAAGAGCCCTGCAGGCAAGGGTACTCAGGTTGTTTGGGAATGCCCAAACATGTCACAGCATTCCTGATAGTTGCACGAGCTCTTCTCTTCATTGACAAAGACCAGTTTGAGCAACAGAATCTGAGCGAGAGGAGAAGAGTCTGCAGGAGTCCCTGCCACAAGGGTTTGTGGGGGTTTGGTGACCCCCTGCTTGTGAGCATCACCCCTGAATGGGAAAAGGCTTTGCCACAGGGTATTTTCTATCACTTTCTAAAGGTTACTGGCCTGTCAGGCTGATTTTGTGGAGGCTGTGGCCAGTTCATACTGGGCTGCACATATTTTTACTCCCCACTCCTAGACAATGGGTTCAGGACTTGCCTGGTTGAGAGGCACTGTGGCCACATCTCATTCTGGGACATGGCCCTGGGGTGGCCTTGTGGTCAGCCCCACTGCTTTATTTGTGAACAGGAGCATCCTTGGAGTACTGCTGGCGTGACCCTACCACATGAGGTGGCCAGCGAGTGTCAATATCCTAAGTCTCTGGAGCTGGAGGGTAGCAGAGTCAGGTCACAGTGGGTGGGTGGGAGGTGTACGTGCCACCTTGACCCATAGCAGTAACATCTGGCTTCGGCTTTCCTCAGAGGCATGAAGGTCATCGAAAACAGGGCCATGAAAGATGAGGAGAAGATGGAGCTCCAGGAAATGCAGCTGAAGGAAGCGAAGCACATAGCAGAGGAGGCTGACCGCAAATATGAGGAGGTGCATGCCTGCACCTGTGTGTCCCCTTCCCCCAGTGCTGATCCCCCTGGCAGCACCTGGAGCTGCCTCCCCACAGTCCTGTGCACTGAGCAAGCATGGGGTTGATGCATGTTCCTTGCTGCTGTTGACAGGTTGCCCGCAAGCTGGTTGTTCTTGAAGGAGAGCTGGAGCGCTCAGAGGAGAGGGCAGAGGTGGCGGAGAGGTGAGCAGGGCTCCCAGTGGGCAGCAGGTGGGGGTCTCACTCAGCCCTTGGCCTGAGTCCCTGTCAGCTGGGGGCAGCTATGTGTCCACGTGGGAATGGGGATGTCCCTCCCTGGGAACAGCAGGGGCTGCTTGTCAAGGTGGTCCCTGGGCTTGCAGGCTGGGGGCAGGGGGATGCCAGCTTGCCAGCAGCATGTCCTTGACCCTGTTCTCTGCTGTCCCCCCTGGGGTACCCCTCTTCTACCCCAGCCGAGTGAGACAATTGGAAGAAGAGCTACGGACCATGGACCAGACTCTCAAATCCCTCATTGCCTCAGAGGAAGAGGTACTGGGGCAAGGGTGCAGGGTGACGTGCAACAGTCCCCCTCTTTCTGTCGCTCTCTGTTGAACCATGTGAGCCACATCTCTCCTCTCTGCACTGCTGCCTCTGCCACCGACCTCCCTTTGCCTTCCTCTCTGGCAGGCGCAGGCTGGGCATGCCTCTCCATCCCTCCGTGCCTGCTTTCCTTCTCGGCAGGGCTGGTGGGAGTCCAGCTGTCAGTGATGCACAGGACATCCTTGCAAGGAGGCATGAGGAATGGATGAACAGATGTGTCCCAGCAGCTTCTGCTCACAGTGGCTCTGCTCCTCTAGCTGCACTGCCTGAGTTTTCTCATTTCTCAACTTGTTCTCTCTCTTTCTTTCCTCCTTCCCCATGCTTCCTCTTTCTGCTCCCCCTTCTTACCTGCCCCTCGGCCCCACTCCCCTGCCTGGTGGCTCCTGCTTGGGATGTAGTAAATGTGGTGACCTAGAGGAAGAGCTGAAAATTGTCACCAACAACTTGAAGTCCCTGGAAGCCCAGGCTGACAAGGTAGGACCCTGTGGGACTGCTGGAGCTGGGCAGAGTGCACAGGGTCTGGGGATGCTGGGGTCTCCTGCTTGGAATGAAGGATGGCCAGACTTGTCCTGTGGGGCTCATAGGTGCTTATCTCTGTCTCTTCAGTATTCCACCAAAGAGGACAAGTATGAGGAGGAAATCAAGTTTCTAGGGGAAAAACTGAAGGAGGTAAGGGGTATGGGGCCAGGACCCCCAAGAGAGGGGCTGGCATGAGTTTGTCATCCCATGTGAGTTTTGACCCTGTTATGCCTGTGTCCTCTCACCCTTCCTCGAATTACAGCTCTGCAACATGGCAGGTGGCTGGTTCTGGGATGCCTCTGCAGGGTCCTGCTACCCTGGAGAGGGTTCCTGTCCCATCCGGAGGGCTGATGTTTGCATCTCCAGGGAGCACAGCCCTGCTGGGGTGCATCCTGCAGCCCCATGCTGTGCTCTGCTTGCCTCTGCCTTGTATGGTGTCCTGTTCCCAGGACATGCTGGCAGGGTCTCATGCCCTGCACACACCAATTTCAAGCCATGTCTCATTTGGGGTGATCTGTCTAGTGTTGGTTGCACACACAACCTGTGAAGCGTGCAGGCTCCCATGGTGCCTCTGCTTTTGGTGGTCAGGACAGGTTGGGATAAACAGGAAGGCCAACATGGAGGCACTTTGCCCAGCTGCCTCCTTTGAAGGCAAGCTGCTGGTTTAGGGCACGGGGGTCCATGGAGCTCTTGTCCCTTGCCTTTCCCAGGGGAGGGCTCATTGAGGGGAGATATGGGAGATGCAGATTAAGGGCAGATTTGGGGTGTGCTGCAGCCTGTGCTGTCCCCATTGTGCCTTGCAGCTCACCCTCTCCCCCCTGCACTCCCATAGGCTGAGACCCGGGCGGAGTTTGCAGAGCAATCTGTGGCAAATCTGGAGAAAACCATTGATGATTTGGAAGGTAAAATATCTTCACCTGCCCTGTGTCCCTCTTTCCCAGGGAACACCGGCCGGGGTGTGCCCCCAGCGGGGCTGAACAGGGCTTGGCTGGGGTGAGGAGGTGGGCAGGGGTCCTGGGAAGGGGGAGGCTGGATGCTGCGGTGTCCAGCATAGGGGCACAGAGCTGCTGAAGTCTATGGCTCTGCCCTCAGGTGGGGAATAGGGCTGCATCCACACCATCTCTGCCCACAAGCTCCTGCTGCCCTCACCCCCCTCTGCTCACAACCACTCTCTCTCTGCTGCTCACTCTGCAACCTTGCTCTTCTGCCTGCCCCCCATTTGCCCCCTGAATGCAGATGAAGTTTATGCACAGAAGATGAAGTACAAAGCCATCAGTGAGGAGCTGGACAATGCTCTTAATGACATCACTTCCCTCTGAGCTCCCTGCTGGGCACCAGCACCACACACCCCATCTGTCCCTCCTCACCCCTCCCCAGCTCAGCTACTTGCCTGCCTGGCCATCCTACTGCCCTCTGTGCCTCCATCTCCTCTGTCCTTTCCAGCCTGTGCCTGTCCATCAGCTCCTTTGGGACAGGAGCTAGCCTGGGGTGTTCCTGCAATACCCCTCTGTGGGGAGACAAGATGTAGGTGTTTAGGGGTGTTTGGCAGGGAAGGGGAGCAGCCTCCAGGACCCTCAGACACTGGGTGGATGGTGCCTATGCAGTTCCAGGTCCATTTCCTAGCATTGCCCAGTGGGGAACTGAGCTGTGCCCAGGAACCCTTTACTTCAGTAGTTCCCTTCTTGGCTCCCTGGCAGTATAAGCACCAGGGACCCCACAGCTCTGGTGCTGGGGGGGGGGGAAGGACACCTGCCCCCTATATCCCCCCAGCAAAGTCTCCTGCTTCTGGTTGCTGAGCCCAGAGTGACCCACACAAGGGAAATGGTACCTCCATTGCCAAAACAGAGAGGAGGGCTTAGGCCCGGGGGATGGAGGGGTCTGGCTGTGCAGGCAGCCAGCCCCCAGACCCCCTGCTTCTCCTTCGCCCCTGCCTCCCTTCTGTCCTTTGCACATCACTCTTCAGTTTGCATTTCATGACTTTTTCTGTTCTATCCCTCTGGGTTACTTAATTTGTCTCAATAAAGCATTTTCTCTCCTCTGTTTCTCCTTTGTTTTATTCATGTTGCTCTGTTCCTCATCTTATGTCTCACATGGGTGTCAGCAGCCAGGTGGTAGGAGGTGGTCGCAGGTAGCTCACAGCCACATGACCCCTGGGACAGCTGTGGCTGAGCCCTCAACAGCTCCTGCACTGCCTGGCTGAGTGGGATGGGGCCCTTTGTGTTTCCACCCAGGGGATGAGCCCACCACACCCCTGGCTCTTGGACGCAGTTTTCATCATCTTGTGTCACCTTCTCCGTGACTCTTTTTGCCTTAAATAGCTAGGTTAGACTTATGTCCATTCCCTGTCTCCACTCCCAGACATTGGCCACAAGCAGAAGTCTCACCCCTGGCATCTCTCCTGCATCACCCTCCAGTGCTGAAGGGGCTGACCCTACCCCTTTGCAGCAATCCCTAACCCTAAACAGGTCTCTGATCCTCATCCTCCTCTTTCTTCCACGGCATCCCACCCTGCCCCACAGCTCTGTCCTCAAACTGATGGACCTGTAGCCTTGTTCCAGCCCCAGGACGAGCTGCCCCTTCTTGCTGGGCCAGCTCATTACCCACTGCTGGCTGGGCAGCAGCAGGGTTTCCAGTGAGGGCTTTGGGGAACACTGTCTCTTTTCACTAACTTGCCTTTCTCTCTCTTCCCTCTGCTGCACTGACATCTCCATTTTCTCTAGAATGCTCCCATCAGGAGGTCGTGAGAAACCTCATTCTCACTAACAAGCTGCAGGTCATCCTTACCGAACTTAACAACTGAGCTGCCAAGAACTTCCAGCTCCAGCCCAGCCTCCTGCACCTGGGCTGCCACTGGCCCCACTCCCTGCCTGTTTTGGCCAGGCTGACTCAGGGCTGGGAGTCTCTCCACTCCCCACTGGGGTTCATCATGGCTAGGCTTTGCGAATGAAGATTTGGGAAGGGCTCTACCCACGTTTGTTGCAAGCGTGTTGGTGGCTAAAAAGGCCAATATGAGATAGGCATGACCGGTTGCTATCGGTTTCACCTGTGCGGAGGAGTCAAGCCTTGTAGGCCTTGAGAGGCAGCTGTTGCTGGCTTATTCCCCCAGGGGTAACTGTCCTGCTTGAGGGGGATGGAGAGCCCTCTGGAGTTGATCAGTTTTTCTTGGGAGAGGAATGAAGGGTTTTGTGATGTCCTACGATGCCCACGCAGTGATGGCTGTCCCCTGGTATCAATCTGGCCCCACAGGGGAGGGAAGCGGTGGCTTGTATCACTGCCTTCCTCCCCATGTCCTAGGAGTAGGCAGCTAGTCTCTTCCCCCTCACTCTGATCACCCCAAAATAGGCAGGGGAAAATCCCTGTGGAGTGAGATCGCCTTGGCAGCAGGCTGCCCAGCAGAGCTCATCCCTGTAGCTTTGTTATCTCTGTTCCTTCTCTCTGTTCTCTGTCCAACTTCCCAAGCTGCTATCTCACTCTTCTTCACAAAGCACAGCTGGTTCATGCAGCAGGCGCTGGCTCTCCTCTTTTGCTGACCAAAGGTTTGTGTGTGAGCCCACAGCCAGATGGTGGTGTTGCCCCAGGGCAGGATGTGCTGTGGGCAGAGCAGGGAGATGGGCCATGCTGATGGCTGGCTGGGGAGGGGTACCTATCATCAGTATCTGTGCTGCAGAAGGTCTAGCCATGAGCAACCAACAGGGTGTCATGGGAGGATGGAAATGCTGAAGAGCAGGGACTGTCTACCCCAAGTGACCAGCCTGGCTGGTCTGGCCACCCTGGCAGATCCCACAGTGGCTAGACTCTTCCTTGACAGTGCTGGGGCTGTTTGTGTGGATTCTGCTCTGCAGGGACACCCTGTGTGGCTGGAGGCTGTTGCCGTACTGAAATGTCTGTGTGTGTCTGTGCTTGATGTGGTGTGCATGGGTCTGGCTGCACCTGGGTATGCTTGGGCTGTATCTGTGTGTGGCTGGCTGCATGTCCCTTGTGTTCACAGAGATTCTGGCCAGTGCCAAAGAGGAGAATGTGAGTATCCACCAGGTCCTGGACCAGACCTTGTTGGAGCTGAACAACCTCTGAGCTGTCCTGCGGAGCCCTCATCCCTCTTCCCTACCCCACACGTTCACCCCACTGGCACACTCAGAATGTTATTAGGTGAGCTGTGTCTTGGCCAAATCCACACACCCATTGAGAAGGGAAGCCGTGCAGCCTTACACTATGGCTCAGGGGTGTCTTGTCTGTGCACAGCCTGACTGGCTCTGTCCTGTATTCATGTCCAAATATTAAAGCAGTTTGACAAGATGGATGAATGTGCTTGTGTGATGGTTTGGACCTGGCTCCCTGCCAAATGCCCAAACTCACAGTGAAATCCTTTCCCCTCCCTTTCCCTCTCAGGGTTTTAGAAAAAAAACTACGAGAGAAACTAAAGAGCCCGAAACAACCCGAATTATATCAAAAGTATTTATATTTACATATATAGCAGTTATATACAATTAAAATACTATGTACACAGTAGAGGGAACCCCCCAAGGGAAAGGGAAAAGGGAAGGAAAAAGGGAAAAAAGGGGGAAAAAAGGGAAACTAAAACAGGTATGTACACTCAAAACCCAGAATAGAACTAATAAGAACAGAATCTTACAACTTTCCTTAAGATAGCAGAGTCGCACTGACCGACGCCAGCAACAGTTGCCTCTCAAGGCCTGCAAGGCTTGACTCCTCCACACGGGTGAGACCGATAGCAGAGAACCTGCGTCTTCAGATCCACCGGAAGGGAAAAGAGAACGAGGCCTCTCCCCCTCCGTATTTATACCCCCAGTTACGTAAAATCATATGGAATACTGGGTAAACATGATCACTTCCCTGGTTACAAACTGGTTACCAAGAAAAGCCTGGGTCAAACCATTACAGCTTGGTCTTTGTGGACAGGCATAAGCACTGGGAGATATGGTGGGGGCCTCCCTGCCCAGCTTGCACAAGGAAGCTCTGCAGGGTCTTGGGGCCAGTATAAGCATGTCATCTGCGGCTGTGGAGGACTAGGAGCAGTAACACACAGTTTGGGCTGCATTCTCATCACCTCCTTGAGATGCACAGAAAACCTTCAAGTCTCAAACAGTCCAAACTGACCATTGTCTTCAAGTGCACAGCAGTAGAGATATGTCACTAGTGTGTCCCCTTCCACAGCTGGCATGTTGCCTGCCTGGCACTTGGGGAAGCCACAAGGTCTTTGATCTCTTCATGGTTCATGTTCATGATGCCATCTGAGCATGCATACAAGTGTGTGATCACACATGCCCACACTATTACTTACCAGGGTCTTCTACAGTTCTGGGGTTAGCTGCTTACCCCATGTACTAGTTGCATTTTATATTACCAGTTGCTGAATACCTGCCTGAGGGGATAGCTGTATAAACTAGCAAATATTGATGCAGTAGGCAACCAATTTCCAAAGCGTTCAGGAAGTTTCTTCCCAGCTTGCTGTGTTTTCTCCAGAAAGGGAAGAGTGGCAGGATGTGTCTCATTGCTGTTACCAAAAAAGGCTGGATTCCCTGGGGATGCCCAAAGTCATGATTTAGTCCTGCCCTCTGCTTTGGGTCCTTCCAGGATGTGTGCTGAGCCCTGTTGTCCCATGCTACCTGGCAAATATCCCTCTAAAAGCACAGCCTCAGACTGCCAGGAAACATAATTCATGATGACCCCTTGCTGAGCTGGGCCATTGCCCCAGCAAGTAGATGGCAGGCATAGCTTTCCTTATTTGCTTTCCTTGATTTGCTGCACCTTTCAGCTCAGAAAAGGAGGGCAGTGAGATTGCATCTCTTTCCTGCCCAGTTGTTGCTGGCCTCCTGCCCTCCCCCTGGCCCAACACCTTCTCCTACAAGGAAAGGGATCCCCTTGAATGGGGTACTCATTTTCTGGTTGTCCTCTTGGGGTGCAGGACCTGCCAGGAGCCACTGCTTCCCTCCATGGGATGTGCTGGAGGGGAAGGACAGTGCACAGCTGTCCTGGCAGGCAGGGCTGGCCCTGCACAAGGGCTGGGGCTGCTCTTTGCTTTGCCACAGCACATGAGGTGAGCCGTTCTGTTGTTTGGTCAAAACACCTTCCAGGCAGGGGTTTGTCTGGCTGTGAAAGGAACAAGAGAATCACAGAATAGCCAGAGTTGGAAGGGACCCATTAGGATTATCTAGTCCAACTCATGTTTAGGCACAGGACAACTCCATTGTCACACCATATGCCTAAGTGCCTTGTCCAAATGCTGCTTAAATTCCATTTGAGTAGGGGCCATGACAGCCTCCCTGGGGAGCCTGTTCCAATGCTCCACCACCCTCTGGGTAAAGAAGCTCCTACGAATATTTAATCACCAGACCACACTTCTCAGTTTAGTTGCAAGGATGCTGTGGGAGACAGTGTCAAACGCTTTACTGAAATGAAGATAAACCATATCCACTGCCCTACCCTCATGTATCCACCTGGTTTTGTCCTCATAAAAGGCTATCAGGTTAGTCAAACATGACTTCCCCTTGGT
>VWZX01001799.1:0-12406 GCA_013399015.1 Galbula dea | reverse complement strand
ATCCAGGAGCATCTTGTTCATCCAGGCAGGTCTCCTAGCATTCTTCCCTGCCTTTCTCTTTGTCGGGATACATCGCTCCTGGACACGGAGGAGGTGATCGCTGAAAATTGACCAGCTGTCCTGGGCCCCCCTTCCCTCTAGGGCTTCATCGTATGGTGTTTTAGCCATCAGATCCCTGATGTGATCGAAGTCTGCATGTCCAAAGTCCAGGGTCATGAGCTTAGAACTTATCCTCTTGGGAGCCATTATGCACCTCAGCCTTATCCTCATTTTCTGTCACTAAATTCCCTCATGCATCCATTACGGTACGAAGGGTTTCATTTGTCCTTCTTTTACTATTAATATATTTTAAAAATCTTTTCTTATTGTTCTTAACCTTGGAGGCCAGATTGATTTCTAACTGATCTTTGGATTTTCTAATACCCTCCCTGCAGAGCCTCACAACTATTTTGTATTCCTCCTGGGTGGCCTGCCCCTTCTTCCAAAGTCTGTAAATTTTCCTTTTCTCCCTGAGTACCAGCCAGAGCTCCCTGTTCAACCAGGCCTGTCTTCTATGTCACTGGCTTGCCTTACAGCTCATGGGTATAGCCTGCTCTTGAGCCTTCAATACCTCATCCTTAAAGAGCATCCAGCCTTCCTGGACTCCTATGTCCTTCAATGTTATCTCCCAAAGAATAAAGGTACAGAATCTCTTGCTATTACTGGAGTGACAGGAGGATCCCAAGAACTGAATGTATTAGAGGCTGAAGTGAGCCTAACTGGGAATAAATGGGAAAAGCACCCTATAGTAACTGGTCCTGATGCCACATGCATCCTTGGCATAGACTTTCTCAAAAGAGGGTATTATAAAGACCCAAAAGGGTTATAAATGAGTTTTTGGGACAGCAAAGAGACTATAGAGACTGATATTGAACAGTTGGCTGTCTTGCCTGGACTTTCAGAGGAGTCTACTGCTGCAGGGCAGATGAAGGTTGAGGACCAAAAATTGCCAATTGTTACTGAGGTGATGCATTGACAGCAGTATTGTACCAGCTGAGATTATGTACTTCCCACCAAAAAGCTAATCCAACAACTGGAGAAGAAGAAAGTGATTAGCAAAGCTCACTCACCTTTCAACAGTCCTATATGGCCAGTGCAAAAATCTAACGGGGAATGGAGTCTAACTGTGGACTATCATGGCCCTAATGCAGTTACACCAGTGATGACTGCTGCCATGCCAGACATGCTAGAGCTCCAGTATGAATTGGAATCAAAGGCATCTCAGTGGTATGCCACAACTGACATTGCTAATGCATTTTTCTCTAACCCTGTAGCACCAGAGTGCAGGCCACATTTTGCTTCCACCTGGGGAGGTGTCCAATAAACCTGGAAACAACTGCCCCAGGGGTGGAAACACAGTTCTACAATTTGCCATGGACTCATCCATTCTGCACTGGAGAAAGGTGGAGATTCAGAACACCTGCAATATATAAATGGCATCATAGTGTAGGGTAACACAGCACAAGAAGTTTTTGAGAAAGGTAAGAAAATAATTGGAATTCTTTTAGATGTTGGATGTGCCATAAAAAGAAGCAAGGTCAAGGGACCTGCACGAGAGATCCGATTTTGGGAGTTAAATGGCAAGACGGGCATTGCCATATTCCAGCAGTGGTCATCAACAAAATAACAGCTATGTCCCCACCTACTAATAAAAAGGAAACCCAAGCCTTCTTAGGTACTGTGGGCTTCTGGAAAATGCATATTCCTGGTTACAGCCAAATTGTAAAGCCTCTCTATGAAGTGACCAAAAGAAAAACAAGTTTAACTCAGCACCTGAACAAAAACAAGCCTTTAAGGAAATCAAATGAGAGACTATACAAGCAGTAGCCCTTGGGCCAGTCCGAACAGGACGGGACATTAAAAATGTGCTCTACACTGCAGCTGGGAGTAATGGTCCTACTTGGAGCTTCTGGCAGAAAGCACCAGGGGAAACCCCAGATTGACCCCTAGGATTTTGGAGTCGAGCATACAAAGGCTCCGAAGCTAACTATACTCCAACCAAGAAAGAAATATTAGCAGCATATGAAGGAGTAGGAGCTGCTTCAGAAGTAATTGATACTGAAACATAGCTCCTCCTGGCACCACAGCTACCAGTGTTGGGCTGGATGTTCCAGGGCAAGGTTCCTTTCACTCATCATGTCACTGATGCTACATGGAGTAAATGGGTTGCATTAATCACACAGAGAGCTCAGATAGGAAATCCCAATCGTTCAGGCATTGTAGAATTGATCACAGATTGGCCAGAAGGTGAAGACTTTGGAATGTCACCAGAAGAAGTAGTGACTCGAGCTGAGGAAACCCCACCATATAATTAGTTGCCAGATAATGGAAAGCAATATGCTCTGTTTAGTGATGGATCTTGCTGTCTTGTAGAAAATCATTGCAAGTGGAAAGCTGTTGTGTGGAGTCCCACACAACAAGTTGCAGAAGCAGCTGAGGGAGATGGTGAATCAAGTCAGTTTGGAGAGGTAAAAGCTGTCCAGGTGGCCATGGACATTGCTGAATGAAAAAAGTGGCCAGTGGTCTATCTCTACACCGACTCCTGGATAGTAGCAAATGCCTTATGGGGATGGCTGAAGCAATGGAAAAACAATAACTGGCAATGTAAAGGTAAACCTATTTGGGCTGCCACACTATGACAAGATATTGCTGCTCAGCTAGAGAAGCTAGCTGTAAAGGTACATCATGTGGATGCTCATGTACCTAAAAGTCAGGCCACTGACGAACATAAAAACAAGCAACAAGCAGACCAGGCTGCCAGAGTGTTCCAAACTGACTTGGACTGGGAACATAAAGGTGAACAGTTCTTAGCTTGGTGGGCCCATGACGCTTCAGGACATCAAGGAAGAGATGCAAAATACAAATGGGCTCTTGACCGAGGGGTGGATTTAACTATGGACACTATTGCGCAGGTTATACATGGCTGTGCAGTGTGTGCCACAATCAAACAAGCTAAGCAGTTAAAGCCTTTGTGGTGTGGGGGATGATGGTCAAAGTACAGGTATGGGGAGGTCTGGCAGATAGATTACATCATGCTTCCTCAAACGTACCAAGGTAAGCACTATTGCTTATAATGGTGGAAGCAACCACCGTGTGGTTGGCGACATCTCCTGTACCTCATGTCACTGCCTAAAATACTATTCTGGGCCTTGAAAAACAGATCTTATGGTGACCTGGTACTCCACCGAGAACTGAGTCAGACAATGGTACTCATTTCAACACCATCATGAGCAGCATGAGGAACAAGAAAGGGGACATTTAAGTCCTGTCCCAGTCTCAGAGTGTCATTGGCATATGTGAAACCTAGTCAGGTGAGTCCTGTGACTGCTGTGCTATAATGAACGGTTATAGGCTCTTCAGGAGAGATAGTAAGGCATATTAGGTGGGAGGGTACCATTATATGTAATGGGGAGCTGTAAAGCACAGAGATTGCTATTGACAATGACAAGGTTGAGAGCCTCTGGGCAAGGATTAAGGGACAAAAAAAATCCAAAAACAAAAGTGAAAAAAGAAGATATTTTCATGGGAGTTGACTATAGGTCATGAAGCCAGGACAATGACACTGGTGAATTATTCTTTGAGGAATTAAGGGATGCCTTGGAATCAACTGCCCTTGTTCTTATGGGGGACTTAAACTTGGCAGATGTCAACTAGAAATACCACACTGCTGGCACAAATAGATACAGAAGATTCCTAAAACATCTGGATGATAACTTCTTGGTACAGGGTTCTTGGGAACTAAGTAGGGAAGATACCTGCCTTGACTTGCTGTTTTTTAACAGGGATGGTCTCATGGATCAAGTGGTCTCAGATGGCCATCTTGGCCCCAGCAAGCTTGAAGTAGTTGAGTTTAAAATCTCTGGAGACAGAAGAAAATCTGCAAGCAAAACTTCAACTATATATCAGCAGAGCAGATTTCAGGAGGCTCAGGGAACTACTTAGTAATGTCCCCTAGGAAAAACTTTTGAAGGTTCTGGCGTATACCAGTGCTAGTCGCTTTTCAAACACTACTTCCTAAAAGGAGAGGAGGAAGCAATTCCGAGATGTTAGAAGCCAAGCAGGAGAGACAGAAGGCCAGTTTGGATGAACAGGGAGATTCTTCTGGAACTTATGCAGAAAAAGAAAGTGTATGGCCATTGGAAACAAGCTCAGGCAATGTGGGAGGATTACAGAGATGCTGTTCACCACTGCAGGGAGAAAATTTGGGCAACCAAAGCCCAATTAGAGTTGAAGCTGACCAGTACTGTAGAGAACAATAAAAAGGGTTATTTAAAGTATATTAATAGCAAGAGGCAGACCAGAAATAGTGGTGCCCCGTTGCTTGATGATCATGGTCACCTCACAAGCAGGGATAGACAAAGCAGAACCATTTTAAGCTCTCTTTCCCTCAGTCTTCAACATCAATGATGAGCTCCAGGGCCCCAAAGGTAGAGAACCATGACTGAGAGATTGTTAAACTCACAGCCAATCATGAACTAGTGTGGGACTTGCTGCTCACTAGATCCCCATAAATCCATAGGGATTGATGGGATTCATCTAAGGGTACTTAAAGAACTAGCTGATGTCATTACAAGGCTTCTCTCAATGATTTTCCAACATTCTCAGGAATCTGGAGAAGTGCCAATAGACTGGAAGCTGGCAACAGGGATGACTCTGGTATCTACAGACCTGTTAGTCCTACCTCTCTGCCTTGTAAAATTGTGGAGAAGATTAGCCTGAGAATTACTCAAAAACATCTGAAGGACAATGCAGTCATTGGTCACAGCCAGCATGGATTCAGAAGGGGAAAGTCTAGCTTGACAAAATTTCCTTTTATGACTAGACTACCTACTTAGTGGACCAAGGGAGGCCAGCTGATGTCATCTTTTTGGATTTCAGTAAAGTTTTTGGTACTTTCTCCCACTCTTCCACAGTATCCTTCTGGACGAAATGTACAGCATAGAGCTAGATAATCCAATCGGTGAACAACTGGCTTACCTGTCAGGCTCAAAAAATTCTAATAAATGGGGTTACACTCAGATGGTGATAGTTCAGTAGTGGGGTTCCACAGGGCTCCATTTTAGGGCCAGTGCTCTTCTATATCTTCATAAACAACTTGGATGCTGGACTGAAAGTCATACTAAGTTTGCCAGTGACACCAAACTGGGAGGAAGTGTTGACTCCCTAGAAGGCAGAGAGTCCCTGCAGAGAGATCTTGACAAATTAGAGAATCACCAACCGTAGAAGCCTAACATGGAAAATCACCAGATTTTGCACTTGGGACAGGGCAACTTTGGATGTACATACAGACTGGTGGGCTAGAGACCAGCCCCAGAGAAAGGGATCTGGGGATTCTGGTTAACAGCAAGTTGAACATGTGTCAGCAGTCTGTCTTGGCAGCCAAAAGGGCAAAGCAGGTCCTGGGATGCATCAAGCACTTCATTGACAGATGGTCAAGGCATATAACAGACTGACTCTACTCTGTGCTCTATGGCATCACCTTGAGTATTGTGTGTAGTTTTGGGCACCAAAATATAGAAGGACATGTCGCTGTTAGAGAAAGTCCAGAGGAGGGCCACCAAGATGGTGAAGAGTCTAGATGGGAAGCTGTATGAGTCCTGGGATGCATCAGGAGAGGCATGACCAGCAGGTCTAAGGTGATTCTGCCTCTCTATTCTGCCCTCGTAAGGCCCCATCTGGAGTACTGTGTACAGTTCTGGGCTCCTCAACATAAAAAAGACGTGCACCTCTTGGAGAGGGTCCAANGATATGGCCCTGGATGACCTGGTCTAGTGCATGTGGCATCCCTGCCCATGGCAGGGGGGTTGGAATTAGATGATCTTTAAGGTCCCTTCCAACCTCAGACATTCTATGATAGCTGAAATCACTTGATTTGTTCAGCCAGGAAAATAGGAGACTGAGGGGAGACCTCATCACAGCCTGTAACTTCCTCACAAGGGGAACTAGAGTGGGAGGAAACAATCTTATCTCTTTGGTGACCAGTGACAGAATCCAAGAGAATGGCATGAAGCAGTGCCAGGGTTAGTTTAGGTTAGATATTAGAAGGCTCTTCATTCAGAGCATTGGAACAGGCTCCCTAAGGAAGCCTGGCAGAATTCAGGAAGAATTTGGACAATGCTCTTAGACACATGGTGTGACTTTTGTGATTGGCCTGTTCATGGACAGAAGTTGGACTTGACGATTCTTGTGGGTCCCCTCCAACTTAGGACTTTCTATGATTCTACAGCATTTAAAAAAAAAAACAAACAACAAACAAAATGTGACTTCTGTTTGCAGTCTTACTGCTCTCTCCTCAGTGCAGCAATATGTATTACACGATGCATCCCAAGGTAATATTCTTAATTAAATAATTATGAGCATTAACTTATTGAACTTAAGTTACCAAACTTGTGTAAAATTATCCCCTAAAAGGAGCAGATATCCCACGCATCAAAACTTGCAAAACTATACTGTTTTAAAAAAAATAAGGGCTTCATGTATTTTGCATTTTGAAGGTACTACAATTTCACTGAAAAAAAAAAAAAACACAACAAAAAAGCTCTTTTATCTTTTAAAGGAAAACAAATGACTTTAGACACATCTACAACTGAACTGAACCAGCTCACAATGTCTGAACCTTGTTAATTAAGTCTGTTTGATCATTGTACATTTGGTAAGACTAAGAAATTATATACTTAGGCCACTGTGAGCAGAAGTTGTGATTTTTTTTTCTTCATAGTGAAAATAAAGAAAAATGTAGGATTTTTTTTTTTCAAAAAAAGAAAGCTACTAAGTTGGTAAATCTGTTACTTACACAGTTCTGTATCAAGGAGTTCTTTATGGTTCACAAAAACACACTTGTGGAGCTGTGAAAATACAGACAGTAACACCATCCTCTCATCAATGGGAGAAGAAATGTGTGTGTGGAATGTTACTGCCTTCAATGTCAAGCAGGTAGGAACAGATGATGTGAGAGAAAACCCACGACAGAAGGTTACTGGGTTGTGTTCTCTTGCCCACTGGAATTCTTTGATGGTTTACAAAAGCTTTCAGGAGGGGAACCCCTCCTCAGTCATTTCCTCTATGGCACTGACTATGACTCTGTCTAACCTGTGACATTTTTCTGTTTCCACAGAAAACAGAGACAGCTTTTCAGAAAGAAAGAAAAACAGATTTTGAATTTTATACTATCTGGAAAGAAATTTTGCTGTTTTCCAAAGGTAATTAATCCATTTAATTTCTCTCTTCCTTCTCTAAGATTCAGAATTACTTCCTGAACTTTAAAAAGACCTAAGAAAAAAAGCCAGAATTACAGAAAGGATACCAGGGAGCGAGCAGAAATAGTGCAACAGGTTTAATAAAATCTATATTTTAGGTACTGTTTTCAGTGAGTTGGCAGAAACATTTTTGACTGTCAGAAAAATAATTTTCTTGACAGGAGAGAATAACCATAGTGAATGTCATGCAGAAAAATCAGAGATAATGGTCCACCATGAAATTTTTCTTTCAAAGGAGAATTAATACTGGCAGTGGAAGTGAAGACAGGGACTTGCATACCAGATATCTCAAAAAAACCAGTCTCCTAGATAAGTATGAGAAATTCAAATTACTTGAATTCATGGGTTTTCTTCGACAAATGTTCATGTGGGTAAAATATTAAAAAAACCCCAAAACAAACAAAAAAAAAAAATCACCAAAAAAACCCCCAAACAAAAACAACAACAAAAAGGATAAATTTTTTAAATGTTGAGGATGTAAAAAGGTAACAGAAAAGATTCGAGTCTGTATTCACTCAAGAGACAAGTATAAAGATAGCAACTTTTGCACCCAGGGGGTTTCATTCTAGGCAAAATACTAACATAATATGTGATTATGTGACAGTTGCTTTATCAGTCACAGGTTCATTGCCTTGGAGGTGGCATGTATCCTCACCATTCCTAAATAAGAAAAAGAATAATAGAATAGTCACAAAGACTAAGAGAAGAAATAAATATTGACTGCAGATTTAATGGGGCTTAAGTAAATTTCTTTTGGCTAAGTGAGGTAAAGCTGTATGGAGACTTAACACAGACTGGATTGAGTTGCCTATTACTCTCAAGTAAACGTGTGTGGTATGTCATTATAGGCTGCAAAGGCCAGGCTCCTACAAAATTGAAACTAGACAAGGCAGAGGTCAGTTTCTCACAAGAAAGAAATTAGATAGCCTGAGAGTGGGAGCCAACTATCAGTTTTGCAGCTGCACACAAAGGCCTTGACACCCTACAGAGTCTTAGCATGTTATCCTCCCCACAGATCCACAGCTCCCCACAGCTCACAGCGTCAGTCTTACCATATTTACATGTCTTTGTAGTGTACTGTTTTTAGCAAATCTATAGAAGTTGTTTTTATCTATTAAGTGTTACTTGTTAATTGGTCAGTATCCGTTGTACATGAAAGTGTCACTTGCTAATTTGTCAGTATAATTGTGTATGAAGGTGTTACTTATTGGTAAGCGCTCTTTCTGTATGAAGGTAATTGGTCATTATCCTTTCTGTGTTTGAGTATAAATTCCAGCTGCTGGAACAATAAAATTGATTCTGATTGCGATCATCAATCGGGGTCTATGCCTTCATACACACAAACACGAGCCCTGAAAATCATCACAGATTTGTGATATCTTGTGAGGACAAACTGGAGCCTAAATTGTTAAATTTGACACCGTTTATTTCCAGTAAGATATAAAAATCTTCAGCTTCGAACACCCAAAATTCCAGTGGGAATCTTTCCTGAAACTAACCTATGCCTAGAGTTTAAGAACTAGAGGTATAGTCAGTAGATTTAATAAATAATCATTAATCAATGACAATATTTTCCAAAGCCTATAAACCCATTGAATGGTCATGGATTTATGACTCTATTATGTCACTCCAATCTTCAAAAAGGTCAAGAAGGAGGACCCAGGAATCTACAGGCCGGTCGGCCTCACCTCCATCCCTGGAAAGATGATGCAGCAGCTTGTTCTTGGCATCATCTCGAAGTATTTGTGGGAAAGTAAGGTTATCAGGAGTAGTCAACATGGATTCACCAAAGGGAAATCATGTCTGACTAATCTGATAGCCTTCTATGATAGCATAATTGGATGGATAGACAAGGGAGGGCAGTTGACATTCACATTGTCTTGATTTCAGTAAGGCTTTTGACACGGTATCCCACAATAACCTCACAGGCAATCTTAGGAAGTGTGGGTTAGATGAATGCACAGTGGGGTGGATTGATAACTCTGATGAACAGAGCTCAGAGGATTGTGATCAATGGTGTGAAGTCTGGTTGGAGAAAATTTTTTCCCAGTGAGGGTGACAGAGCACTGGAACAGACTGTGCAGAGAGGTTGTGGAGTCTCCTTCTCTGGAGACATTCAAAACCCATCTGGACACACTTCTGTGTGACCTGGTCTATGGAATCCTGCTCTGGAAGTGGGGGTGAACTAGATGATCTTTCAAGGTCCCTTCCAACTCCTAATGTTCTGTGTCTGTGTGTGTGAGCTCTGAGTGCCCTGAATTATGTATTTTACATTGTTGAATTTTGGGTTTGCTTTGAACAAATATTCTCTTTAGTGAGAATAATTTGTATACATATAAAATATGTGATTCCCTTCCTGATAAGCTGAACTTTTGCACTGGCAAAACTACTCTCAATATTGATAAGTGCAGTTGGTTATCTGTGTAAGTTCAATGAGATGTAAAACATAAGGTCATGTTTAATTTTCTTTTTTTCAAAGTGAAATATGCTGCCTGCTCCCTACAATCAAAACTGAACCTAAATATTCAAAAATCCTTCCCAGTAGAATTGTCTAAAAAAGTTTTCTCTTTAGGTGTGATTTGGGCTTAACACAAACAGTCTCACCTAAAGTTTATTGCATATAATCACAGAATAGTAGGGTTGGAAGAGACCTCTGGGAATCCAACTCCACTGCCAAAGCAGGTTTACCCAGAGCAGGTTCACAGAACATGTCCAGGAGGGTTTTAAAAGTCTCCAGAGAAGGATACTCCACAACATCTCTGGGCAGTCTGTTCCAGCACTTCCTCAAAGGAAAGAAGTATTTCCTTATGTTTAAGCAGAACTTCCTGTGTTCTGGTTTGTGTCCATTGCTCCTTGTCCTGCCACTGGGTACCTCTGAGAACAGATTGCCCTTCCTCTTGATGCCCATCCTTTAGATATTTATAGGCATTGATAAGATCCCATTTCAGTATTCACTTCTCCAGGCTAAACAGCCCCCAATCATCTTTGTAGCCCTTCACTGGACTCTCTCCAGTAGTTCCCTGTCTGTCTTGAATTGGGGAGCACAGAACTGCACACAATACTCCAGATGTGGCACAGAATACTCCAGATTTGGAGTTATTCCTGAACAGAAACTGAGAGTTCAACCCTCAAATATTACCTTATACATGAATTCTGTTGCTCTTTCTAGTAAAAAAGGCCTAAAAGAAATAAAGAACATAAACTGAACATATGTGTTTGACTGAAGGCAAAAATAGCAGTTAGAAACCTTATTTAATGTAAGGTAAATTTTACTGTCATTCTGTGCCACTAAATCCAAAACCAAGCTTTCTGTTGGCACTTTATACCAGGCTGATTTTCGCTGAAACAAATATATGTAAAGAAACAGAATAAAGGCAGGAAAACAGCCATTCAGTGACATGAATCACTTATTTCCTAGTAAGCATAGGCTCCTGCAACTTCATACACCCTCAAGAACTAGGATTTTTTACAAGTGAATATCAAGCAAGTTAAATTAACATTTTAAGAGCTACAAATTCATCTAAAATGTGATGAGCATTTTAAAAGCTATGAATTAATTGAAACTGTATGTGCAACTTTTATGAGGGCCAGCATCTTGTACTTGTAATATTTATGGTGGCTTGTATTTCTTGTACTTCAAAATGAACTTTATCCTGAAGTTTGCATAATACATTATGTACTTGATGGATCAAGTTTACATTGAAGTCAACAAATTTGACTTAAGGTAAAGCAATAAACATATTTTAACTAGGAATTATGACAAACATTGTTGTGATAACATAGCTCAAATTCTCTGAGAGGTATTATAAAGATAAGTCATATGTCAGGTAACCAGAACTCGAAAGTACCAAATGCTTAAAATATAAGCCCTTATTAAATCACTGTCATGAGGTGATCAACATAAAAGCAAAAACTTATCAAAGCATAGGAGATTCTATGTGAATACATGTAGAAATTTTTTCACAGTTCAGATGACAGAGCACTGGAACAGACTGCCCAGGGTGGTTGTGGAGTCTCCTTCTATGGGGGTATTCAAAATAAGTCTGGAAGCGCTTCTGTGTGACCTAGTCTAGGGATCCTGCTGTGGCAGTGGGGGTGGACTAGATGATCTTTGGAGGTCCCTTCCAACTCCTAACATTCTGTGATTCTGTGAAGTTTTGATAAATGGCTGGAGGGGAAGAACAAGAAGCAAAAATTATTAAAGGAGAGAAAAGAAGCTGTGGTCAGATCACATAGTTTAAAAAAGGAAAGATTTTGGTTAAACTTTGTTTTGATTCCCCTTACTTATTTAATCTTCACAAGTTCTGAATGACAGGAGATTTTTAACCTGCAAGCACAAGGCCCTGGTTCTTATGGGGGATTTTATCTTCCCAAATATTTGCTGGAAGTGCATTCACAGTCCAGGAGGTTTCTCCAGTGCATTGATGATAACTTCTTCATGCAAATGGTGGATGAGCCCACTAGGAGGGGAATGCTGCTGGACCTGATACTCACTAAAAAGGAAGGGATGGCTGGAGAGGTACGGGTTGAGGGCAACTTTGGCTGCAGTGATCATGAGATGGTAGGATACAGGATCTTGTGTGGTAGGAACAGAATACCTCCTAGGATCACAACCCTAGATTCAGTAGGGCCAGCTTTGATTTTTTCATGAAATTACTAAGGGAAATCTCATGGGACAAGGTACTAGAAGATAAAGGGGCCCAAGAGAGTTGCTTAACATTCAAGGACCACTTCTTCCAAGCTCAAGATCAGAGCATCCCAACACGTGGAAAATCGAGGAAGGGAGTGAGGAGAACTCCATGGTTAACTATGGAACTGCTGGGCAAATTCAAGTGGAAGAAGAGAGTCTACACATCATGGAAGAAGGGGTTGGCCTCATGGGAGGAGAATAAGACTGTTGTCAGAAGTTGTAGGGAGGCAACTAGGAAAGCTAAGGCCTCTCTGGAATTAAAACTTACAAGGGAAGTCAAGAACAATAGGAAGGGCTTCTTCAAATACATTGCCCAAAAAAAGAATACTAGAGGCAATGTAAGCCCCCTGCTGAAGGAGGAGGGTGCCTAGATGACAGAAGATACAAACAAGATGGAGTTACTGAATGAATGCCTTCTTTG
>VWZX01001776.1:33531-153460 GCA_013399015.1 Galbula dea | reverse complement strand
CAAGAAATTTGGTATGGTTAATATAAAAAGGAAGAGGAAAAAAATGAAACCAACAGTTTTCTAAATGAAGTTTCCTATTAGCAGTATTAAGAAGCCTATTGGAAAATGTGCTGCAGTTTAGAGAAACCTGGGCAAATGTAAGAGGAGCAAACATTTTCAGATGTACAATTCCTACATATGTGGATGTGCTTTTCCACTACCACTGGTAAAAACAGAATATATTTTGGAACATATTATTGTTTCTTCTTTACACATTTCATTTGCAATGCTCTTCATTTGTGACAAGAAAACCAAAATAATCCTCCCAATTAAAAGAGGGTTTGGGTTACATCTCCCTTCCTTGTCAGCCCTAGCAAAGTCTTTGAGGTTATATTCTACCTTCAGCTGCAGCTGTGCAAACCATCAGGAATACAGTCAGAAACAAACACTTGGTCCAACACATTGGTATTTAGTAATTTCAGACTCAGGAAACAACCACTACTGTGATTCAAAGAGGTTTTTGAAGTACTTGTTTTGGTTTAAAATGGGTTTTTTAGTGGGGTTGGTTGCTTGTGTTTTGGGCTTTTTGGTTTGTTTTTTTATGGTTTGGGTTTTTTGTGGCTAAAACAAGTGCTTCCCCTGAGCACATGCAAAGTTTCAGAAACAGAATCCTTATTATTGAATTTTTAGTTTGCTCAAGTCTTAGTAAGTGAAAGATGTAAACAAGAAGTGCAGCAACAGTGCTTTAACACAAACATTACTTTCATTTCCTTGAGCAGTCATCAGATAAAATCAGAGTCAGCTACACTGACCAGATCTTCACATTTTCCTGAACAACACCAAGTTTTACATTGAGCTGCTCTTCAAAGGACAGAAAAGTAGAGCTGTGGGTTTGGATGGAGTGATGGAAATGCCCAGGACCTGAGTCCAAACAGTCACAGCCAAACTGGTATAGCAGGGCCATGCTCTGGGTACAGTACTGGAAGAGCCAAAGTATGTAACTCAGAATGCTTTGATTACACACTTTAACTGGAGATATTGCACTGGGGAGCTACTGGGTTTTGCCCTGCACTGATCCTCATAGTTTGAAAAAAATAGATGGAAAACACCCAGAAGCAGAAGGGGAAGGTTGTGCACTGAGAAGATCTACCTAGGGTGCAGTGTGACCAAAGCAAGTGTTACATGCCTACCAGTTAAGGGTTATGAGTTACCAACAATTTGAGAAATAAACTGTTACCTAACCCACAACAGATGAGAACAAATGTTAAAATAACACTCTCAAGTAGATGATAAAGACCATCAGGAAGCTACTGGCTCTTAAGTATATAAAAAGCTATTCCAAAGAACACCATGACCCAAAGACAATCAAGGCAAAAAACCATAGAACTTTGAGTCGGTCTCCAAACCTTTTTCTTGCTATTTGTCAAGTTCATTATTTAAGCACAAGATCGTTTTTGTAATTTAATATACATACTTATACAATGGCTTAAATTAAGGCATAATCCAGCTGGCTGAAGTTTTCAGTAAAATGTCTCTGTTTTTATTAGTAACCATTGGTTCAGATTACTGCTGGCAAAGTAACATCGTCCATCAAAGAGGAGACTGAAACCCAGATCTCTTTAGGACTATGATCTTCCATTAGGGTGATTTGTAAATTAAATGCAGTGCAGGCCTTTGGACTCAGGAAGCCTTTCAAGAAACTCACCATTAAATCAACTTATCAGACAGGGCTTGAGGCTTTAAGCAGAAGCTGGTTCTGTGGTTCTGCGTTACAGAAAGCCTTTCACATTCCAGAGACAGAACACTATCCACCCGACATCAAACAGGAAACAACAGGAGTTATCATCCAAAAAGCACAGTGCAAACTTTTGGAAGACCTAGCTAAAGACAATGGCTGACATTTAACAGACAGACATTAAAAGAGAGCCCTTCAGAACCCAACTCAGCATGCCAACTGGAGACTCTTAATTTAAAAGCATTGCCTCTGATCGTGCCACTACGATGACACGTTCGTGAATGACATCTTGGGCTCTCAAATACTCTGAAGCAATTTGGAAACATATTCTAGGATCTCAGAATACTTCCATTTTCTATTTCAGTTTTAATGTGAAGTGTTTGAGGCTTGCTGGGATTGCCATTTAAGTGTAGAACAGACAACTTTGATAAAGCCAAATGTTCTTAGATGGAATAAATAATATGCAAATCCCATCAACCCTCTACACGTACTAAAGTCAATGCATGAAGGAATCATGTTATACAGGAAAACATACCATTTCAGGAATACAGAGTAAGACCAGCTGCACCCCAAAAAGTTTTAAATTCATTTATCTAGTCCTTCATAATGTCATGTAGCAAGAGGTGCAAAATAACAGGCTAGATCACAGCCTCAGTCTAAGACCTGCTAGGCCATGCGTTGCTACTCCTGGGACAGAGACAAAACAAGACGGAGGCAGCTGATCAGTCACAGAACAGCAAGTAGCCTATAGCACCATGTGCTCCCTTGGGAATGAAAACACCAAATTAGTTTCTTCAGAATTAGAAATCACAATTATACTTCTTAAACAAATAACAAGTAGAAGCTCAAAACCTCAAACATATGAACTTTTACTGCTTTACTTTAACATTTTCCCAACATTTGCTTATTAAGCTTACTATAGTGCTACTACCTATTTCCTTCCCTATTTGGCTTGTACTTTATTTCTAAAACATTAAACATCCATAATACACTTTTGCTTCCAGACAGTGTTCTGTGACAAACACTGCTTTCAGAGAGTCCATAATGTTCATATGAGTGCCTAGAAAGCTCCCTGCAGCTCCAGTCATCCTGCCTTTGAATCTAGACTAGCAGCCAACCCAGGTACCTGGAAGTAAAAATGAGGACAAAAAGGTTAAGAGATGCATTTAATGCATCATGGTAGTATAAATCCTTTCAGAGGCTGGCAATTAAACCACTCTCTGCAGTTCCTGAATGTCAGTTCATACTAAAGCATTCCCTTGTACCAATGGCTTTGACAAGGAGGGAAAAGTAAAGTAAAAGGTGGCAATAGGGAAAGTGCTAAAACCCCTATTGTGTTTCTCTTCTCTAAGCATTGTAGCAGACTTGTTCAATGCTTTTCCTCCACTATGCTAAAGCAGAACAGCCAGGCAAGCACAGAGTAATGTGTAAAGAAAGACTTCAGACTATCCTGGTGTAATGGAAATGGAACAGCCAGAGGCATTCACTAACAAAATGATCACTGAAATCCATGGTTTAGAACCCTTGTAGAGCACCATATTTCAGAGGGATGTTTGGAGTGTACAGCTGTACTGAAGCTGGAGGCAGAACATTCGTTGTTGGAGGTGATGATCAGACTCCCAGCGAGGTTCCTCAACGAGCGCAAACACTACTAAACCAGTCCTAGATACATACTGGTTTTACATGGATATGTTTGTGAGGGAAAACAAGGAGTTATCACATTGTTTATTCCAGCTGGTTTTGCTCTGCATTTAGGTCTTTGCTTTCAAGGTCATCTTTATTCTGCCCAGCTGGTTCCTCACTCTGTGCAATAGAAATCTCAGACTGGTCTGTTTTTACGTTAGTATCAGCCAGCTCCTCTGCAGATGAGGCAGGGCCATGCGACTCCTTCAGGTGGAGGGTGGGATTGGTCATTTGCTCTGGGTCTTGTTGAGAGGCTGGTATGTTGCTATCTTTGGGAAGCTCAGGGCAGTTGACAGGAGCTATCACCAAGGGAGGCTGAGGTAGGTCTTTCTGTAAAGAGAAGGTCACAGTCAGAATGGCAGAAAGCAGAAATCACTGTGTCCAGTTATCAGAGCTGATGGTCACACGAGATGAAGATTAAAGGTTCATCATCTCCATGATCACTCTAGAGTGGAGGACACATGCATACAGTGTTTGATTGTACACACAGGGGTTTTCTTCTTCCAGAAATGTGTTTAATTGCTGCCTGATTGCTCCTTGCTGAGTTCAGATGTGCTCTGCTGATTACACAGGAAGAGGCAAACAGCACTTTGGCACTTGGCCATTCTCTTTACTATCAGTGTACCACAAGGGGCAATGTCCCCACCACATTTCAGATTATCTTACATATATCTTTCCAACAATTCAATTCAGTTCTCTAGAGAGAAGTCCTGAAGGTTATCACAAACAGCTGAATAACAAAATAAAAGTCGCTGGGGGGAACCTCTGGCTTGATAATTTTGCCCTGCAAGTAATTATTCAAAATCTATAATCATGAATAACAATGGAAATTATTCCTTTTGGAATCAAACTAATTTTGCCTGTACTACAGTAAAATACAGTGATAATTTACTACAGTGAACTAGATTTCTACCTTGACAAGCAGTAGGCTATGAAATATATGAAGTATTTCAAGGGTTTATTTTCTGTAGTATAATAAGACATTTTATATAATATTTCACTCAATAATGCTTTCAACAGAGACCAAATGAGCAAATTTACAGCAGAATCAAGTGAGTACTGCTGTGGCAGAATCAGGAAGGACAGACAAGGACTACTTTACTTCTCACTAGCCAGTGACAGTGGCCAGAAACATTAAAAAAGAAGAAAACCTTCCTGAGGCAAAGCAGTCTGAAAAAGCAACAGTCAAGCAAAAGAAAATCTCTTTGGTTTTGTTTGATAATACTACAATATTTTACTCAACTTTAATTCTAGTTAGGTTTTTCTAACATTAGTATTTCTTGCAGACACTCATAGCAAACTGGTATTCACCGCAAAGCCGCTGCCCGTCCAGAACATCCCCAGCTCCTTTCTCCAGAGAGCCACAGCAAAGCTGGTGAGAAGAGTACAGGGCACCAAGTAGAGGAGAGCAGGCTGGCCTGTCTGCATCAGAGCCAAGGCAACAAAGGTCACAAGAAGGCCTATGCCATATGCTGGAAGGAAACAAAACCAGCAAAACCCAGTCAGTCAGATGAAGCTCTGCTCAAGAGCAGCTAGATAATTAGCTAGATGAGCATCTCAACAGGAACTTTCCAAGTAATATGCAAAACAACACCTCCAGAATTTTTTCAGGCCTCTTTAGACACAACCATTACACATACAATGAAAACTTGCAACAGGGCTTTACTTAAGAGATACTACAGCCTTTCTATTGATAGTAACATGCTGTGAGAGTAGTGTGGTTGGCCTAGGCCATACTGTGCAATTAAATCATTGCCTTAAGTAGTTTGAGAAAGGCAAAATAAACACATGAAATATTGTGCCTCATTTATGAGTTCAACAGATACAGACAATGACTCTGACCACTGTCCCCTGTGCTGCTTGTTTGGCTTGGCTTTGGCTATTTCTTATTACCCTCCAAGGCCTCTAAACAAACCCAAACAGCTGTATGCTATATACTTTCTAATTTCTGCAAATATCCTGCAAAAAAATATTAAAGTAGGACAGAAGCAGCTAGGATCTCATATTGCAATTGCTTTCAGTTACATTTTCAGAACAACAAAGCTAAATCCAACAGATTTTTATTCAGGAACCAGAGGAAGAATGATATTGAGGTGCTGCAGCCTATCTAGAGAAGAGCAACAAAGCTGGGGAAGGGTCTAGAGCACAAGTGTGAGGAGCAGCTGAGGGAACTGGGCTTGGTTAGTCTGGAGAAGAGAAGGCTCAGGGGAGACCTTCTCACTCTCTGCAACTCCCTGAAAAGAGGCTGGGATGAGGCAGGGGCTGGTCTCTTCTCCCACATAACAAGCAATAGGACAAGAGGAAACTGACTCAAGACCTGGCAGTGTTAGGTTTACAGCTGGACTATCTTTCAACCTAAATGATTCTGTAATTAGAATACTCTTTTTACAGTTGTTCTTTTTTTTTTTTTTCCAGGGTACACTGTTATTAGTGACAGTTTCTTCTATCTAGTTGAAATATTTCTTCTGTGACTCAAGTCCATTTCCTCATATCTCATCCTCCTGTATCTATAAGAAAAGTCTGTCTCAGCCTTCTCTGCACCCTCACATTAGGTAGCTATGCTCGGAATCAGAATCTCTTCTTTGCCTTCTCTTCTTTTCAAATCATATACTCCAGCCCTCAGACCTCTTGATGGCCTCCACTGCATTTACTCCTGTATGTCAGTATCTGTCTTGCACCAGGGATCCCGATTCAGAGTCAGTCTGAACTGCCAAACTGAGGGGAACAATCACTTCTCTCATACTGCTGAGTCAATCTTGCTAATACAGCCCTGTATGTGGTTAGCTGTCATTGCTGTAATTAGACACTGATGACTCTTCATTGATAGAACATTTTCCTGTCAATAGCTGTGAATGTGTTTTGAAAGCAGCAGGTAAGACAACAGTTTCCTTTAAGTAGGTACAAGAGGAAACTCTAAGGCTTGGTACACTGAAATAGAAGTTTCTTTAACCCTGCTATGAGTCTCCAAGAAATAGATATTTCTTCAAAAGAATTTCCTAAGCAGCTTTTCATGAACATTTTTCATGACGCTAACTGCAAGCACCTTAAGCCTCTGTCAGCATAAGCACTTTGTTAACAAAGCCAGTAGAAATCTGTAAGATCCTATTCATCAGTCATCTCTAAGCCCATGGCATGTAACTCTGTAATTCCACAAACTGAAGAAGAGAACTAATTGAGGGGTTACAGCCATCAATCAGTTCACCACCTCACGGGCCACAGATTCTTAGAACCCACAAAAAGTTCAGAACAAAGCACAAAGAAGGTATCTCTGAACTTGGATTATCCTATGCAATGAACTCAAAGGTTAATGAATCAGAATGAGTAGCTGAGCATGTATGAAGACAGTGTAGATAAAAAGACTACAGTGAGACAAGCCATGGTAACAAGAAGCTGCCCTCGGGTATGGCAGACAAAACAGGTCAGGAAAATGACATCAGAGAACTGGTGATGGAAGGTCCAACCCAAAAGCACTTTGCTAAAACATTTCTGTTTAAATAAACAATAAAAGGAGGAGAAGAATAAACCCCTCAAACTATGCAACATGAGACTGATGGCATGCTTCTAAAGGGAGAAAGTCCTGTAGGTGTTGTGTTCAGGTGCCATGTGTCATACATACCTATTGTGCAGGCTACAAAATAGACTCTGGACGACTGCACCTGAATATCAAACCTATGGCAATAGGCTACCAGTAAGCCTAGGAAAGGAAAGGACAATTACTACATGCTTTCAGCCTTTCCCACATGAAGATACACAAACCAATCCCATTATCTAGGAACTTTTTAAAGAGTTTTTTCCTGACACTTCCTTGGGCACCAGGTGTTTAAGCTCAGTACAAGAGCACCATTCAGGAGGCTCCACAGCTTACAGACTAGCTCTAGGACAACGCAGGCTCAGTACAACAGAAGCACTCTAATAATAAAGTTCACATCTATGAATGCATGGAGCCTAGATACAAAATGTCATCCCAGCCCTAACCAACAGTTGTAAAAATAAGTGTTCACAAAAGAATAATGGTAAGTTCATCCCTTCCAGCCCCTAGGAAAAAGCAGTAGAAGTGTATGGTTAATGACTATGCCTGTTGCAGGTTGGCAGGAGGAGAGGACACAGACAGGGATGACACCATTCATATTTCCCAAAATACAAAAAGATAAATAAATGACTGCTCAGGATAAATCTGAAAGTCAGAAGATACATATTTATTTTCTCCTGCAGTGGTGCCATCCTTCTAGACACTATCTAACCTCGAATTTGAGAGAAGGTGTGGCAGATATACTGGATAGGAACACTTAGGACAAAGGGCACAGGCACAAACTGGAAGCCAGGAGGTTCCATCTGAACAGGAGGAGAAACTTGTTTGCTGTGAGGGTGGCAGAGCCCTGGCCCAGGCTGCCCAGACAGGTTGTGGAGTCTCCTTGTCTGGAGAGACTCCAAACCCAGCTGGACAGGATTCTGGTCAGCCTGCTCTGGGTGACCCTGCTGGAGCAGGGGATTGGACTAGATGATCTCCAGAGGTCCCTTCCAACCCCCACCATGCTGGGATTCTGTTATGTTGTGTGACCAACAAAACTAAGAAGCTTTGAGTGGCCAGGTACGTGTCTGCACACATCATTGTGTCATAGTATTGTTGGAGCTGGAAGGGATCCAGCAGAATCATGGAGTCCAGCTCTTACACCCATGGAGAACACCCCAAGAATCACCCCATGTGCATGTGGAAATGGACAACATTTCTTCTATTAAAGATGTTTTACACTATGAAATTGCTTGTTAAATCAAGTCTTGACATTTCTCTACATTTCTTGACATCAGTGCTTGGGAAACTGAATTACAAGATCAATGTGCATTGAGTTTCTTAAGGAAAACATGAATAGTGAAAAAAAGAACAGGAAATATATACTAACAAATTTACCAGGCTTATAGCAGTCAAATCAAACTTGCCACTTGAAGTGGAAGTACAAGAGGAATAAACTAATGTGACAGTGCAACAAGAAAAATTCTTAACATGCTAAACAAGAAATACCTGGAACTAGAATGTCTCCAAATCCTAGGAGAGAAAAAGGCCTGTCACACAGAGCCAAGGGTGAGGAGTTCAGGCGTGGAACCTTCAGGACCATTGGGAGCTTGGAATGAGAGACAAATACCTTATGAAAAGCTGTCCCCTCTACATACTGACACCATCCACCAGAACTTGTTCCTGCTGTACTGAAACTGCAGACTTCTAATAGAGCAAATGAATCTTTTGCTTATTGTTCCTTGTGTTTGAATTCTTTTATTCATCTTACTGACAATTAACAACATGTATTTCAGTGATGTGTGTGACGATGAGTGATGAAATGCTTTCTAAAACCAAACAGCCAGGACAACTCTGTGTGACTAACATCTCAAACACTATTACTTTCAGAAGTCCTCACATGCCACAGGATATCAAACTCTGCTTGAACTGCAGGGAGGTACAACCTTTAGGTAAGCTGCCACATGTGTGGGAAATAACCACTTTATTTCATTGCACTGGTTGCAAGAGAAGTGTCAAAATAAAGACTTTCCAATGTCACTTTTTGCATCACTTTAAAGACTTCTCCTCCCCCAAAAGTGTTCTTTAGTTTGCATTGTTGAGGAACAGTATGGCAAGGTTCACTGCAAACACCTGTTCTCTTCAATACAGTACATTAAAGAGACTTTCTTTCCTTTTGTTTCTTTATGTTAGTGCCAGAATAATTTTATCTACTTACACTATCATGATTGGTTTTTACAATTCATGGGTGCATAAAACTGAAACTAAAGGGGTACAAAAGACAAGAGAGTAAGAAGTTAAAGGCACTGTTATGGACTGTATGGATTGATCCACTCATAGTTCATCTGACAAACAACTCTTCTTTACTACTTTCCCACGTGGCAGTATTCCCTTCAGTGCTGAAGAGACCAAACATCCTTAAGTGAACAAAACCGATTTGCCTACAGATTCATTTCTTATCTGTCTTGCAGACTGTATCTCACCATTTCCTACATCTCATGTACTTTCCACTCCCAGTGAGTCAAATCACATTGCCCAGTTCTGTGCATACAACTGGCTGCTGTCAAATGGTGCAGAACCACTGTACGCTGACTTCTTTTCTTGTTCTGTCTCCAATTTCTATTTCTCTCCTTCACCTAAAGCCTCAGCTTTTCACAAAGCAATCATCGAGATAGGGGAGAAGGGGGGAGACAAATTGGTCATGGAAGTTTTCCCTCTTCAGGGAAAAATGGAGATGCTTCATTAGCAGTAAGTTCTATTTACAAATGTGGTCACATGTTTTGGTGAAGCTGAGCTACACTTCCTTACTCTGAAACCCTTTTACAGCAAGATAAAGGAAGACCAGAGCTGTTGAGATGAACCACTAGGAGTCTGCTTTGCCCCAGGTTTGGGGTAGATTTCCAGACAGCTAGTGAGTGCTTATTACCACTTTATTCCCTTTTCAGACTAGCAGCTTTGTGGTCTCTGAATTTTAGAGAAGTTGAAAGTGCAATGGCTGGGAGTTATTGCCATACTTCAGTCTACAGACAGTACCTTCTCATGAGTGGCAGAATCAGAAGGGCCTGCAGCCACCTCCACCATTATGCTCTCCCCAGTCTAAAGGAAAAAAAAAAAAGGGGAAAACTGTAAATCAGCATTTCACTCAGCAAGCCTGGGATCATCAAAGAACACACAGAAACAGGTCACTACACTTTGCTCTGGGAGCAGCAGTCACCAGAGAATTACTTTACTTACCTTTGTCAGATAAGGTGTGATAAATACGAAGAATACATCATACACAAAAAGAACCAGGAGAAGCAAAGTACAGCCCTGAAGGAAGAGACAAGATACTTGGTATTTCTGTATATGCATTAGTAAACAGCAATGAACTAATAATTAGCAATTTCAGAATATTCCAGACAAAAGCTAACATGGACAAAACCAAGTCACCCACGTATTCTTCTCAATTCCTAAATATTTCAGATGGAGGAATTGGGTCTTGCAAGCACCACACAGAAGAAAGCAATTCCAAGACACAATATTATGTGTTAGTCCCTAAAATTCTTTATCATATCAAAACTGGAAATGGTGCCACCTCAGTTTCTTAGGAAATGCTAAGAAGTTCTGCATTCTCTTGGGAGGCTGCTAGGCACAGCTTCAAACAGCATCCACATTACTTGACCAGGTTGTGCAGGGCTAAATTTGTTAAATTTATAGGTGAAGATAACTTGAAACAGTTTGAAGAGCTACCTCAGGGGCAACAAAATGACTAATGCTGATTAGGATATTGAATGAGTTCTGGAATAGATAAAAAAGAACAAAACAAAACACAAGAAAACCACACACCAGGTGCACCAATTGTGTGTCACATTTGGAAAAAACCCCAAAACTCAACAAAACACACAAAACCCCAAAACCCAACCAAACACCAAAAGAGCCAATAACCCCCCAAAGCCCCCAGGTGAGTGTGTGGTGTGTGATTCACTGATAGTCAACACTCTACAGAACTTAGAACGTACCAAACACCATGCATAACAGTCACAAGCCATGAGCTGGTCCCCACTATATTGATTCCACCACTCTTTTCAAGCTGTGTATGAATGGGAGTGAATTTCCAAGCCCATGTACCCATTGTAGGTGGCTCCTCTGTTCAACTACATATAGGCAAACATCCTCCTTTTGCATCTGCTTAACTTTCCTACCTTAAATGTAGGCAGGCGAATGGTTTTCAACATGTACAGACAGAAAGCGATTCCCAAAGCGTCCTGCAGAACCCAGGCCCACCTGAGGAGAGAGAAACATCTGTGCAGAAAACAACAGGAAAGCCAGAGGAAGCCTTGTACTCACTAAAGACCTGCTTGGGACAAAGCACTTTATTAAAAGTACTTTGAAATCAACATTACTGTCAGCATTAATTCATAAATGGGAAGCTGTGCTGGATCAACCTGAGAGCCTTCGACAGTGGAATGACTGCTTGGGCAGATGAGAGATGAGCAGTTGGGATAGTGTCTAACTAGACTTCAGTAAGGCTTTCAACTGAGAACCTCCCTTAAGAGCCTCATAGAAACACAGTTTTGAGTTGGAAAGGACCTGTAGAGGTCACCTAGTGCAATCCCCTTGCAGTGAAAAGGGGGTCGCAAAGAGCCCCAACCAACCTAACCTGGAATGGTTTCAGGGATGGGACATCTCCCACCTCTCTGGGCAGCCTGGGACAGCCTCTCACCACCCTCACTGTAAAAAAAATTCCTTTTTTCTATCCAGTCTAAATCTGCTTCTTTTAGTTTACAACCATCACTCCTTGTGCTCTCTCAACAGGCCCTGCCTGATAAAAAGTCTCTCTTCATCTTTCTGAGAGGCCCTTTAAGTACTGCAAGGCTGCAGGAAGGTCTCCCTGGAGCCTTCTCTTCTCCTGGATCAACAACCCCAACCCTCTCAGCCTGGCCTCACAGCACAGATCTTCCAGCCCTCAGATCACTGTTGTGGACTCCTCTGGCCCTGCTCCACCAGGTCCACGTCTCTCCTGTGCTGAGGACTCCAGAGATGGACCTCACTGCAGGTGAAGTCTCCCTAGAGCAGAGCAGAGGCAGAATCCCCTCCCTGCCCTGCTGGCCACACTGCTGGGGACACAGCCCAGGACAGAGTTGCCAGCTCATGCTCAGCTTTTCACCCACCAGTAGCCCAAGTCCTTCTCCTCTGGGCTGCTCTCAACCCTTTCATGCCCCAGCCTGTATGGATAGTGGGGATTACCCCGAGCCATGTGCAGAACATTGCAGTTGGCCTTATTGAACTTCATGAGGTTCACACAGGCCCATTCCTCCACCTTGTCCAGCTCCCTCTGGGATCATCTAACAGATAAGCTGAAGAAGTATAGGCTGGATGAGCAGACAGAGGTTAACAGAAAACTGTCTGAATGAGGTCAGTGGGTACCAAAACAGTGCTGGGGTCCTTCAGCCTGTTTCTGTGTACACCCTTGTGTGCTGATGGAAACCCAAAGCTGGGGCTGCTTCTTCACTGTGTTTTGCAGCTTATGTACAGAAGTACCAATGCTGTTACCTCTTGGTTACTAGGATTAAAGAGAGGTAGGATTTGATACAATACATTAAGGTTCCACTAAAGCTGCTAAGATCTAGGTGCAGATGAGAGATTCTGCTGTTGTGATCAATAGCTGAACACCTGCTGATGGAGCTCTGTGCAGGAAACCCTCAGGTCCACTCCAGCATTGAGGCTGAAAGTGGATTTCCTAGTTGCAAACATCCCAGTTTGGAATAACTCTGTAGCACTCTGTACTCCTCAGCCCGACACTTATTTCTCTAGAAGGTGTTTCAAAGCTGATCCTTCCTGGATCTGTGACTTATTAGTCAGTAAATGATCCACTGCCTTAACACAGAAAACAGACCTCCCAAAGGCAAGAAGAGGCACTCAAGGCACAAGTATGGAAACTAAAATGAACACTTACTGGTCTTCATTTCTGAAGAGTCCCCAGACTACGCTGACAGAGACACAAAACACTGCCAGCAGCAACATCCGGACCTGGGGGCGCTTGTGGAAATAAGGCAAGTTGTTGTCTGGGACTCTGAAAGTGAAACACACCAAAGCTGCAGTGCTCTGGGTACTTGGATGAACACCACCTTGTAACTGCTGCACAGACCCAACAGCATAAAAAATTCATTTTGCCCATTAAAAATGGAGAAGTTGCCACATACCTACACTTCCCCAAGGGGAATCTTCTTACAAAGGGAGACAGACAACTGTAGAGACCAATTGAGGCAGCCAGGCAGAATATTCCTATGATAACGTAGACTAAGAAAGAAACAGCAGTTAAGTCCAAGTAGGATAAGGCAAGAAGTGGCTTTTTGTCATATCTCAGCTCAATAAAGAATAGAATCCAAAAGCCTGACTGAGAAATAAGGCTTACAGCTCACCACTGAAAGTGAATTCAGAGACTTCAAATGATGGTTGATTAGATATGTGTTAAGTATGTAATTCTAGCTCATCTTACTCAGGTGTACTTCATGTTATAGCTACTTCAACAAATCAATAGCTCTGTGCTAATACTCTTAAAATAATTAAATCATAAGCCTCAAAGGCAACTTATGGTGAAGTGTTTAACTTCTCCTTATGAGTACATGTGAGCACCATAAGGCAACTCTTAAAACCACTCAGGAGCAAATGAATAAATACAGATGGGATGCATCCTTCATAACTGCCACAGGGATAGGGAGATGGAAGTTCCAGTGCCTTAGGGTCTTGTGTTCTTTACTTTATCAATTTGACTAGTGGTCCATAGAAACTTATCATCTTAATAAAGATTAAAAGAACTGATTGTCAACCAATTATTCAAAAGAATTATCCTGGATCACTTATGACAACTGAACTTCAAATTGAATAGGAATAGAAAGTATAGGTTTGAGAATAGCTCTGAGAAAAATAAAATGTGGAAGACTAAGTCTGTATCTAGTTAATAGGCTTTGATGTTTGAAAGCAGCTCTATGATCACATAAGCCAACCTCTCTAAAATTAGGTACAGAAATCTACTTGGTGGGTTTTCTTACAGGGTTTTACATCATACTGGGATGAACAAACATGGCAGAAGACAGGCATTTCATAGCTATTGTCATGTGATGGCAGCCTTGAGATATGGCAGGTGTATCTATACAAATACAGCTTTAAAAGTACCTAGGTGGTCATAGAAGAAATAAAGGAGGACCAGCATTGAGCAGCACATCACTACAAACACACAGATCATTATTGGAGTCACATCAACTGTTTCATCATCATGTTTCTCTGCCCCATCGTCACGTTTGTGCTTCATGTACCTCCTGCAAGAGCAACACAGCTATGGTCAGTCACAGGAAAGGGCACTGAGAGAGCTGCACCAACACCTGCACTGATTTCACCCAAGTCAGGGGAACTCTACACTTTACATGGATGCATGAACAACAGATATACTACAATGCTATCATCAGTCACAGGAAAGGGCACTGAGAGATCTACAGGGGCTGGAAAACACAACACCGACACCTGCACTGATTTCACCCAAGTCAGGGGAACTCCACACTTCACATGGATGCATGAACAACAGGTATACTACAATGCCTGAGACAGTCAGTGCTGCATTAGGTTATCAACAGCATTTTTCATTCACTTAGCAAATTCAACAGAATCCTGAACATTACTGCAGAATAATTTGCTGAATTCAGAATCCTGAACATTACTGCAGAATAATTTGCTGACTTCAGAATCCTAAAGCCAGGCTGCGTCTGTGAGGCAAATGTCAGAAATGAGACAGATGACCTCCTCCCCTCAACTCCACTTCCTGGCACAAAGGAACCATAACTGTTCAGTAAAAGATTCATAATAAACATCATACATTAGCCAGCTAATGAGTTTGGTTTGCACTATACCACTAAGAAAAGATTTCTATGGTAAATTTCTGCAGCAGCTCAAGCAGGAAGCCTCTCACTACCCAATTTTCCTTCTCAACTTCACAAAAGTTTGGCTTTTTGACAAAGCAAAATACTGAACCACTCCACATGCAAATTACACCCTAACGTTTTCATGCAGTGACACAGCCAGTACAAGGCTCAAAGCCTTCCAAATGTCACATCAGGATTTTCTCCTGGATACACAGACAGTCTACAAACCCCACTAGCAGAGCTACCAGCAGATCTTCAGGGAAACATCATGTATTTTTTTGTTCTCCTAGGAAAACGGACATATTATGTTCCAGTTACTCACTTTTTCACATCTCTGCTTCCTGCCCAGTAGCCTCCAATTGCAACAGTGCCTACAGCCATGACAAATATAATCACCATGTTGTAGTCCAGCACAGGCTCATTTGGTGCATACATGGCTCCTTTCACCGAGCTGCCAAAACTCTGTGGAGGGAAGCACAACCTATGAAGAACTTCCAGAAAGCTACCTCAGCAAAGGTTCAGCTAGTTCTCACTAAGCAACCTCAGAACCAAGCTTTATTAGAAATACTCAAGAGCAATCTATTTGCTCTACTATTAGTGATATTTATTTCCAGCACCAGAAGCCATTTGGATTTTACTCTGAAGATGAGAAACAGCCTCCCAAGTGATTTCCATGTTTTCCACAACAGAATACAATCTTCATGAGTACAACTCTCCACAGATTTAAAGCTCTCAAGATGAACTTCAAATACTGTTGAGCAGTGACTCATTTCAATGAGGGAGCATAAATCAGAGCATTTAGTACCAAGCTTACCTTGCTAATGTCTAACATATCAGCATAGCTGAGCAGAGCCACAGGGATATCAATCTCTTCATACTGACTCCTGTTGCCCCCAGGAGGAACCTGAAAGACAGTGCAAACAGGGTAAGAACACATCCATTTCTGCAAATACTTCTACTGTGTCAAAAGGGATAAAGTTACAAGTTCTGTTTCTGTTATCTGGAAAAGATTCTAGAAAGGAATCTAATGACAGCAAAACCTCAGTCAGAATGTATGCCTGGTGCCAGGAAAACCTAAGTTATTAAAGACCAACAGACAAATACAGCAACCAAACTTCAAGCAGCATCTTTTGCACATCAGGGTCATGGGTTTAGGACTGATGTGTGCCTCTAGTATTGACCACATCATTCAAACTCACTAATTTTACAAAACATACACTGGTGATGCTCCAGCTGAATCTAAAGCACTACATTCACTATGCTCCAGATCTCATGGAAGGTAACAGTATGAATCAAGAAACCAACCCCCCTCTGTGACTCCACTATTTCCTATGACATAAAGATAATTCTGAGCCCTTGACTTGAATGTTCCATGGGTTGTTCTACTTAAACAAGCACCTGCTTGCTTCATTAATCCTTCCTTAGGATTGACTCTAGAGCTCTACAATGTACACACAGGCATAAATATGCCACATACATATTATCTCTTTCAAAGAGAGGCATCGAAAGCCAGCAATGACCACTGAAGACAAGAGAATATCTAACATCAGAGGAGCATCAGCAATATAAGAAAGATGGGAAGAGGCTTACCAGTCTCTCTCTGCTAACAATCAGCAGCCCACGAGCTCCATTTATCTGAGCAAGCCTCACTTTCTCATAGAAGGTGCAGTTCCCTCGCATCACCATGGGGATCTGATTATTAAATCCCCCGTCAGGTACATCAGAAGGAGAGCACAAAACAGATGCTGTCTGGTCCTGCAGTTGCAAGAGTGACTGAAAAGAAAGAAAATAGTTAAATACATAAATAGAAAATAAAATTATAAGCCAAGTCCAAAGCAGAAGGCAGAGAGTGAGAGGAGGAGTCTGGTGGTTAGGATTCGGCACTCTCACCGCCGGCACCCGGGTTCCAGTCCCAGTCTTAGGGAATCCTGCTGTGGCAGGGGGGTTGGGCTAGATGATCCTTCCAGGTCCCTTCCAACTCCTAACATACTGTGATACTGTTTCTGAAGGACAACCTAGCACTTTCAAATAATGGAGTGGTAAGAGTATTCTCAGAGAAACTGAAAGCTGCATCAGAGCTGCCCTCCCTCTGTCACCTAGAGCCCTCCCTGCCTTCAGTGAATTGGACAGAACTTTCCTGGCAATGAAATCTGGCCTCTGATCTGCACTAGCATTTGTTTTCTTCAGTACTGTTGCTGTTCTAATGCATACATCCAGGAGGCAGGAGGAGTACAGCTAAGTGTTCTGATTGCTAGGGTGGCAGAGTGGCAGGCTGAGATGATGTAGGGTATGAACAGCTAGAAACACAAACACAGGCTGGGGTAAAGTACAAGAGCAGAGGCAACAAAAATTAATTTCTACTTTGAAACCAATCTTCCCAGCTAGCTCAGATTTTGGATCCTAAACACCTGGATACTGGACTCTAAGCTGCTTCTCACTGCCTGCAATTCAGAGATGTTGCAGGCCTGCCTCAAATCCTTAGTTTCATCCCTCCTCATACCCAGACATCTACTCCTCTATGAGGATAGGCTAAGAGAGCTGGGGTTGATCAGCCTGCAGAAGAGAAGGCTCTGGGGGGACCTTATATACCTTTCAGTACCTAAAGGGGGATTACAAAACAGAAGGGGAGAGACTTTTCAGCTGGTCAGATTGCAACAGGACAAGGGAGAATGGAGATAAGCTGAAGGAGGGGAGGTTTAGACTAGAAATTAGATTGGTTCTTTCCCCAGAGGGAAAGTTCAAGAACACCCAGAGGCAGTGTTCAAGGCCAGGTTGGAAGTGGCCCTGGGCAACCTGGTGTAGTGGGTGACATCCCTGCCCATGGCAGGGGGGGTTGGAACTGTCTGATCTTTAAGGTCCCTTCCAACTTGGGCCATTCTGTGATTCTGTGGCACTCTGGTATGTTTACACAGAACAGCCCAAAGACACTTCATGGTTCTTGCAACAACAGTGTGCATCTTTGCCCACTTCTATCTGCAAGTCACCTGAAAAAAGCTATTATCTACCAAATAACTGATCCCTGGTGTGAGCTGTGCTAACATCAGCAGGTCACAGCCCCACTTGTACTAGGAGTTGAGCTGCTGAGTTTGAGAAGTGTCAGGATAAAGTTTTAACCTGAAAAGCTGACACATGTTAACACTGTGTTAGAAACCTGCAGGTACATGATACAATACCAACTACCTGTATAACTGACTCTGCTGGTTTAGGAGGGAGAGGTAAGGGTCAAGCTGTCAGCAGCTCCAAGCTTATCCAGAAAACTGCTGTCTCCAGCGTGGTTCCTGTACACACATTTCCTGGTTCTCCAGGTTTCAGGAAAGCTCATCAGCTCCATCAGAGCACAACACAAATGAAGGGTGAGCTCAGGTTGGTGCACTGCATCACCTCAGTTAATAAACTGTACTGCTGGAGTTAGGGAGGGAAGCAGAAGGAGGGAAGGTGAAAGAAGGGGAAAAGTAGAGAGAGACCTGGGGAAGGAAACAGAGACAGGCAAGGGATATAGCATAGGTAACCCAAGTGCTCTCTGGAAGGCAGATCAGTGCTTCAGTTTCAGCTCACTGCAAGCTGTTCTGCTCTATACTAGCTCCTGCAGAGCTACTGAAATGTATCTCCAGGGATTTTTTATGAGACTGCTGGAAGCAAGATGTCTACAGTACAGTTCCCAGTTCTCACAAATCCTAGAGGCTAGAAACTTCATAGGGAGTTTGCCTGGATCCACTCAAACAAGACTCTAAGCTTCTCAAACCAGCTTCATGCACTTCTGCATTCCCTGTTCTGCTGCTGAAGCAAAGGGACACAGTGCACACACATGCTGACTTCGTGTTACAGAGTCAGGTCAAGTGCAAGAGTTTATCAGCTGGATCTACAGAAGACAAAGGCAGCTGCAGTATCTGAGGGAGTAATATGCAGTTGTGATAAACTCACCACAGCTAGTTGAGATTTGATTATATACTGACAGGGAACACCAGTAATTCTGTGTAGCACTCCACTGGTAGATTAAGGAATGCAGTGAATGAAGTGAACAAAATATCAGTCAATTACTGCACATCTTCCCTAATTAGTAGCTTATTCAAAGTGTATTTGCTGATGTCATTGTTCAGCGACAGTAACATCTTCCCCCAGAACACAGTGAAGAATTGACTCAACTGTCCACTCACAGCTTTGGAAAATGCAGCAAAAGCCTGAGACAGTTTGTGACTACTTATTCTTACACTTGCCAGAACTACAAAACACTGAGAGCCCTGAAGGTCTGTATGTATGGCAAGACCACATTATCTTTTTGAATCATATTGACATGCAAAAACCTCTTTCCAAGCCCAGGTAAGTGACATTTGCACTGAATGGATTGTGTTGTGCAAAAGGAAAAGTTTTCTTTTGAAGCAGAAATAATCATTATCTCTGCATGCTGCCTGGAAAAGAATATTGCCATCATAGCACTGCCTAGGGTGACCTAGATCATCTACAGTCACTCTACAGAACAGAAAAAAGTAGTTTCTAAGTAGACCAAAGTATTTGCTTCAAATTCCACTAACCCCAGTTAGAAGTTTCCCTGTATCAGAGAAATGTTAGTACATTGTTCTGTCCTTGTTTGCCTAGGTACTTACAGCTTTACCCAGATCATGTGGCAGGTGTGCCCACTGGGAGTTGAAGAGGATACAGTAGTCTTTGCCTTTGCTGGTTCCCTTCTCTGAAAGGACATGGACCATCCCATACTCACAGCACACCTGAAAATGAACAAAAACGTCACTACAAGAATTTGAGGACCTGTGAAACAGCAGCAGTGATAGAGGTGACTTGCTGCTGCCTACCCTGCTTTGTGTTTAAAGAGAAACAAGAGTCTATAAAGTTTCTGTGTCTGTGCAGTGAGCAGAGTGGAATTCCATATTATTCCCATCACACCCCAAACAGACTGGAGGTACAGCAGCAGATTCCCTCTTTCACAGCAACTGATCAAAGAACCAAATGAAGCCTCACTGAATGTTACTGGATGTAAGTATGTAACAGGAGTAACAGAAAAAAGCTGGACTACTGCAGAACAGGTATGAGAGCTAGAAAAAAGAAGCCTGGCCCTTACCAACTCCTGAAAGTACAACCTCAAGTAGTGATCAATTCCACACTGGCACTGCTGTAAGACTCAGCCTTGGACAGCTCTGCTGTAGGTCTGACAAGACCCCATAGCATCATCAGCAGCTCTTTTGATGTCCTAGGTAGCACATGTAGATTCTCAGGACTCCACACTGCATACACTTGACTGCCTCAGTGAGGAGCTCTCAAAACTCCAACAGTATTTGCTGCAAGTAGGGAAAATTATTGTATCCAAGGGTTATAATGACAGGGCTGCACTGGGTCTGGCTGGGATGGAGTTCATTCTCTTCACAGCAGCTGTGTGCTGTTTTAGATTTGTGACCAAAACAAAGCTGGTAATAAACTAACCTGTTAGCTATTGCTGAACATTGTCTGCAGAGTGTCGAAACCTTCTCTGCTTCTCAGTCTTCCCCCAGTGAATAGACTAGGAGGTGCACAAGCGGTTGGGAGGAGACACAAGCAGGCAGACTGAACAAAGATATTCCATGCCATATTACATCATGCTCAGCAATCAAAAGCAAGAAGAGGTTGGTTTTTTAAGGAGGTTTGACATCCTTTGCTCAGGAGCTGGCTCAAGGCACTGGTCTATCAGTGGAAGGTGGCAAGGGATTGACTTTGCAACACTTGATTTTGTTTTTCTTCTTCTACTTCTCTCTTGCCTATTAAACCATTTTTATTCCAACACACAAGTTTTCTGGCTTTTTCTTCCCTCTTCCCTGTCTTGCTGGGGGTAGGAGGGGAAGTGAGCCAGTGGCTGTGTGGTGCTCAGCTGCCTACCAGCAACACAACAAGGTCACAGGCAGAATGTGACAGCTTTACTCCAGATGTCAAAAGGAAAACCCCTCCCCCTGAATAATGAACCATGAGCTTTGGCCACCTTTAACTTGATGTTCAGCCTCTGGAACAGAGCTGAGTTACAGTGGAAGGAGCATCCACACCCAGTTACAGTCCAGCCGGCAGTGCCAATCTGAAGAACAAGAAAAGCCACACTCAAAGCTGTGTGCACACCTTGTGCACAGTTACTCTCAGACTGGGTTTCAAAGGTAACAACCCAGTCTACCACTCTGGCTGATGTAGTTGCAGGCCCACTCTCCATCATATTTGGTAAGTCGTGGAGGTCAGGTGAAGTCCTGAGTGACTGGAGGAAGGGTAACATCACCCCCATTTTTAAATAAGGTAGAAAGGAAGACCCAGGGAACTATAGGCCAGTGAGCTTCACCTCTGGGCCTGGGAAGGTCATGGAGCGCATTGTCATGGAAGTGATGGTAAGGCACATGCAAGACAAAGAGGTGATTCTAAGAAGCCAACAGGGGTTCACTAAGGGTAAGTCATGCCTGACCAACCTGACAGACTTCTATGATGGAGTGACTGCAACAGTCGATGAAGGAAGACTGACTGAAGTCATCTACCTAGACTTTAGTAAAGCCTTTGATACAGTTCTGCATGACATCCTTATCTCAAAATTGAAGAGATATGGATTTGATGGATGGATGGACCATCCAATGGATAAGAAACTGGCTGGATGGACACAGTCAGAGGGTTGTGGTCAATGGCTCCTTATCTAGGTGGAGGCTGGTGACGAGTGGTGTCCCTCAGGGNCAGCAGGTCTAAGGAGGTGATTCTGCCTCTCTATTCTGCCCTCGTAAGGCCCCACCTGGAGTACTGTGTCCAGTTCTGGGCTCCTCAGCATAAAAAAGATGTGGACCTCCTGGAGCGGGTCCAGAGGAGGGCCACAAAGATGATCAAAGGACTGGAGCACCTCCCCTATGAGGACAGGCTGAAGGAATTGGGGTCGTTCAGCCTGGAGAGGAGAAGGCTTAGAGGGGACCTTATAGCAGCCTTTCAGTACCTGAAAGGGGATTATAGAGCAGAAGGAGAGAGACTTTTCTCCTGGTCTGATTCCAACAGGACACGAGGGAATGGCTACAAGCTGAAGGAGGGGAAATTTAGGCTGGAGATTAGAAGGGGGTTCTTTACCCAAAGAGTGGTGAGGCACTGGAACAGGTTGCCCAGAGAGGCTGGGGAGGCCCCATCCCTGAAAGTGTTTAAGGCCAGGCTGGATGTGGCCCTGGATGACCTGGTCTAGTGCATGTGGCGTCCCTGCCATGGCAGGGGGCTTGGAACTAGACGATCTTCAAGGTCCCTTCCAACCTCAGCCATTCTATGATTCTATGATTCTTCACCCAAAGCTCTCTTAAAACCATTACCAACTCCTCAAAGCTTCAAGAGTACAAAAAAAATCAAAAGCCTCTGCACAAAGCCTTAGTCTTCACCTGATGAAGGCATTCTTATGCTCTAAGTTATTTCCAGACAGAATCCTGACTTCAGGCTGGAGCTACAGCAGCCTTTGCTGCAGCTGCCACTGCACTGGGAGCAGCTCATCAGAGCAAGAAGAGTCCTAGCTGGCTAACCATGGAGATCACAGAACCAAGATCATGATGGTTGGAAAAGACCTCTGAGATCACTGAGTCCATTATGGTTGGACTCAGTTGACTCATGGAGCCAACACCACCATACTCACCACATGTTCCCAGGCACCACATTTATGTGGTTTTTGAATGCTTCCAAGAATGATGATTCCACCACCTCCCTGGGCAGCCTGGGCCAATGCCTGATAATCCTCTCAGTGAAGAGATTCTTCTTAATATCTAATTTGAACCTCTCCTGGTGCAACTTGAGGCTGCTTCCTCCTGTCTTATCACTTGTTCCTTGGAAGGAGAGACCAACCCCCACCTTGCTCCAACCTCCTTTCAGGGAGTTGTAGACATGAGGTGGTTTCCTCTGTGCCTCCTTCTCGTCAGACTAACCAACCCCAGGTCCCTCAGCTGCTCCTCACAACATAATGTCTGGGTTCTCCTGAAGAACTCTAGGAAACTGAGGCAACAGAACCCAGATTTTGTAGGGATTTGGGGCAAGAGAAAAGTAAACAGAATAACATGCAGCAAATACACCAGTGTAAGGCATTTCTCAGCTGTGATACACTGCATGTAGTCTGTTTATTCAGCTAAACATTCTCAACACATCCAACTGCAAGAAGTGCTCCTTGTAACAAAACCAGCTTCAGCTTCCCATTCCTGCAAACTAATACACAGCAAACAGTATTCTCCTTCCTGTTTTGGTTATGTCAGATTGTATCAGGCCATTTTCCTGCAAAATTAAAATACCTAGGGGCTAGCACAGGGGAACTGGTCATCACCAGCAGGTACTAGCAAACACTGCCTTACTAGTTATTCACCAATCTTCTTACTCTTCACAGTGAGCTCTGGTCTTTCAAATTTAGTTTCCTCCCTTCCTTCCCTGTGGATAGGGACACAATTTTTGGAGCACCATATATACTACTCATCTTCCACCCAGAAATACCTCTGACACCATATATAGAACCTCCAAAAGGAGGTGTTTTTGTGGAGTTGGTGCAACTGCCTGCTTGCACACCAAGGCAACCAGAAAGCAGGAAGGCAAACAAAGGAACCATGGAATTATGTGCAACAGCACCACCAGTAGTGGTGGCTCTATTTAACTACAGTGGTGACTTCATTCTCCTATTAACAGAACCAAAACCACTGTAAATCCTCCCCACCCTCAGAAATTGCTGCAGCAACACAAAGCACATTATGAAGTCTACTGCTACAGCACTTGCAGTCTAAGGGCTCCAACACAAACCCTCCTTCCCATTCCCAAAGGGCAAACAGGTACCTCATGCTGCTGCCTTCCCAGACAACAGGAGGAACAAGCAGGACTGCAGTTTCATTTCAACATCATCCAAGTCACATTAAGTTCTGTGGGATACTGCTATGTTCTCCAGGCCAGCAATAATGGGGCTGCAGGCACTGGCTTGGGAGCAGTGTCAGGCACCATCTCCAGGAACTGTATGTTAAGAACCCTTTCCTTCATGCAAAATACTGACCATCAGCTCAATGGTACCAAGGCTGCTGATCTGCATTCTGTGACCCACCTGGTCAGGGCTGAGTATCACCTCATTAAGAATTCCACTTGAGATGAAGATCTGACCAGTGCAGGTCCTGCAGAAACCTTTAAATGCTTCAGATAAAAAGAATTTTCAGATACAAACCAAACTGCTCAGAAAGCAGAACAAAAAGTATACCTTTTAGGGTTGTTTTTTGGCTTTTTATTTGTTGTTGTTGGCTTTGGGGGGTTTTTGTTTGTTGCTTCCTTCAGAAACAATAAAATAATCAATTATGCAAATCCAGATTAATGCTGCTTTGTGAAGGAGTCTTGCTCATCTCTAATTACTGCTTCAGAGCTTCACAGTCCTCTTACAGAGCAACTGCAAGTTGAAGTAGTGCTGTCTGGTAACAAACTAGAAAGAGATGATGCTGACAGCAAATGCAAATTGTATCTGAACTTCAGCTTCTTATGAGCTATTAGTCAGGAACAAGAATGACCACACCTTATAAGTAGCATTCTCAAAATACTATGTTAGCCCAGTGCTTTGGAAATCCAGTACTTAGCAATAACAAACACTGCTGATGTCTTTATATCGTTTATAGATAATGCGTTTATGCTAATGTGGAATAGGATTCCTCCTATTACCACTTCTGTGTTCCAAGAGCATTTGCTTCCTCTTGTGAAGAGGAGTTTCTCTTATTGGCATTTTAACTGAGAACTCTCAATAATCCTGACTAGCATTTGGCACTTTGAGATTTGTTTAAACAAATAACACCTGAAACCTGCAGAGTACCTGAGCTGGCTCCCACCTTAACTAGCCACTCATTTTGTTCTTGGTGGAACACTGCCCACCCATTAGTGACCCCAGGACACAGAATGAGCAGAAACCAGCAGTTCACCACCACCAGCAGGTTCCCAAAAAACCCCCAAATCTGACCCCCCTGAAACACTCCTCCCCATCTAACCACCTTATCTTTCCACCATCCTCCTCCACGTCCTACTATCTACCCACAAACCCAACTCCTCCCTTCCCACCTTTGCTTGTCTCTCTCTCCTGTCCAGCTCTCTGAACCAAACTGAAGTCACTGACTCTAGACATCTTTCGCTGCTATTGCTCAGATTTAGTTTTCCCCAAGCAAATCACTTTGAGGCTGCTAGAGCTGACAAAACCTTCTGGAGGGAAACATGATGCGGTATTGCTGCTACTGAGTTAGACAAAGTTGTGACAGACTAATCTGTCAACATCCAGTTTAACATTCCTAAGCTAAACAGGCTAATGATGTGATAATCACACAGGTACACTCCTACAGATACAGCTGGCACCTTTATTTCTCCTGGTAGCAGCTGAGAAACAAGATGCTAAACATGACTATAGGGAGCAGAAGAGTTGTGTCTTTAGACATGTGTTCAAAAACCCATTAACAGAATCCATCATCCTCATTTCTCCCTCATTATTTCAAACCTCACTACACAGAGGTTACCTTGCACCCCTAGAGACACTTGGGGTAAACAGATGCTTTTGGAACCCTTCACAGAATCATCCCTCAAACATAACCAATCTCTACACTGTCTGGAGGATACACAATGCCATTCTGCTGCAAGATGTCAGCAAAACACTAAAGAAACATCATCCTAAAATGACAGAGGAGGTAGAGATTTTTATATTTAGCTCAGTGCAGTTAAGGCACTTGAGCAAAGTCTAAGTTTACAACATACAGCTCCATGTGGAGGAAGTGAGTGAGACACCATCACGTGTGTGCAGTGAGGGAAAATGTGTTCAGCAAAAAAACTCCCAACTATTTGCCATGGTGAACTTCTTAACTCACATCTCAGCTATCCAACCACTGCACCTCATGTTGAAAGACATGTTGAAAAACAATCCATTATTATCATCTTGAATTTTAGTTTCAGGAGTAACCAGCCACACAGACTCACAGACAAAAGACCAGGACAAAAGTGGTTCCTCCTTATTGTTACAGGATCTGACTGGGCTTAAAAGAAACCCCAGAGTAGCTGAGTTTAGAACAGTATGTGTAGAGTTTGGCAGGAGCTAGCTACCCATAACTGAACAGCTTTATGCACCTGAGAAACAATCAATGTGTACAGTTAGAAGTTTTAGAGTTATGAGAGATAAGCTACATATTTTTAAAACAAGGAAGTAATGAGCTGCTGCATTTCCATTTAGACAGGCATTACAGGAACAGTAATAGTCCCCAAATGGCACACTGAAGACAGGAACACACAATTATGCTTGCTGAGCAACTTAATGGATGCTCTTAAAAAAAAACAATAAGGGAGTAAAAGGTTCCTAATGTGAAGGGCTCAAACCATCTCAGAAGCTGTGTGTTTTGGAGTGCCAAAAGCCAACAAAAAAAACCCAAACAAAAATAAAACTAATCAAGGCTAAGAGGAATTAAAGGGAATCTGAGCAGGGCTAAAAGCAGAGAGAGTGTACAGAGTTTTAGAAGGTGAATGGAGGCCATGGAGAATGTGGATTAACAGGCAGTTTTACAAAGCAGTTACCACTTAGCATCAAAGCTTAGTGCTGAAGTCTGTTAACAGCCACTACAAGTTTGTTCTTATCCTCCCACCTAAGCAGAGCCAAAGGCACCAGTGTTCCTTGTTTCAGTACCACAGGGCTTTGATGCTTCATTTTGTTTTCATGTCACTAAGTATCAGACACCAAAATAAGTTCAAAGCAGAGCACTGGGATGGTGATGACACTTATGATGGCTCTTTGTTCCTAGATACCACTCCATTTCCTGGATTAACCCAAGAGAAAAAGTAATCTCCTGTGCAGATGCTACACAACATTCCCACAAAGCCCAAGGGCTCTTTTCCAAGTGCTTGGCTACCAAAACCAGCCTTTTTCCAAACACTGACAGAAAAACAACAGCTGTTGGGACAATAAAGGTGTTTTATGATACTTGACTCTTGCACTACATGTGATTTAGAAGGCACCACAACAAGCTTCAACAGGAATGGGCTTCCTAGCCCCAAACAGCAGAAGGAACTCCTCCTACTTAAGCAGAGAATGATGTTTCCCTATATGAATATAAAGAGAGTATTTGTCTTCAAACAATGCTTCCAAGCAGGCATCCCTACTCCACAGCAATGCCATGTCACAAGCAAGACCTCTGCAAAGCTGGAAATCTGCTAGAATCATAGCTTCCTGAAGGCTGTTGTGTAATTAACACAAAGCAAAGTGGTTTATAGAAAGCTATAAAACAAGGAAAAGGTTTTCACACAAGAGAAGTGTAGAGTCTGAGGGCACAACTTAACCAATGTCATTGTTTGTGGGAGCAGAAGAGCACACTTGTTTTCTCTGGACCTCATCAGGCCCTTCCATGGTTTAGTCAATGAATTAGCAGAGCAGAGCACTCCCCAGTTTCTGCTGAGTAAGTTTGGTTTTTCTCATGTTGGTGAGTTAATGCAGCTCAGAGCCAAGCACTGGGGCTTGCAAGTTAAACAGCGGAAGAAGGTGCACAGGAGGCTTTCAGCTCACCTCTATTTCAAGAAACTGCCAGTGAGTGACTGAGCCAATCTAGTTGCTCATTTGTGTTTGCTCCTCCCTGCCTCTGTCCCCAAACTCACCTGGATGCCCCCTGTGTTCTTTCCACTTTCATGAGCTCTATCAGCTGATTTGGTTCCCTGAAGCTCGGAGAGATTTAGCAGACACAGGAAGAGTGTTCCTTGAAGAGGAACGAAGGAGCCATGCCTACTCTTACAACAGGTGTCATGCAAGACAGCAAAGTTGCCCAAAGCTGGCTCTGTTCTTCCCCATGAACTGCACCAATCAATTTGGAGACCATCAGCAGCAGACAGCAAATTTGCACACAAAGAAAACACTCCTGCAACAAGCACTACACAGTGGAGAGGGTTTCATAGTCACAATGCAACAATTCCAGGAGAATAAATTCTCTCTCACCATCTCTGGGCCTTCTGACAGTCTTTTCAACTCTTGGACTGACATCATTGAGCACTTGGGTTTTAAACAAGGAAACCACCACCTCAAGCCAACATTCTGCTCAAACTCAGTACAGTGAAGCCCAGGTAGATCCAAGACACTCACTGCAGATCATGTTACTGCATTCCTCAGCAGGCAAAGGCTCATGTATACATGCTGCTGTTACAGGACAACTGAGAAGCAGCAAGGCCATGAAGAAATGGTTAGAATGAGAGGGAAGAGACAAGTGAGGGCTCAGCTATCAAAGCAAGAGTCAACTGCAGATTGTACTTGGGTCTCTAAGATGATACCCTTCTTCAGGTGTCCACAGATGAGGGCCCAGATACAGGAGAGCCATGTTTCACCAGCCAAGCTGTTCCTTCTCCCTCTATAAATCAGAGTTTAGAAGCAAATGTGGACATTACCTCCTCCTGCCCCAGGGGAAAGAACTTAAGAATCCTACTGTCCTATCTCGAAGAGGGAGACAGAGATACATGTGAAACATGCCCAACAGCACCAGGACAGGAGTAAGCCACTGGCACTGAGTACAGCTGGTGCACAGCAAGTGCACACAACAGCTCACTGAGAGAGCTGCCAGCTCTGCCCCCCAGAACAAGCCCATCCATCAGGCACTGGGTCCATCACAGCAGTACCAGTGCCCCAGGGCACTGCTCTCTCCCCCACACTGAGGATGATGGACTACCATCAAGTGAAAGTACAAGAGATGCAGAAGAATTGCAAAATGAGATATTCAAACAAAATTCAAATGAACCAGCTTGGCTAACAGAAAGATATTAGCAGAATACAGTAAAGTGGCTTTTTGCTGCAGCAGGAGTGTTGCAGCACTCTGGCCAGCCTGTCCTGAGCTTGCTCCAGCACGTGAACACTATTCCACTGCACAGACTGGCTGACTTGCTTACAGAAAGGAAGCATACTGCAATGCATGGAGCTGAAGCCAAGATCTCCAAGGACCCACCAGGGGACTGTCTCACCTGCCATCCTTCCACACACTGATGTGCTCACCTTTCCCACACTGATGGATCCAACTGACTCCATGCCAGTCCTGGGCCCATTCTTATATTCTGCTAATTTTCTGGCACTACCAACCCACCTGAAGCATTAGTAAAGAGATGCCAAATGCACAGGGGATTTGGGGAATAAGGAATGGGTGATGTAAGAAAAGATGATGGAGAAAAAGAAAAAAAGGGATGGTACAGAAATAAAAAAGAAGTTAACTGGCAATCACTACTCTGTAACTAAGGATCACTGGCAAGGAATCAGTAAAGAAAGCACAACAGAACAGAACAGAAGAAGCACAAATTAGACTGTCATGTTGAGATGTTACACTAGTAATACACAGTAAAACAACAGTACCCTCCAAATTCTCTAATGAACAGTGAAGAACTTGAAATGATACTTCAACATTTTCAGAAGCGAAGACACAAAAAGCTATGCATCTTGCAATGCAATAGCTAAAAAGCTACTCTTTTCCTGTATCAGAATTCCATACCCAGTTTAACACATCCTTAAAAATTTATCCCACAACACTTGCTAGTATTTTAAGTGATGTAAATGCCAGACTCAAGAGAGGCTACAGGGTGAAGTTCAGCAAAAAAACCCTTTCTTTTTCTGCTGGCTGCTTTTAGGAGCAAGTTTGTCATTTGTGATGAGCCCAAAGCCAAGAGGATCCTCCTGCAAGGATTCCCATCTGTTGGCCTGTAAAAAAACCCAAGGGCTGTCTGGAGAAAGCTGCTAGTTTTAAGATGCTTCCACAACTGTGAGGAATATGCTGTTAACTGTGGAAAGAAGGAAACCAAAACAACAAACCACCAAAAAACTCCAAACAAAACAAACCCCAAAACAACCATACAACTGCTAAGTTAGTGCCAAAGAAGAGCAACGAAGGTGGTGAAGGGTCTAGAGCACAAGTGTTGTGAGGAGCTGCTGAGGGAACTGGCCTTGGTTAGTCTGGAGGAGGCTCAGGGAAGACCTTCTCACTCTCTACAACTCCCTGAAAGGAGGCAGGAGCCTGGTTGGGGTTGGTCTCTTCTGCCAAGGAAGAAGTGACAGGACAAGAGGAAATTGCCTCAAGTTGTGGCAGGGGAGGTTTTAAGTTGCACATCAGGAAAGAATTCTTCACAGAAAGATCTGTCAAGTCCTGACACCGGCTGCCCATGGCAGTGCTGCAGTCACAATCCCTGGAAGGGTTTAAAAGACATGAAGTTGCGGTGCTAAGGGATATGATTCAGTGGTGACCTGCCAGAACTGGTTAACGGTTGGATTCAACGATCTCAGGGGTCTTTTCCAACCATTATGCCACACAGCACAGCTATGGCTCTACGAGACCCAGGACAGACGCGGGGGCACACCCTGGGGTACAAAAGATGCTGTTTCCTTTCCTGCCCAGGAGCGGGGCCGCCCCTTGGCCTGTCCCCCCAGCACAGGTAGCCCCGCTCCTGTCATGGCCCGTGCCCGTTCCCGCTCTGCCGCCGGCCCAGCCGCCGCTCGCAACACCGACAGGCACCTCTGACCCTGCGAGACCATCGGTACCCAAGGCCCTGACGAGGCCCTGAGGGAAGCGTTGTGCCGGCCCCGGTTCTGCCCCGGGACCGATCTCTGCCCCCATCCCGGCAGGGCTCCCTATCCCGGGGTAAGGGTCCCAAGGGGCTCCCGGGGCCGACGCAACCACTCACCTGCGGCAGAAAACACAGGAGCAGCCAGAGGCAGGGCCGGCCCTGCCGCGCCGCCATCCCGGGCCCGCCGCGCCGCCAGCCGCTTTGTTTCCCACCGGGCCGGGCCGGGCCGGGCCCCTCCGCCCCGGGGAACCAACGACCCGCCCCGGAAATCCCTCCCTGTGCTCCTGAGCCGCTAATGGGCTTGGCTGGGGCCTCACGTCACTTCTGGCAGCGGCAAATGAAATGGCGGCTGTCGGCGGTGGCGGTGCGGGCAAGATGGCGGTGAGAGAGCGATTTGAGGGTGCTGTGGAGGGCGGTCAGGGTCTCGGCACCTTCTCGGTGATCGCGGCCGCTCAGGGCTCGGCCCAGGGTGTTCCCTGGCCGCAGGGCGTACTGCCTGGGGCTTGCGCGGCCCTGCCCGGCAGCGCTGGCCTCCCGCTCCTCCTCCGCGTGGAGCTCTGCCTTGAGGCGCTGTCTGTAGCCGCGTTACAAACAGCGTAACGAAAAGAAGTGCTTTGGAGTATAGATGTCACCGCGGGGGAGGGCGGAGCAGGGCAGGGTGCTGGTTAATTCAGATTGCCTTTGCCCTTCTCCTTTAGGATAAGGAGAAGAAGAAGAAGGAGAGTATTTTGGACCTCTCCAAATACATCGATAAAACAATCCGAGTGAAGTTCCAAGGAGGTAGAGAAGGTGAGTCGGGGGTCAGCCGGGTACCTGCAGCATGACGCTTGCTTTGCCTTTGGCGGCTGTTTTGGCTCTTTGCTTGATGGCTTCTGCCTCCTGTGTCTCACGCTGCTTCCTTTCAAAGAAAGACGATGAGTACCAGGTGCTTTCATTTGTTACTGTTTGCTGTTACTGGTGTGAAGCTTGTCCCCTTTCAGTTTCCTACTAATCTCCTGGTTGCAGTTTTATCTTTGTTTCATCCCTGCACCTTTCTTTCATATTCTTTTATTAATTGTCTTCAACTGTCTTTTGGGCTGTTTTTTGGGGCTGTTTTTCTCACATTGCAAAGCAGCAAAGGTTTATGGATGTCATGATTGATGGAGTTGTCAGCCTTATCACTGAATGACAGAATGGCTGGGGTTGGAAGGGACCTCTGGGGATCACCCAGTGCAACCCCCATTGCTCCAGCAGGGTCACCCACAGCAGCTTGCCCAGGGTCACCTCCAGCTGCCTTGGCAATCTCTCCACAGAAGGAGACTCCACAGCCTCTCTGCAAAGCCAGGGCTCCAACACCCTCACACCAAACAAGTTTCTCCTCCTGCTCAGCTGGAACCTCCTGGCTTCCAGTTGGTGCCCAGTGCCCCTTGGGCTGTCCCTGGGCACCACTGAGCAGAGTCTGACCCCAGCCTCTTGCCCCCACCCTTTAGATATTGAGCAGCTCCCCTCTGGGGCTGCTCTTTTCCAGGCTGACCAGCCCCTGTGTATATGAGGAAAGGCTGAGAGACCTGGATCTTTTATCTCTTAACTTACTAAAATGTGTCTGGAGTTCACAGATTGTTTCAACATATTTCACCATGTCTTTCCATGTCTTTGGAGGCCCTTACTTCATTGCCCCACATACATACACTTGCTCCTTTACTTTATCTACAGCTGTTTGTCCCCATGCAGCTGCTTGTGCCACCTGCAGACCACTGGTTTGTCTGAAGATTAACATCATGCTGCATGGGAAATGCTTGGCAGAAGCTTTTGCAAAGCTAACTCAGTTTGCTTTTAAAAGTCTCCACTGGAACCTGATCCTTGAGGTTTTGGAAAGTTGCTTGGGTTCCTAAGTGATAAGTGTGAGTTTGAGGGTTGGTGAGTTGACAGTTCCATTGAATCTCTGGGTTTAGATTTTCTTCTCAAAAAATTCACACCAAGTTCTTCTATGATCTTCCTATAACACTTGGGATTATGAGAGTCTCCTCTTTGCTGTTAGCAATGATAGCAGTGCTGGTAATCAGCAAGTATTTTTCTGTGTAGTCCTGTGATTTATTAGTGACCAGTCTGGTGGAACCGTGTTCTGTTTTAGGACAAAGTGCTTGTGTGTCTGCAGTGCATTCCTGTGGAGGCAGTGCTAGTGCTAAAGATTTTGTGTCCTAGGAGGGCACCTGGAAGATGATTTTTCTGAGGAGAACACTGCAAAATGTGATAGTCTTGCCTCATTTTTTACCATACCACTTAAGAGTATTCATTTGGTTTTGGGCTTGGATGGGGGTTTTATTTGTGTGTGGTGTGACTTGTGTCAATTTATTATGCTGAAGTATTCTTCAGATGCCCCTGGAATTGGCTGAGAGCACAAATGTTAGTGTCTTGAATTGCATTTTGAAGAATTCATTGAAAAACTTGTGCTTTTCAGTTGGCAGAACACAAACCAGGTCCTGGTGCCCTTGCCTTTTGGTAAGGCACAGTTTGATAGCCCTGCTCTTACTTGCTTGAAAGCCTTGATTGCAGGAGGGAACTGAGCTGGACAACTGAGTGTGTCCTTCATACAGGCTTGTGCTGCTCTATACCTGGTTTTGGTCTCTAATCTTTGTTTTGTGTCTGGTCTTCACTAGCAAGTGGTGTCTTGAAAGGATTTGACCCCCTTCTGAACCTTGTGCTCGATGGTACCATTGAGTATATGCGAGGTAAGTCGTGTGGCAGCTCTCTAAAGCTGCTGCTTTCTTTCTTTTCCCCTCAAGAATAATTCTCTTAAGAGAAATGCTGCAGCTCAGTGGGTGAATAGCCAGAAACTGCTGATTAACATCCTCTGAAGCGAGACACATTTGGGATAACTAAGCCTTAGAGAAAGGGATGAGATTACAGAAGTTAGATTTAGCACAATCCCTGTGGTAAAACATTCTTGGTAGGCCTTGCTTGAGCTCCTCCATAAATAATTTGCTGCTCTAGTCCTCTAGAGCTTGACTAGAATAGTGGCTTTTCAGCCAAGGCAGTTGACTTTGCCTCTGTTTATACTGCTGGTATCAATCTGTCCAGGATGAGGGCTGGGCTGGCCACTAGATGAGTGACAGATACTCTCTATTAACCTCTCTCTCTCTCCAAAGGAAGGAGAATGGGACTAGTTCAGACTATTTGGGCAGTCTATCAAAGCTCCAGTTGAGCCTCACATTGGGTGCCAATAAATCTGTAAAGGATTAAGGCTGGGCTGGCCACTAAACAAGTATCTGTCAAGACAGGGCTGGGAAAAAGCAGGAGAGCACCTCAGCAGGAGCTAGTATCTCAGTGTCTTGAACCCTGCTGTCAATGCCATCTTTGTGTTTCACTGCAGCTAAAGCCTTCTGTAGCTTACAGCTAATAGAGCTGTCAAGGGGGTTTTTTCCTTACTATTTTTTTCCCCATCCAAGAATAAATACTCCTATTCCCCTTCCTCCTCTCTGGGACATCATTTATCCTCTGATAGGACAGTGTTTTTTAAAGAGTATTCTCTTGCCTGCTTACAAGGAAGCACCTGAAGCTTTCCTTTTGCTCTTAGAAGGGAGTTTTTTAAAGGTGTGTTGACTATTTTGACATCTCAAGGAGGGCAGAATTGGCTGTTGCTGGGTTAAGTGTCCACAGCCTTGTTGGGCTTGGTCTGGGAATGGACCAGTGCATTCTGTACTCAGAGCATTCTGAAGTCATGGTCACCTTCTGGTTTGCATTGATCCCCAACTGTTTGTCTGTAATGGCATTAGAAATGGGATCAGGAGCTGTTTTAATCAGTTTTATGTGTTCTTTTGGTTAGATGAATGAAAAGGCCTTGGAACTCTTTAGATGGATGTGTCCTGCTCTGCATACAAAGCAGAGCTCTTTGCTCACAGTGGCACCTGCTGCTTGGAAGATTAGTAAACCAGTAATGTCTGGAAGACCTTAGCTCTTGCTGGTGCATCACTGTTTGCAGTCAGTGTGTGCAGCAAAGCAGTGCAGGAACACCTGGAGAAACTTCTGTCTGTGCCTTCTGAAGTGTTGGAATTTGTTTTCTTTTCCTTATGCTGCCATCATAACTGGATCTCTGCTTTTCAGATCCAGATGATCAGTACAAGTTAACAGAGGACACACGTCAGCTGGGACTTGTGGTCTGCAGAGGGACTTCTGTGGTTCTCATTTGTCCCCAGGATGGCATGGAAGCTATCCCAAACCCTTTCATTCAGCAGCAGGATGGCTGATGCTTGCTTTGGATCGGCTCTGAAGACTGCAAGGGTGCAAATCATTGGCCAAAGCTGTCAGTCTGGGAGAAGCTCCCTGTTTTGGGGGAGGAGCTTGAATGTGTATTTGTTAGTGTGAAAGAAAGTCAACTTTTCTTTTTGTGGCTTTCCATAAGTGATGAGAGGATGGGGCATGGTGTGGAAGAAGTAAGTTCTGATTTATATTTTTTCCTCCTAAATAAATATGTAACTGCATTGTTTAGAGCTGACAGAAGAGAAGATGTTGTCCTGGCATTGTCTGAGGCCCTCTGGATCTTGTTTTGAAACCACCCCAGAAATTTAGTACAGAATACCCTGAATATTGGTTATATCACTTACATTTTAAAATACATGAAAATGGATTTCATCTAAATGAATCTAAAGCCAAAATACATTAGACCACGTTTTTCTTCCTCTTAGATGCCAGTGCTCAGCTGGGAAGCTGTTCCTGCTGTTGAGTTCAGTTTCTTGCTCCAGCACATGCAGCAAAATGACTTTTCATGTGTAGTCCCTTCTCATCATCCTCCCAAGTGATCTCTTCTAGCACTTGTTCCAGGTCTTGTGGGCTGTGATCTGGGCAAATCACATGGGGAGGCTCCCATATTGCTGCAGAAGGACTGGACTCACTGCTAGGATGGTTCTTGGCTGAGTGATGCAAACCTTACAGAAGTATCTGTTTGATACTTGGAATTTTAGGGGAAGACTATTTGAGATCCTGCTGTTAATTGTAGGCAGTGTCTGGAGATGCTGCATATTTTTATATTGTGCTTCTGCTTGTGAAAACTTGGTTTGTAAGTAAACATTTTTATTTCTTTTATACTGCAGAAATAGCAAGACTTGAGGAACTTTGGGTGAATAAAGACAAATGAATCTGTTTCTAAATGTCTGGTTTTTAGTCTGAAAAAGTGCTCTACAGCTCATGCTGCAGTTCTCCACAGCTGAATGGTGCTTGTTCAGGAGATGCATGCACTCTGAAATCAGGAGGGACCAGATCAGAAGCTGTGCTCCAGTCTAAGGCAGGAAACCAAAGAGAAATGACTGAGGGCATCTGCTTCCTTTTCCAGGGGCTCAGGGATTTGTTAGGCATTTGAAAGGCTGGAGCAGGGGCTGTGTGCCTACAGGCTGTGTGTAACCTGCTGCTGCACCTGCTTTTCCTGAGGACTATTTGTGAGTAAATTCTGTTGGTGGCAGCAGCAGTCTTGTTCCTAGAGGTTGTCAGCAAACACACCAAGGCCAGGTTGTGTTTGCTGCTTACTTAGGCAACAGCACTGTTCTCCCATCCACAGCCTTCCCTGCTCAGCTCTGAAGTGGATGGGAACTGGAAGTAAATTCCAGCTCAGTGTATCTGACCTTGCCAGGAGGCTGTGGAACTAGGGACTAGTTGTCTTGGGGCATTTTGCCTGTGTCAACTGCAGTGCTGCTGAATTTTAATCTCCTGGGGGCTCATTCTTTGAGTGCTTCACAGAGCCACCTGTAGAGTCATGCTCCTTCCAACCTCATTTTATCTCTGACACTCCCAAACTCATTCTTTATGCAATTGCACAATAAAGAGACTCTGTTTGGAGTGTTGGGAGCAGAATTTGCTCAGTGTCAGCCTAACCAGTCTTGAACTGTCCTTTAGCTGGGAGAGAGATTGTTGGTTGTTGGTACCATGAACATGCTGCACCACCTCAAACTCTTGTTTACTGAGTGTACATCAGAAACAGACCTGTCAAAGGCCTCAAGGGGATCCCAGGCTCTAGATGCAGAGGGTACAGAGAGGTCTGCCTGGAGTCATATGTCAAGCACATAAACTCTGGAGAGGGACATTATCCCAGCATTTCCTGCTCAGTTCATAGATTGCTCAGGCTTCACTGCAAGACACATGGCTGCCCCTCTCTGCAGTGCAGACTTCTGGGCTGGTTTTGGAGTGAAGTACCTCAAAAGAAGAATATGAAAATGATGAGGGACAAACTTTTTGGCAGGGCCTGTTGTGACAGGGCAAGGGCTGATGGTTTAAAACTAAAAGAGGGAGATTCAGACTAGATGGAAGAAAGTTTTTACAGTGGGGGTGGTGAGACAGTGTCCCGGGCTGCCCAGAGAGGTGGTGGATGCTCCATCCCTGGAACCTTTCCAGGTGTGGTTGTCTGGGGCTGTGAGCAACCTGCTCTAGTTGGAGATGTCCCTGCTGACTGCAGGGGGGTTGGACTAGATGACCCTTACAGGTCCTCTCCAACACAAAGCATTCCATGATTTTGTAGCAGAATTTTAAATACATGTTTACTTTTCTGTTGGATTCATTCCTAAATGTGACTTTATAAACCCATTTGTAACAGCAAATATGAAGTTTACCAAGGGCAAGTGCTGAGTTCTGCACTTGGGAAGGGGCAAGCCAAAAACAACCTCCAGCCTGGGGAATGAGAGGCTGGAGAGCAGCACTGCAGAGAGGGATCTGGGAGTTTTGATTGATGGAAGTTGAAAATGGTCAGCAGTGTGTGCTGGCAGCCAAAAGGGCCAACAGGGTCCTGGGGGGCATCAAGCACTCCATTGCTAGCCATCAAGAGAGGTGCTAGTCCCACTTTACTCAGCTCTGCTGGGGCCTCCCGTGGAGTTTTGGGTGCAGTTTTGGGCACCACAATACAAGAGGGACGTGAAGTTGTTAGAGAGCATCCAGAGGAGGCCACAAAGATGGTGCAGGGTCTGGAGGAGAAGCCATGTGAGGAATGGCTGAAGTCACTTGGTCTGTTCAGCCTGGAGAAGAGGAGACTGAGGGGAGACCTCATTGCAGTTTAGAACATCCTCACCAGAGATGAAGGAGGGGCAGGAGCTCATCTCTTCTCTCTTGTGAGCCAGGGCAATGGCATGAAGCTGTTCCAGGGGAGGGGCAGGGTAGATCTTAGGCAAAGGTTCTTCCCCCAGAGAGTGGTGGAGCATTGGAACAGGCTCCCCAAGGAGGCTGTCATGGTACCACCTCTCATGGAGTTTAAGAAGCACTTGGACAAGGCACATAAACTCATGCTGTGACTTTGGGGTTGTCCTGTGCCTCAACAGGAGTTGGACTGGATGATCCTTGTGGGTCCCTTCCAGCTTGGGATTTTCTGTGGTTCTGTGATTAACAGCAGTTTTGCAGAAGACTCTTGCAGAATTTCCAGGGAAGAAAGGTGCTGCTGATCCAGGTAACACTCAGAATTCTGCTTGCTGAACTCCATGGAGAAATGGGAGTGAGCCTAGCTGGGATGGGCTGTATGGTTTAAGGGGCTGTAGTTCAAGGTCGCTGTGAATCTCCACTTAATAGCTTGGTCTAAACACTTGGGAAAAAGTCACTGTGTGAAGTCTGAGCTGTGTGTTATTGATATAACTATGACTGGTTATTTAGTGCCTTGAGATTGAGGAGGACTGAATATGGAACAGCCATCTGGGTTTGAATGGGGGCTCATTCCTTCCCTCTATCTCTTAGTGAACTATAAGGCTACATACATACTAAATGCTGCAAGTAGTCTGGAATTTGATGCTGAACTTGGACTGATGAAGGATGTAGCTCTGGGGGAATCACTAGGCTTTCCCAGGAAGTTTAAAGCTTTCCTATATTTTTGATTTGCAGATCTGAAAAGTAGGGTAATGGATAGATTTTTTTTCCCAAATGGGTTCACAGTTCCATGACTTCCTGACATTTAATCAGTGTTTAGGAATTTTTGGTTGTTTCTCCTCTTTACTCCTCATAGCCCAGGCTCTTTGCTTAGTTAACAGCTCCCCTAGTTCACTGGGGTCTTGCCTGGCTAAGGCAGATGCCAATAAATCTGTGATTCTTTGGGTATACAACTCTCCTGCTATTGTTGCTCTGAAAGCTGCAGAAAAGACTGAAGAGCAAAGCAGGAGGGTAGAAAACACTCTATTTTTAGGACAAGATTGGCTTATCTTTTATTTATCCTAGCTAGGGGGATAGTGTTTCCAGACACCTCACATGAGTAAAGGCTGCATAAGGGCTGAGTTAATTTTAACTGCCTGGTAGTCAACAAGCATGGAACCTGCACAAGAAGCAGAGGAGCTGGGACCTCAGACAGAAATGATTGCAGACACAGTTCTTGAGGTTGGAGAGAGACTCTTTCAGGTCAGTCGTAGGGTGCTGTCAGTCCACAGTCGCTATTTCGAAGCCATGTTTTTTGGGGGGGCACGAGAGAGCTCTGAACACCATGTGGTGATCAGAGGGATTGATGCAGCCCCTTTTCAGGCCCTGCTCGAGTTCACTCGCACAGCCCAGCTCCCCATAGGGCAAGACAATGTGACCAGCTTACTGGAAACGGCTGACTTCCTACAGTTTGACAGGGTGAAGCTGTTGTGTGAGAAGTTTCTGGAGAGAGAGCTGCATGTTTCCAACTGCCTGGGCCTGATGACCTACTCACAGCAGTTTGCCTTTCAAGAGCTGTATGTGTCTGCTCTGAACGTGGCTCTCACTCACTGGGGGGATGTCATGTGCCAGGAAGAATTTCAGGCGCTACCCAAAGAAGTGCTGATGCAGCTCCTGAAGAGCGATGAACTGTTTGTCTCACGGGAAGATGTGGTTTTTGACAGCATTGTGAGGTGGATCCTGGAGGACCCAGCAGCGAGGGAGGAAGATTTCCTGGATCTGGTGGGTGAAGTCAGGGTCACTTTCCTGAGCTTGTCCTTCCTCGATATCTTGGTGAAGCGCAGCAAGCAGCGTGGGGCGGCAGATCCCTTCTCCAGGCTCGTCAAGAAGTTGGACAGCTCTCCCCCACCCAGCTGGCAGAATACAGCGCTGTGTCCTTACGCTGGCCGGAGCTACGACACCCTGTATGTCCTGGGAGGAAAGCATGACAAGGAACAGCAAGAATTGTTTCTCTTTCAACCTAAAACAGGGACCTGGCAGGCTTGTTCTCCACTGCAGCGCAGGAACCTCACCCAATATGCAGTGGCAGCAGTAGGTAACTTACAGAGAAGTGTGACTGAGCAAATGCAAACACAAGTTGAGGCTTAGAGACCCAAGTGCAGGGAGTTGAGCTTCTTGGGTGAAGCTGTGTTGTTCAGCACGGCTGAAACCTCATTGATATTTGTGTTCATGTTCCTTCAGAGAGTGCTTTTGTTTTCCTTAGTCCTGGAGAATGTTGGACAAGGCTGAAATTCCTGAACTCATTACATGAGCTTTGTCTGGAGCGAGTCTAAAGACTTCACCTCAGCAGCATATGTTATTTGCCTTATCTTTCATGGGGGTTTTGACAGGTGGTGACTTCTGATTTATAGCTGCTGTTGAGTTAAACTTACCCATGGGTGTTGTGAGATCTTCATGCTCGGGGACTTTCAAGATAGCTGGATGGCTTCCCTTGTTTAGTGTGGGTGATAGTCCCATTTCAAGTCAGAGTTTGGACATGAGGTTCCCAGGGATTCTTTCCAAGCAGTGTGTCCGTGATTCTGTTCAAGAGTGGGAGCAGGCTTGGAAGGACTTGCTGCATCCTGTAGGCCCAGCATATCTGTGCAGATGAGGAACCAGATACCACAAACTGGTACTAATTGTCTCTGCTGGTCTTGCACCTCATCATCAGTGTAGCCTGGGGAGAAAGGAGAGCCCTAGTTCTCAGGAGCAATTCTCAACCTTCACGTACCTGATGCTTTGCTCTCTGCTCTCTTTCCAGGGAGCTTCCTTTTTGTGACAGGAGGCTATTTCCGGGAGGAGTTTGTGTGGTATAGTGTGGACTGGGTGCTTATCTACAGCTGCTTGGACAACAGCTGGCTGGAGGGGCCTGCCATGAAGGTGTCCCGCAACAGCCACTGTGCAGTAGGAGCAGGGCTCTACCTGTACGTGCTCGGAGGAAGCACAGATGAAGGGATAATCCCAGCAGTGGAGCGCATGGCTTTGGTGGACTCAGAGTGGGAAAGCATGAGTCCTATGGTTCAGCCTGTGGAGAGAGGAGATGCAGTCAGTGTGGGAGCCAGAATCTACGTGGTCTGTGGCCTGGATGAAAATGGACATGTGTATGATGGAGTGCAAAGGCTGAACACGGAGACGGACAGCTGGGATGTCATCTCGTTCTCACCACTTCCAAGGTAAGAAGTAATCTTCTGGGACCTGACAGGAGATGAAAAGTCCTAGTGTTGCCCTGCTCCCAGAAGAGGTTGGACTGGAGAAATCCAGAAGTCCTGTCCCACCAACGCTTCTGGGGTTCTCTGTTTACGTGAGACTCTCGATATGAGGACCAAGGTCATGCTGAATATTTCAGGAGCCAGATCTTTCTACTGATGCTGATCAAGGGTTTCTTCCTTCCCAGGTATGATCTCTGCATCACATCACTGAATGGTGCTCTGTACACCATCGGAGGAGGAGCTTTTCGATTCGATGTAGAGACAGATGAATGGACCCAGGTGGACGAGGAGTGCTTGACCCAGAAGTTCTTCATGGGCTGCAGCACTGTGAATGGACGAATTTATCTCCTTGGGCAGAGGAAGGGGAACAGTGCCCTCCCTGTGGTAGTCCTCTTTGATCCCTACATTGACATGTGCCAGGTTGTAGATTACAAACTCCCTTGTCCCCTTCCCATTCGCGGGTGTGTCTCTGTGCGAAGGTTTGATACGTGGGCATGAGCAGCGCTAGCCCAGAGCTGTGTGCTCCAGAGCTGAGGGGAGTTAGTCTGCAGCAAGGTTAGTCTGTGAATGCTTTTAATTTTGCAGAAAGAGCTGTTCCTTCCTAACTTTGTCTTTTTTCCTACCTGGCAATTGAACTTGAAGCAAAAGCCAGCAAAACCTTTGTGTCCACACCAAGGGTGCAGGTCATTGTTGGAAACGGTGCTCAGTGCTGTTAGGGTATGTGAACTCCACATGGGTTGATGCTAAATAAAGGGCTGCTCTGACCTGTAACCTCTGGGGCTCTCTGTCTTTTGAACAGCTGGGAAAGACAGGAAAGTCATTGCATCAGTGTTGGAAAATACTGTAGGTGTAAAGAATGCGTCATATGTGCCTTAGGGGAGTCTCCTGTTAGGTTGGTGGTTGGACTTGATGACCTTACAGGTCTCTCCCAACCATAATGATTCTATAGATGTGGTACTTAGGGACATGGCTTAGTGGCATGATGGTTGGACTTGATGATCTTAGAGGTCTCTTCCAACCTTACTGATTCTGTGATTCAGCAGGATGTATGAGCCCTTAGTGCTGTAGGACAGAGGAAAGCAAAGAACCCCAACCACACTGCAGTCAACTTATATCTGGTGTTGGTATCATCTCAGCCTGAAGTAAGCACACTTCCCAGGTTATGTAATCATGGCTAAAATTGCCTTTACTCCAGGCTGGAGAGCACCACAGAAGGAGGGAGGTTATTCTGCATTTATACATTCAAGTATCTGATAATAACCATTTGCAAACTGGGGCTCTTAAGAGACTTTGGTTTCCTTAGTCCCCTTTGGGCTCATTGCAGTACAGAACCAGAATAAAAATCCCTGTCCCAAAGCACTGAAATGAGGGTGCAAGGAGCAGGGACCTGCACATAACCTTAGTCAAAGACTGTGCATGAGGAAGAGTTTGATGGGCAGGACTGCGGACTTCACACAGGATAGATCTCCAGGGTGCCTCAGGCCTCCCAAGGATGGAGCAAGTGTCTGCCACATGAGTCTGTCTGACTGGGCAAGAAGGGGAGAGAGGAACAGCTCTGCCCTGGGAGGCTGCACTGCAAGTGTTCTGTCATCAGTGGTGGCAGAGTCTGTTCTTTGATCTGACACAGCAACGCTGAAAGAGGGTACTGAAGTGCTGAAGATGAGGCAGCAGAGTGCCCAAGGTGGCCAAGAAGGCCAACAGCATCCTGGCTTGGATCAGCACTAGTGTGGCAGCAGGACTAGGGCAGGGATTGGCTTCCTGGGCTGGGCACTGGGGAGGCCACATCTCCAATCCTGGGGTCACTTTTTGGCTCCTCACTCCCAGAAGGACACTGAGGTGCTGGAGTGTGTCCAGAGAAGGGCAAGGAAGGTGAGAAGGGTCTGGAGCACAAGTGTTGTGAGAAGCAGCTGAAGGAACTGGGCTTGGTTAGCCTGGAGAAGAGGAGGCTCAGGGGAGACCTTCTGGTTCTCTACAGCTCCCTGAGAGGAGGCTGGAGCCAGGTGGGGGCTGGGCTCTTCTCCCAGGTCACAAATTATAGGACTTGAGTAAATGACTTTAAGTTGTGCCAGGGGAAGTTCAGATGAAGTATTAGGAAGAGTTTCTTCACTGAGAGGTTTATCAAGCATTGGCCCAGGCTGCCCAGGGGGGTGGTGGAATCACCGTCCCTGGAAGTGTTAAAAAAACATGCAGATGCAGTGCTTGGGGGCATGGTTTAATGGTGAGCATGGCAGTGCTGGACTTGATGATCTCAGAGGTCTTGTCCAACCATAATGTTGTACAGTTATCATCTCTGGAGAATGGAGGCCTCAGAGGTGTTGGTAAAAAGCAACCCAGCCACTGTGTGGACTGATCCAGGCCTGCAATGTGAAGCCCTCTCAATCCAGGCTGCCTTCCACCACTCCTCGGCTCTAGTTCTTCTCCTAGCCTCCAGCCAGGCTGCAGCATTGCCAGCTCCATGAGCTGAGAGCAGAGTTGGTGCCTCCCCTGTGATGGGGCTGGCACCAATGAAAGGCTAGGCCTGGTCTTTGAGTCCAGTGGTTAGTTGTACCCTGGAGCTATAAAGATCTTCAAAAGCTGAGGTTCTCACCTATCATTTGGGGCTTTAAAAGAAAGCATCATCCTGTGAGGAGGGTGCCAAGAAGAGAAAGCCAAGCTGTTTGGCACAGTGCAAGATGAGAAACAGAGGGAAAAACCTTTTCATCGTGAGGGAAGTCCAAGAGCAGAACAGGTTGCCCAGTGAGGTTGTGCTGTCTTCAGCCCTTGAAGGTTTTCAAAATTAGACTAGAGAATCACAGAACAGTGGGGGGCTGGGAGGGACCTCTGGGGATCATCCAGTCCAACCCTCCTGCTCCAGCAGGGGCACCCACAGCAGCTTGCCCAGGGTCACCTCCAGCTGCCTCCACACAAGGAGACTCCACAACCTCTCTGCAAAGCCTGGGCCAGGGCTCCAACACCCTCACACCAAACAAGTTTCTCCTCCTGCTCAGCTGGAACCTCCTGGCTTCCAGTTTGTGCCCAGTGCCCCTTGGCCTGGCCCTGGGCACCACTGAGCAGAGTCTGGCCCCAGCCTCTTGCCCCCAGCCTTCAGCTCTTGCTCAGCCTTGAGCAGCTCCCCCCTGGGGCTGCTCTTCTCCAGGCTAAGCAGCCCCAGGGCTCTCAGCCTTTCCTCCTGCCAGAGCTGCTCCAGTGCCCTCAGCATCTTGGTAGCCTCCCATGGACTCTCTCCAGCAGTTCCTTGTCTCTCTTGACCTGGGGAGCCCAACACTGGAGCCAGGACTCCAGCCGTGGCCTCTCTAGGGCAGAGGAGAGGTATCAGAAAATACTCCTCTCCTTGTAGCTCACCTGGAGCTGAGAGCTCCTTGCCCACAGTTGCTGGCTGTGATGCAGGCACTGTGTGGGACACCCTCTCTGTGCACACAGGCTGACAAAGACACAGAAGAAACAGGTTCAGATTCTGCCGTGGTGCCCAGTGCTCCACCTCTCTCAGCAGACAAGTGACAGTCTTGCTGCAGGTTTTCTACAAGAGCTTCTCTGTGCTGGGGGCTGTGACATCCCTGGGATGGGGTGGGGAGGGAGCTGATGCACTAAAGCCATCAACAGCATCAGAGCCCTCACAAGCTTCCCCACCCTGGAGCAGATGTAAAGAGAGAAGGTGGAGCAATGAGGGCAGGAATCCAGTTACACACAGAGCTGCTTTCAGCCTTAGCAAGTTGATGGCAAGAAAACAAACTTGGCTGCAAAGCCCTGAAGATAATATTCAGCATAAAAAGCAATGTGTGGCTGCACTGGCTCCACAATGCACTGTGCAGTCTCTGGGAGCATTCTGCTCCTCAGCTGAGAGGTGCAGATCTCAGGTGAGATCTTCCCATCTAAAACTTCATGAAAAGAATAAAAAGAACATTAGGACATTAATTTCTCTCCTCCTGTCCTTGCAAGTCCAAAGCCTCTCCCCAGAGCTGCAGTCTTGCACTTGCCACTGCCCTAGCAGCACCAAGGAACCTGGCCTGCCCCTAGGTCAGTGTAGGGGTGCCCCAAAGTGTCCCTTGTCCCATGGCCAAACACAGCTGTATCTAGCAGGAGACAAATGAGGCAGCTGCAGTCCTCTACTGGCATGGCCCAAAGTGGCTGCATCTCCTGGGCATGCAACATCCTCCCCGTGGGCACTGGTCCTGGCAATGGCACCCACACCACACACCTACCTGGAGGTGCAACTAGCCAGGTGACCTCCTGCTAGTTAAAGGAGTAGGAAAGAGCCCAGACAACCAAGCCTTTCAAAAATCATTTATAAAGAACATTTCCATTCAGTAGTACAAAATGATGACCAAGAACCCCCCAGAACACAGCCCCTGCAGAGGAGTGGCAAGATCAACTCAGATGAAAGCAGCTCAACAGTCTACAGAACATCTGCTTTGAACTTCAACCTGTCTTCAGCAAACACAACCTTAACTGATGATGCAGGAACAGATGCTCTCCTCCCAGAGCATGTTAATGCCCTGGAATCACTTGCAGGGGAACAGCTCTTTCCCCTCTGAAATGATCCCGATGTGTTTTGACTGAAACTTAAGGCAAGCACAGAGGAGCTCAGACCAAAGCTCTCTCAGGTACATCTCAGGAGAACTGAGTGGGTTGCTGAAAACCTTTTTGTCCCTCTGTGCTGTCACTTGCCTTTTCATTTGCACCACCTCCTCAAAGGCACTTCCTTGGTCCATGTCCCCCCCAGTTAGCACTGGGCACCTACAGGGGAATGTCCACATGGCCTTGGCAGTCTCAGTCCCTGCACTCATTCCAGTGAATCTGTTTCTGCTCTGGTTTCATAGATCAATGAATGTATAAAACAGAAATCCATCTCATACTAACATAATGCCTTAAGGGATTTCAGAATCCAAAGTCTAAGACTACAGAGGATGTAAGATATGGGATATCTGCACAAACTGAATCAGAACTGCATCATGACTCCATGGATTACTGCTTTAAGCTGCTTCTTGACACATCTAGGGAGAGGCCCTACAGCCAGAAGGCCATGTTAAAGCATTATTCCATAAGGTTCAGCAGATCTTCTCTGGATCATTTTTCCTCTGGGGACAAGGGAAATCTCTTCCCTTCTTGCCACAAGCTGACTCTGTAAACATTTTCCACTGTGCCAATCACTCCAGGTGAAAACATGAGCACTTCAGCAGTGTTGTCTTCTAGATTATCTAGCTTCTTGTCACCTCCCTCCTTCTGACTTGGTTTCCTTCCAAGACAGGTTTTAAGGATTACCTGACAGCTGAGACACAGCTGCCTGGATTTCCCAGCTCTTCCAGTGATGATTTGGGTGGGTACTCTCTCCAGTCTGGGCTTTGGAGCTGCCACCTTGGTGGCAGTCATGCTGACAACAGAAGGGACTGAGGTCCACACCACTACAGAACTGCTCATCAGGCACACAGCAGCATTTCCTCTGAGAAGAAGATGTTTTCTCCTGTGTGTCTCCAGAACACCCATGCCACTGTGCCCAGCTTTCATCTTCTGAGTGTCTGGAGCCCCAAAGAGGTGTCCCTGTATGAAGATTCTGAGCATCACACTTACTTGTTAGACTAAATCATTAGTGACCATGGGCCAGGGCCTCCAGAGGTTGATCAAGGCTAAAGAGTTTCCTAGAAAACAACCTGGGGTGGTTAAGCCTGGAGACTGCCAGAGCTTACCCACCCTTTAGTAAGGACTGTTCAAGACTAAGACATTCAGCAACAACCATGGCACAGTCTCCTACAAGTCAAACCACTTGGATCCCTCTCTAGTTGTTCAAGGCTACAACCTACAGTAAGCTTTTATTGAAGAAAGACCAAAAACTTCCTTCAGGTATCACTGACTACAAAGACTTGGCTTATGGGGAGTAGGGATTCAGCTATGACACCACACTTGCACTCCTTTTTATCTACACAGTGAGCAAAACTGTTTCTGCAGGCAGTGGATGGGATCCACTGCTGGCCTGACCAGAGGCACGTGGACAGCAGCTATCTTTCCTTGATGTGGCCATTGGTGAGAGGGCTTCTGGTGGTCAGGGCCTCAGACCCATTCCTCTGGATGTGATTGTTGCTTGTCACCTTGTTGAAATACTTCACCCCATTTTTCTCCTCTTCCTTAATCATTTCTCTTTCTTCATCCTTGTCACTTTCTTCTGTGTCACTTCTCATGTCCTTTTCCATCTACAGAAATATGTAAATGAGAAACAAAGCAAACACACCAGTCTGCACTGAGGCAGCTCTAGCTGAGCCACAGACTAATGTTCATCTGCTATTTAGAGTGGTTTGGGTGGGAAGAGGCCTTTAAAAGCCACCCAGTCCAACCCCTCCTCCCCCCACTGAGCAGGGACATCTTCAACTAGATCAGGTTGCTCACAGTCCTGTTCTACCTGACCTGGAGTGGTTCCAGGGACTGGGCATCCACCACCTCTCTGGGCAGCCTGGGACAGGCTCTCACCACCCTCAGTGGCAAAAATTTCTTCCTTATCTTTAGTCTGAATCTCCTCCTCCAGTTTCAAACCATCAGCCCTTGTCCTGTCCCAACAGGCCCTGATAAAAAGTCTCCCCATCTTTCTGATAATGCCCTTGAAGCCCTGCAAGGCTGCAGGAAGGTCTCCCTGGAGCCTTCTCTTCTCCAGGCTCAACAACCCCAACTCTCTCAGCCTGCCCTCACAGCAGTGAGCTTCCAGCCCTCAGATCATTGTTGTGGCCTCCTCTGGCCCTGCTCCACCAGGTCCATGTCTCTGCTGTGCTGAGGACTCCAGAGGTGCCCCAGCACTGCAGCTGAGGTCTCCCCAGAGCAGAGCAGAGGCAGAATCCCCTCCCTGCCCTGCTGGCCACACTGCTGGGGATGCAGCCCAGGACAGGGTTGGCTTCTGGGCTGTGAGCTCACATTGCCAGCTCATGCCCAGCTTCTCCCCCACCACTCAGTTAAGCTCTTTGACACTTCCCAAAAGGGACAAGGAGGCAGCTTCTGACCACACTTGGCCTGGGTGCCTACAGGTTGAGCTTATGCTTTCAAACAAACCAACAGCTCCACACAAAGCCTCTCAATTCTGATTACATTCAGTTTCATGTTTGGTTTTTTCTCTTGCTATTGACTGAGAAACCTGTAATCCACTTCTGTAAATATTTAATTTGTTCCCTTAAGTGGAAGGCAAGGAAGGAATAATGTGATCAAGTGGCAGTTCAGCAAAAGCAGCCAGCACTTGCTGGCTCCCCAGGCTGTTCAGACTCTGAAACAGAAGATGGCCAAATTGAGGACAAATTCAGTGTCACTCTCCTTCCTGGAAACAGTGCAAACCTCTTCTGTGACCTGAGCCTTGGAAACTGCTCAGGGCCTGGCAGTTGCTGCACAGACACTCTGTTCTTCTGGAGTCCCTCCTGGATCACACTAAGAAGCCTATTTGGTCTGATGCTCCTTCTAGAGCTCTCTGCATCCACATGCAGAGACAAGTTGTAAGAATCTAAACTTGCACTGAATTCAAACTGCCTCCAAGGACAAGAGGGGCAGGAGATGCTGTCTTCTGTGAACAACCTGGACCTCCAGTCATTCTGGAACTGGAAGTCTTGATCTGCAGCCTAAGGGCAAAGAGTGATCAGTCTTCCTACTTCCATCCATTCATGGCCACAGGATGTGGCTGAGGCCTGAAGGCAGCAAGGCTCCTACAGGAATGAGCCAGCTGCATCCACTGCAAGATGTAGCTCAGGCTTCATCCAGGCTGAACTGTAGCTGCTGGGAACAAGGGGACATCATGTGAGAAGGTGGCACAGGTAGTCCTGCAGCCAGAGAGGAAACTGTGGAGACCAGAAAGGCTCTTCAGGAGAAAGTGAACTTGTGACTGGAGTGAGAATGTCCTGGACTCCTGCTGAGACTGCTTTGGGCTGCTAAATGCAGTCACTGAAGCAGAGCTGTTTGGGACAGTTTCTCCTGCCACTGCTCAGTATGGAAAGCTCTCAAAGGCATTTCTGGATGTACTGTGGCAGATGATTTTTAGATAGAATAGGAAAAATTCTAGATAGGCTTCAGTATTTCTCTCCTTGATGGTTCACTGCTTTCTGGTAAGGGATTACCTCATCCTTTCACACTCTAGTAACTGCAGTGGCAATTCAGCCCACACTACAATTAGGAGAACAATACAAGGGAGTCTTCAGCTGTGTCTTCATCCTCTGCCCTGTGAAATCTCTGACTCCTCATTTGTAAGTAATTTGTTCTGTGCTGCCTTAAGCAAAGGCAGCTGAAGAAACTGGGGACAGTATGGTAAAGGTTAGCCCTTAAAGCTTGGTCTCAGTGCTCAAAAGACAAACTCCCTAGTTGGATATGAAGAGATCTCATCCTGGGCTCTGAGGTCAACTCCCACAAGGCACTAACATCTCACTCCTGGCCTGTGTCCTTGGCATGTGGTCAATCTAATGCCATTAGGTCATGGCTTTGGCTTTGGGAAGAATTTCATGCCGAGCAGCAGTTTGGTCTCACAGCAAACACTACAGGCTCTGCTCAGGAAGAGTGGGATGCATTGCACCAACATTCATCCAGCTGCATCTCAGACACTCCCCCAGGGCTGCTCTGTGACTGCTAAAGATGAGCAGCACTACCTGGGTGCAGTCTGGAATGGAGTATGCTTTGGGAACATGTCTTTACCTCTCCTGCTACAAGAAGAGCCCAGCCAGTCAGTCCAGCCAGAGGTGTCTCCTCTGTAGCCAACCCACACAGGACATGAATCAGTGAGTTGGCTGCCAGGGCAGAGTGAAGACACACAACTGTCAGGAGTGGCTGCCACCCAGGCTGGAGAAGCAGGCTGCCAGGAACCTTGTGAGGCTCAGCACAGGAAAGGGTGATGTCCTGCACCTGGGGAGGGACAACCCAGGCACCAGGGCATGCTGGGGCCTGACCAGCTTCTCAAAGAAAACCCCAGAGGTCCTGGCAGACGCCAAGCTGAACATGAGCCAGCAAGGAGCCACTGCCCTTCCTGACCTGCTTTAGGAGGAGTGCTGCCAGCAGGTGAGGGAGGGGATCATTCTCCTCTGCTCAGCACTGCTGAGGCTACAGCTGGAGTGCTGTGTCCAGTTCTGGGCTTCCCAGTACAAGAGAGACGTGGACACACTGGAGAGAGTCCAGTGAAGGACTGTAAAGATGAGGAAGGCATTGGGGCATCTCCCATGAGGAAAGGCTGAGAGAGCTGGGACTGTTCAGCCTGAAGGAGAGAAGGTTCAGGGGGGTCAATGTATATAAATCTACATAAATACCTGAAGGGAGGGTGTAAAGACTGAGCCAGGTTCTTCTCAGCAGTGCCCCAGTGACAGGACAAAAGGCAATGGGCACAAACTAAGACAGAGAAGCTTCCAGCTGAACATCAGGTAAGTGGGAGGGTGACTGAGCATGGGGTGCCCAGAGAGGCTGTGGAGTCTCCATCCTTGGAGATACTCAAAGCCATCTGAACATGGTCCTGGGCAATGCACCCTAGATGACCCTGCTTGAGCCAGGGAATATGGACAAGACTCCCAGAGGCACCTTCTAACCTCAGCAATTCTCTGATCTTGGTAACACTGTAATTAGAACTCCTGTACTGTAAGGGAAGCACTTTTGCCCTGGCCTCGCCAATCATGGCAACTTTCCCTACCTTGATTTCTTAGTTCTGTTACAAACACAAATCATCCTGGACCAAGTGTTGGGACCCTTACTCAGGCACCACTGGCTTTGTTCACAGAAACCTTCCCTGGAGTCCAATCCATATTTCACTGAACACAAGCATCAGAAGTGGCCCAACAGTGCAGTGACTTAGACAAAATTTACTTTTCTTCAGCCAACCTTCCCTAATAATATTGTTTCTTTCACAGCACTGTCAGGGCTCTACATGTGTAATGTCACTAGGGCAAGAGGAAATCCATCCTGGATGAACCACTGTGCTCCCAAGCAGTCTAGGAGGCCCCTCCCTCCCCACATGAAGAACAGGGGACCACAAAGTGAGCCATACCGTGCCCTGGAGGATGAACTTGTAGACCATGTGAATAATTAGGCAGGACCAGAAGACATGGAGCAGCTGCAGGATTAACAGGAGAGCATTCACAAAGTAGTATCCAGAAAAGGGTTGGAATATCTCCATGGAGTAGTAGTAGGTGTTATAGAGCACTCTGCAAGAGAAGGCATTCCAGTGGAGAGAAAGCATGCTGTTAGCAGGGCTGCAAGTCAGTCCCAGAAAGCTCTAGTCACAGAGCAAATTTCAAGTTAAACACCTCCTGCTCATACATAACACCTGAGTCAACTCTGCTTCCCACCAGAAATAAGCAGGCTGGAGCCAGAGCCTGACTCCTCCTCTGCAGTACTTTGGGACTTACAACCACTCCACAAAGCCCATGGCAGAGATCACCCCAGTGTATCCCCGGGCAGGTGCAACAGCCACGTGGCACTGCAGCCTATGCAAAGGGCAGGGACACAGACTCCAGGACTGAAAAGCAAAGGCTGCAGCAAAGGCTGCAGCACCCAGCTGAATGTTCCTGTCCCTCAGAAGGTAGCTTCTCCATCTCCCTGGGCTGCAAGAGACTCACGTGTAAGGGTAAAGGATCAGGCGGCTGAAGAGGAAGACAGCTGAGAAGATCATGAAGAGGCTGTCACAGGTTCTCTTCCACTTCATGTAATTGAATATCTTAGTTGGCTGGAAGGAGAAAGAACAGAACAGCAGGCCAAGGCAGTGCCTCTGCACTTGCTCAGAGAATTCACAGAATCACAGAATGGCCCAGGTTGGCAGGGACCTTAAAGATCATCTAGCTTCAACCCCCCCAGCTTCAACCCCCCTGCCACTCACTGGACCAGGTTGCCCAGGGTCACATCCAGCCTGGCCTTGAACACTGCCAGGGATGGGGCAGCCACAGCCTCTCTGGGCAATCTGTTCCAGTGCCTCCCCACCCTCTGGGTGAAGAATTTCTTCCTAACATCCAATTTAAATCTTCCCTCCTTCAGTTTGAAGCCATTCTCCCTTGTCCTAGTGCTTTCTACCCATGTAGGGAGTCTCTCCCCCCACTTTATAGGCTCCCTTCGGGTACTGGAAGGCTGCTGTAAGGTCCCCCAAAGCCTTCTCTTCTCCAGGCTGAACAATCCCAACTCTCTCAGCCTGTCCCACAGCTCCAGGAGGCTCTTGAGCCAGCTGCAATACAAAGTGCATGCAGGTGACCAAGCCTCCTCCTGGCTCTGCAGGACACCCCGGGCTGAGGAGGAGACCTGCACTGAGTTGTCTGTCAAGCACCATAATGCTTCACCCAGCCTGTGCTAGCTCCAAAGGCACTCAGTGGCTGAAGAGCACCAATGCTGACCAGGCTTTGCCTGGCATTAAGTGCTGGAGCTCACCTCCAGGAAGCAATCAGAAGCATCGTGAATCACCAGCACCAGCGTCCCAATGCGGATGTAATTGGCACAGTAGGAGAAGCTGATGAGGAAGATGGTTGCAGCATGATGGACTATCTGCTCCTTGAAATCCTGAGGAGAAAGGGAGCAGCAGAGAAGAAAACACTTAACTCACTTTCTGCCCTGGCTAAAGCATGTCTCCTGCAGGCAGCAGTGAAGTCTCCCCACCCAGTGACGAAGAAACCTCCCACTACAGGCACTTCCCCACAGAACCCTTTCACCAAACACACTGGAGGGAAGTAGGCAACCTAGAGATCCAGGAATTAAATTGATGGTGAAAACTGGGGGTCTCACAACATAGAACCCTCTCATCCTCCATCACTAATGGTCTGGTGATGGTGCAAATCAGGAGGTAGAAGAGCAAGTGCAGACAAATTCAGTGCAGAGCTTCCTTTCTGCCACAAAGTAGTGCCTAGACCAACCTCTGCTCTGAGCCCTGTGCACACAGGCCTGTTTGCACCATCTTCTCACACCTCCAGGCTCACTGGTGGAGACTCACAACCCTCCTTTACTTTTAAGGGTATGTTCACAGCCTCAAGGCACATATATGCTTCTGTCATCATGCAGCACCCTGCCTGTCCTGACACCCTGGAACACATGCAGCATCACTGGCAGAGAATCGTCTCTCTTCCTGTCTCTGTGATCAGTGCAGCCTAGAAGAGTCCTAGGAAAGCAATTTTGAAGTTTGGGTTGAGAATTCTGCAGCAGTTTGCACCTTTCTGTGTGATGGTTGGTGTTCTCCCCCTCCCAGTGGGGAGCCAGTGACTGGCAATGGCAATTCCTGGGACAGAGCCCCCCAAAACCTCAGACTGGCACTACAGACATGCTCCTGGAGACCACTCTCCTGAGAGTTCAGCTTGGATCCTGTTTGTGCTTGGTTCTTCCTTGAGGCTGCTACTCACCTTCCTCTTCACATCAAAGGGCAGGGTGAAGACCAGTGACCAGTAGAAGGAGAGCTCCAGCATGTAGTACCAGAACAAGGAGGGCTGAAGAGGCTGTGAGAGAGCAGGAGACAGTGAAAACCCCTCACAGAAAGGAAAGCAGGGCTGGAAGTGAAGCCTGCTTCCAAGGCAAAAGAGTGTCAGACAACCCAACCAACAGGAGTGGTTCCTGCAGCCTCAGGGGAAAATGCTTCAGCTGAACAACTACTGACTTATCAAATGTCATCTGTGCTGAGCAAAAGCAAAGAGCAGAGGAAATCCTACTCTGCCTCACCAAACATTCAGGGAACCACCTGAGTATTTTTAGGCTTTCTCCAGAACTGGGCACATTCCTAAGCAGTCAGTACAGAGCTTTAAAACCTATGTGAACCACTTTGCTACAGTGGAATAGGTTAAGTGGTAGCTGAATAAATCAGACTTTCTGGGATTCAAGGAGATGCTTCAGACACCTTGTATCCATCAGAGATTTATCAGTTTAATCAAACTAAGGAGAGGAAAGTGCAGCCCTAGTGTGAACAGTAATTTGCATTCTGCTGGGTAATTTTTCTGGTGTTTTACAGCTGGAAACTCAAAACCCTGAGGCCCTCTCAGCAAGAGATGTGCTATTTAACAGGTAATTTTCCCCTGTTGTGGCACTAGAATCCTCTTCAAACCTGGACCTGTTTAATTAGAGAATGGCTATGACTAAAAGAGCTTTGCAACTACCACTTCCCAAGAGTTATGGAGTATGCTGCTCCCAAATACCAATTTATTTGGGCTCTCTCTACCCAAAATGCTGATTTATGGCCTTCACAGAGTTCAGTTTGTTTTCCACTGCAGCAGCAGTGACTGGCCACTGCTGGATCCCTGGTGCTACCAGAGGGAATGTCAACATCTCCCAGGCTGGATGTGCTGTTCACACTCTGGAGGTCACCCACACAGGAGCTAGGGATCAGAAAGGACTTTTTTCCCCCCCAAAGAAGATGATTTGGAAGAACTGGTGTTACTTCCATTATTATCTGCAGCACAGGGCATGGTCTGTTTAGTAGAAATTGTATTTAATGCTTGCTTTGTTCCTGCTAATAATCAGGTTTGTCCTTGACCTTTCTGGCTCCTGACCAGAGGGACATGACTAGCTCTGGTTTTGACCTTTTCTGTTTGTTACAGGTGTTGTAAAGTGTGTCTATTGGGTTTGTGTGGTAAGGGTTTGGTAGCAGGGAGGGCTGCAGGGGTGGCTTCTGTGAGAAGATGCCAAAAACTGCCCCATGTCCAACAGAGCAAGTTCCAGACAGCTCCAAGATGGACCAGAGCTGAGCCCACCAGTGCCAGTGGTAGCACCTCTGGGATGACATCTTTAAGAAGGAGTGGAAACTGATGTGCTACAGCAGCTGGGAGAGAGGAGTGAGAAAATGTGAAAGGAACAACTCTGCAGACACTAAAGTCACCTGGTGAGAACTCTCTTTATTTCTGCAGTCCCCTCCTACCTTCCTGCCTCATCCTCTTCATATTAGATTATGTCAGACACAAAGATCTTCTCCCCTGACAAGGATCTGCATTTGAAGTCTTAGGGCTCTTGAATCTGAACTTAATCAGTGCCCTCTCTTTTGGCACTAATATATCCTTATCTAAAACCAGTTCATCATTTATAACAGCAACTTTCCCTCCTGCATGACTCACCTGCTGGGGGTATCCTGTCCAGCACTCTCTGTGGTCCCAAAACCAAGGCTTCTGGAAAGAAAACATGACATGAATGTGAGAATGCCAGAGGAATTCTTCTCAACTACCCAGCTCCTTTAGCATGTTACCTCTACAGACTTTCTTGTGTTTTATGACAGGCAGAGCTAGTTGCATTGTCTGGAATCCAGCTGTCAAGAGATTTCCACTACGAGAACTTGCACTTGCCTCTGACGCTGCTGATTTGTGGCTCTTGAGCTGAAATGTCACTTGCTGTTTCACCTGGTTCTGAGTAAAACAGCTCAGGGAAATTGCTACCAACTGGCTGCAGCCTTCTGCAACTTCAGGTGCTGGTGGCTGCTTTAACAGATTAAAATAACCTCACAACTATTTCATTCAGAACCTCTGTGGCTTGGACAACAACACTTAAAGATGGCAAGAAGGCTGAAAACTGAACATGTTTATTCCCTCTAGGAGTGAGGATCATGCTGCAGCCTGTGAAACAATGAACCTCTGGAAGGATCCTCCTTTGGTCACACTCCACAGAGAACTGGCAGCTTAGAACTTGGCAGCTTCAAAACTCTTTGGCAACTGAAGTCCCCAGAAGCTCTTCCTGCATGGAGCATGCTCTGAGCCTTCCCTGTGCCCAGATGTGGTCAGTGTAAGTCCTGGAGCACACTCAAGGCCACACTGGCCAGGGTCATTTTCTGTAACAGTTCCACAGGGCTCTGGGTGCTGGAGCTAGGAGCAGCAAGGCAACATTTCTTCTCACACTGAGCACCTGCTGGTGCATGAGCAGCAGGGCAGGGAAGCAGGAAGCAGAGTAAAACAGGGTAATTAGGAGCAGACACAGGCTCCTACTGGCTGAGAGTAGGATTCAGAGGAAACACAAGGACAGAACCAGGAGAGATGTGTGATACAGAACCAGAGGACAAAGCAAAACCTCTGCAGCAACTAAGGCACACTGTACTACCTAAAGTAGAAAGGAACCCCAGGTCCCTGAACTCCATCCTTCCTCTACTCTCAGCAAACCAGCTGTTTGCTGGTGGCCTGCTGGGAGAGAACTTTCCCTTGTTAGCTGCTCCTTCACTGGCTCATGGGGCAGAGGTTTCTGCCACCAGTCAAAAGCCACTGATATAGAACTGAAACATTTGCCTCTTTCTAAAGAAAGGGCACTCCACAAAAACAAATGCATGTTGAAACCCTGCACAGGTGACAAAGAAAACATGTGAAAGGCAAGAAATGGCACATGCACATTAACTCTAGGTCTTTCTTTTTCATTTAGTCATTTTTGGTGCAGTTTTAGGTAGCAGAGTAACATGCTATTTGCTACAGGTTCTAGAGGTGTCTGCAGGACAGATGTCTCCTTTTGAGGTGAAAACTGGGAGGTGTACTGAATAACAGCACCACTTTCATGAAGAGTGAAGATGATCTTCATTTCTAGTATGGCCAGATAACAAGCAGAAGAACAGGATTTTGGCCCTTCTGTTGCCACAGGGGTTTGTACTATGCAAAGCAGGTTATCCATCCCAACCTCTCATAGCTGCTTTCAACAAACTGCCTTCTAGTTTGAGGCACAGATCCCCAAAACACTGCAGTTGGGATTTAGATACCTTCACTCCTCTGCTAACTCATCCTGTAACCCTCACATTCCTAGAGTACCTTAAATTCTCACTTGAAAGTCAGTGCAAGTTCAACAGTTCTTCACCTGTTACAGGAAGCAGAAGTTACAAGCACAGTTTGTGCCTGCTGTCTCCTTCAGAGCACAGCCAGAGGATGGCTGGTGCCCCTAGTCCCAGCTCAGTGAGCACAGCTCAGTCTTTAGAGCACACATGTCATTTCTATTACTTCTTCTGCCTGCTGAGCAAGTTCAATCTGTACCAAGAGAACTCATTATTTATCAAACCAGAGAAAAGGGCAGAGAGAGGCATGAGCCTGAACCAATTACACTTTGGCTAAGGAAAAGAAAATTAATCAGTAGAACTATTAAATTGCAGCCCATGCTCCAAAGGAAGCCTGAGGTTTTTCACCTTAAACCTACAACAGGCCCTGCAGCTACCCCCTCAGCTCAGTGTTCCATCTCCCACCCCACAAAAATGTACTTTACACAATCACAGAATCATAGAGCTGCCAGAGTTGGAAGGGACCTTAAAGATCATCTAGTTCCAACCCCCCTGCCTGCCAGGGACACCTCCCACTAGATCAGGTTGCCCAGAGCCCCATCCAGCCTGGCCTTAAAAACTTCCAGGGATGGAGCTTCCACAACCTCTCTGGGCAACCTGTGCCAGTGTCTCACCACCCTAACAGTGAAGAACTTCCTCCTAATACCTAAGAACTTCCTCCTAATATCTAAATCCCAGCTGTCTTCTGCTTTGCCAGAAGAAGAGGAAACCTCTTGGGTTTGCATTGGAGTTTGTAAAATAAGCAGGGTCCAGTATGTTTGTGGTCTTACAGGCATGCTGTGGAGAGGGTGCACACTGACCTGGGGGAACACTACTAAGAAGGTCTGACAGGACAAGTTTAATTAATCTTATGAGTTTCAATAAGGCCAAGTGTAGAGTCCTGCTTTGGTCACAACAACCCCCAGCAGTGCTACAGGCTCAGGGAGGAGTGGCTGGAGAGCTCCCCAGCAGAGAAGGACCTGGGGGTGCTTATTGACAGCCGGCTGAACATGAGCCAGCAGTGTGCCCAGGTGGCCAAGAAGGCCAATGGCATCCTGGCTTGTATCAGGAATAGTGTGACCAGCAGGAGCAGGGAGGTGGCCTTGCCACTGTACTCGGCACTGGTGAGGCCACATCTTGAGTGCTGTGTGCAGTTTTGGGCATTGAGGTACTGGAGAGGGTGCAGAGAAGGGCAACTAAGCTAATCAGGGGTCTGGAGAACAGGCCTTATGAGGAGAGGCTTAGGGAGCTGGGCTTGTTTAGCCTGGAGAAGAGAAGGCTGAGGGGAGACCTTATGGCTCTCTTCAGCTACTTGAAAGGTCATTCTAGGGAGGCGGGTGTTGGCCTCTTCTCCTTTGTGACCGGTGACAGGACTAGAGGGAATGGGCTTAAGCTGAGCCAGGGTAGGTTTAGATTAGATATTAGGAAGAATTTCTTTACTGAAAGAGTGGTGAGATATTGGAACAGGCTGCCCAGAGAGGTGGTGGAGTCCCCATCCCTGGAGGTTTTTAAGAAGAGGATAGATGTGTTTCTTCAGGGGATGATTTAGGGCTAAGAGTAGTGTAGGGCTATCGGTTGGACTAGATGATCTTGAGGCTCCTTTCCAACCCTAATGTTTCTGTGATTCTGTGACAATAAAGCTGCTGCTCCTCAGGCACTGGCTAGCCAGAACAGCAGGTGGCACTGCTCGGGTACTCACGTCGTAGAGGACAGCGAGTCCAGTGAAGAAAGAAGTGATGTAAAATGTAAACCTCCAGCTACAAAGAAACAGAAGAGAGCATGTTAGAATCCCCTTCGTCAGCCACCAAGCTGCGTGTCTGGGTATTGATCACATTCATTCAAAGCACGACACCAGGCACAGACAGACATTCCAATGCTCAAGGTTGGTCCAGACTGTAGCAGGAGTGGCTCTTTCCATTCAACAGGCTTCACAAAGAGCAATTCTTCTGCTTTAGAGGAGGCAGAAAACACAAGAAACCTGCTGACTGAAATCACCCAGACAACCACCCCAAACCTTCCCAGCACTAGCAGAAGTCAAACAATGCCAGTCTCTCTCCTAGGCTTTTGGAGATCAGGCCTGCTAAATACATTATCATGTAAAGTAATTAATTACTGGCATGTTTGGCCTCAACCAGGAGCTGGTAATGATTTACCCACATTAAAATACATCTGAACTGTCTGCCAAGTTCAGTGGCAGAGGCAGGTCACACTGAATAGACACAGATATAGTAAGGGATGAGAGGAATTTCACACCACCAGAATAAACAGGCTGTTAACAGACTAAACACTGGGAATCTTCAAAAGAGTAAAACTGTCTAAACTAGTCCCTTAACTTCCAAAACTCTCCATTAGAAATGAGAAGTAACTACATTGAGAGAGACTCCAGCAGCCAATGAAAGCCCCAGGAGCTCCAGGACACATCAGAAAGACATTCTTCCTACAGACTGCAAATGGTGAGAGAGGGCAGGTGGAAGGACACCATCCTAGGTGAGCTGAGTCAGAAAGGAATCTGCTGTTTACTGCTTACTGTTACTATTTACTGCAGGACAGCTGAGTGCAGGGAGAACTTAGCTTCCATCTTGGTGGAAGCAGATTAAGCATGGCTGCTTTACAACTACCTGGCCACAGAGTTTGTAAGTATTTCTAGCTGTAACTATCTGGAATATTATAAGTAAGTCAAACATATCCTGCTTTTGTTTTTCTCTTCTCCAGTTAGGGTTTTTGGGCAGGGGTTTTGAATGAGAGGTTGAGTGTTACATGGAGCACGAGGTGATTAGCTCAAAGCTGGTGCCTATCTTGGGGAGAGACACTTCTAGGCAGATAAACAGCACTGGATTTAAGGATTTCTGTCACCTCTGTGGCTTTCCTGGGAAAATCCACTCATATGAAGCCACCTGTAGGTCAGGCATTTCAGCCAACCTCAGGAGAATCCTCTTCTGAGGAAAGCTTAGTCAGAACTAGCATTCAGTGAACTGGCTGCTGTCAGATTGATTTTGTGCCTCTGTAACAGGGAGGATTTCCACACAGCTGTTTCCAAGGAGAGTTTTGCTCTTTGGAAAACACAAGCTTTCACATAGGCTCTTTTTTCTGCCACTATAAAAGGGTGATGGTTTTTGGACCTTCAAGATGCTGAAGTCAACTGGCAGCAGAATACAACCCAACCCAGTGCCTGTGACCTTTGAAAGCAACAGCATGCACAAGAGTTGCAGAGAAGCTGCAGCAGAAGGAATCAGCTTGCAGTGAAGCAAAGGAAGTGATGGGAAAGGCAACAGAAAGAGCAGCAAAGCAGCAAGAAGCAGTAAGGTGCAAAACAGTAAGGAGTTTTTCAGGTACACTTGTGTTTCAAAGCAGAACACTAGTCTTACAGTAAAAGTCAGAAACAGAAGCTTTATAGGAATAAAGTTGTGATAGGAACAAAAGGAAACTTGGGAGTGGGAAGAAAGGGGAAAAGCAAGGAATGGCTCAGGAACGGAGAAACAGCAGAGAGCTGCAGAAGAACCAGGTGGGGCAGGGAAAACCCAGATGGTCTCTGTGCAGGAGTGAAGGGCAGGTGGGAGGCAGTAAGGTGCCCACAGAGCTCAGTTCCTGCAGCTCATGGCTTGTCCTCCTGCTCACCAGGCCTCACAGAACTTCTTGGAGAGGCTGGGCAGATCTGCGTTCCTCCGGCGCCGGAACCACCTCTGCACCTTCCTGGCCGGCAGCTCGCACTGCCTGGCCAGCCGCAGCAGCTCGCCCTGCAAAACAGGTGAGGTTTGAAGGTCAGGAGGGACAACAGGAGCATCTCATCTGACCCACCACAGAGCCCAGCTGAAGGCTCTTAGCAAGTCCAGACCTCAGACAGTAGGAAATCTTCCCCTTCCCCACACCAGCAACTGGTTACTAATGCTGCATATTGAAACTTTATGTTTTGTTATGTGAACTTCCCCAGCAGAACCTTCCAAACTCTGCTCTCATCTCCTCACAACAGCTTGTTGTCGAATCACTTCCTCACCCTGTCTTAAGAGTCCCTTAAATCTGCCACTCCAAGGAAGATTTACTGCAGCTTAAGCCCTGCACTGGATCCTGTCGTGCCTCTCATTCCGATGCCTATCAGTCAAATAACCTGACTGATGTCAGGAGCAGAGGCAACACCATTCTCCAACCAGATATTCACCTGCAGTGGCAAACCTGCTAGGGATCCTATTTCAACCTCCTTCTTGCCCTTAGGCTCTGAGAGTTAGTCATGTTTTGTGTTCCTGCTGGCAGTGTCACCATGGACAGTCTGTTTCTGTGGAATGCATTTACCCTAATGGAATCATGTGAGAGCTTCTCTTGTCCAAACATGCTGAACCAATTTTCAAATGTGCTCCTTTCCACTCCTACTCTTCTGGTGGAGACGACTGGAGACACTGCTTTATATCCTCCAGTGCTCCACAATGTGGGATTCCTCTCAAGGAGAAGCTGCTGAGAACAGCAAAATCTCACCTTGTATTGGACAAGTAAAAGCTGACTCAGAAGCAGGTGCTCGAGGCCTCATGAGAGAGGGTGGAAGCTAGCAGAGTGCCTGGGGTGTAACTGCTGAAGGGAGAGAGCCAGGCAGCAGCAGCTGCTCTGTTCTTGCTCCATGTCACACCATTGTCAGGAGGCTCATGGTGAGGATATGATTTGGTGTCACAGATTCTCAGTGCAATGTGGGTGCAGGGAGAGCTGTGGGGAAGCCTTCAATTAGATCTCTGCAACAGGAGTAGCTTCACTGAGAAGCGTGTGGATTTCACAGGCAGGCAGGCAAGAGGAAGGTCAGGGACCACCCTACTAGCAAGTGTTCCTGAGAACCCCCCTCCCACTGCTGGGGAGAAAGGTTGGCTGCACAGGGCAGAGGAAGGCCTGTATTTTTATTTCAGCCTCCATTCTTGTACTTCTAACCAGGTACTGAATGTCCTGGGGCTCCACAGGCCCCACTGCAGTACAAACCATGCCATAACAGCCTTGTCAAGGCAGCAATGTGTTCATGCTAGGACTAGAAGCCCAGCCCTTGGCTTGTACCTCCATGGTAAGGCTTAATAGCTATTGCTTCAAGGCCAAGAAAGCCTGCAAAAAGGAGGTGAAAGAGAATCTGATTCCCTTCTCTACCACAGGAACTTCACTGACAAGGTTAAATCCTAACAGTGCCTGACCAGTCACAATCCTGCCAATGCTTTTCCCTCAGCAACAGGCACTGTAATTCTGGATTGTCCTGCCAAGTTCTTCGAGATCATTCTTTGTATCTCATGGGAAAACTGCTCAACATGTTTGTAGTTTTCTGACCCTCCTTACAATCTCTGTGATGACAGCCAAGACCAAGCTCAAACTGATGGATTGCACGGAATCACCCCACCCCAGACCTAGGAGCATCACAGAATCATAGACTGGTCAGAGTTGGAAGGGACCTTAAAGATCATCTAGTTCCAACCCCCCCTGCCTGGCAGGGACACCTCCCAGTAGATCAGGTTACCCAGGGCCCCATCAAGCCTTGTCTTAAAAGCTTCCAGTGATGGAGCTTCCACAACCTCTGGGCAACCTGTTCCACTGCCTGACCACCCTCATAGTGAAGAATTTCCTCTTAATATCCAACCTAAATCTACCCTCCTCTAGCTTACACCCATTTCCCCTGCTTCTATCACTGTCTGACCTCCTCACCAGCTTTCTTGTAGCCCCCTTCAGATACTGGAAGGCCACAAGAAGGTCTCCTCAGAGCCTTCTCCTCTGCAGACTGAACAATCCCAACTCTCTCAGTCTGTCCTCGTAGGAGAGGTGCTCCAGGCCTCTGATCATTCTCCTGGCCCTTCTCTGGGCTTGCTCCAGCACCCTCATATCCCTCTTGTAATAGGGGCTCCAGAACTGGATGCAATATTCCAGGTGGGGTCTCAGGAGAGCAGAGTAATCATGCAGTCCACACCTGCTGAGCTGCAAAGCCTAGCAGCAGCAGGGGAGGCAGGTCAAGGCAGCTGATGTGACAGGGATTTGCTAATACAGGAAAAGAAGCCATCACACCATGACAGAATGGCTGGGGTTGGAAAGGACCTCTTGAGGTCATCTGGTCCAACCCCTCTGCTGAAACAGAGCCACCTAGAGTTGTCTGCCCAGAACCACATCCAGAAGGCTCTCAAGTATCCCCGAGGATGGAGACTCCACAATGACTCTGGGCAACCTGTTTTGGTGCCTGGTCACCCTCACAGTAAGAAAGTGTTCTTCATGTTCAGACAGAGCCTGCACAAGGCAAACACAGAAGGATCAGCAGCTGTCATTATTTCCTTTAGAAGAAGAGTTTCCTGTCCATAGAAGTTTGGGCTTTACATTTTCTGAATGCTACCTACAGGAGGCTGCTGCTCTCAGATGGGCAGAGGCAGAACGGATATAGCTGATGCCATTGCAGAACTGTGGCCAGTGCTACAGTGGCTCTGCTGTTTGCTGAGCTTCCAAATACAAGTGGCATTACCAAACTTCAGGATTCCAAATGTGACTTTATCTAAAGGCTCAGTCCAGAGGAAAGCAAAGGAAGAAAGGACTCACCTCCTTAGGAGTCTTGCAGCATGTACTGTAGAATGCTTCCAGCACAGGGTTGGGCTGAGCTTTTGGTCTCTGCTTATCTTTCACACCTAGTTTGCTACTGAGGGGCAGGGCTATGGCTCTGCAAAAGAAAAGATAAAGGTCCAGCCAAAACCAGAAGTGATTTCTGATACTGCAGCACTCTTAAGAGCATGATGTAGCACATAGCAGCTGCCTCCCACACTGTGAATCTAAGCACAGGTATCACGTCAAGCAAGGAAGATTAAAGAAAAAAGAGAAGTAGTAAATCCAAAGTTACAGCAGGAAGAGTGGGAGTTGTGTTCTACTGCCCTGAGCTCTGTGCTGTAAGATCCCACATTACCTGAGGATGGGAAATGCCACATCCTGCTTTGTCAACTTCTGAATCCATGCTGCTTTGGCACCCAGAATTAATGGCACAAAGCCCAGGCTTGTGGAAAGCCAAGATACCTATCACTGATCTATGGCTGGCTTGCAGCTTAGGCAAGAGTACCACACTGCTGATAAGGCCTAACTGTTCACTGAACATAGATGGCATCCACTTGGGCTTGGCTCAGGATCAGGAGAGAAGCTCTCTCAGTATGTGGTATTAATGCAGAAGGAATGTCCTGCTGAAGCAGGAGGCTGCTTGGTGCTTACTGGAGCTCCTCAACCCTGTCCCTCCTCAGGCAGGTCAAACATTGGCTGTACAACAAGGACACAGCAACTGGCACCCTGGTCAGAGTGAGTGGACACTTACCCCTGAGGGGCATCTTCAGTCCTTCACAGATAAAACAATCTGCATAAACAGACAAAAGTTACCAAGAGGGAGCAAAAGTGGGCACAGAACTGCTGAGCTCAGCAATTCAGCTCCTCCACTGCAAACACTCTTCTCTCCCTTGGCAGAAGGAAACAGCCTCATCAGTTTGTGTGAAGTGAGGTCCTGCACTGATGCTGCCCAAACAGGACACTTGGCAAATCAACACCTTAAAAAAAAGGCCCAAGTGAACTGGATTCTCCCAGAGTTTCTGGACAACTGTTCCTGATCCATCACTGCCACTGGCATGCCATTAGTCTCTCTAGAAAACAGAGCAGACTGCCTGTCCAGCAGCACCTTGCAGCTGATGCTCAACACCAAACAGGGGAAAATCTCTGGAAACTGGAGTAGAAGTTTACTGCTGAAGGTGCTAACAGCCTCCCTTAACAGTTTCTGGCTTGTCAGCTGTGAGTCAGTGCTGAGGCTGCTTTTGAGTCCACAACCACCACAGAGAAAGTGAGTGCTGGGGCTGCCTGCTCAGCCTTCACAGGTCCAGGTCCTCTGAGCAGTTGTCCTCAACAAGTCAGACAAAGGACAGCATTTTGGTTTTAAATTATTTTTTTACTTTGCAGCATTAAAAAAAAGCTGTGAAACTACTTCACTTACACAGGTGTTTAAAGATCTTTTACTTAAAAATACCATGGGATACAGTCATGACAGTGGTCATGTGGTGGGGTTGCCTGTGGTCTCTTCTAGCCTTTCAGCCTGTACTCCATAGAGGCATGGTTGGGCCTCTTACCACAGGAAGGACACTGAGGTGCTGGAGTGTGTGCAGAGAAGGGCAAGGAAGGTGGGGAAGGGTCTAGAGCACAAGTGTTGTGAGGAGCAGCTGAGGGAACTGGGCTTGGTTAGCCTGGAGAACAGGAGGCTCAGGGGAGACCTTCTGGCTCTCTACAACTCCCTGAGAGGAGGTGGTAGCAAGGTGAGGCTCAGCCTCTTCTCCCAAGTAATGAATGATAAGACAAGAGAAAATGGCTACAGCTTGTGCCAGGGGATGTTCAGATTGGGTATTAGGAAGAATTTCTTCACTGAGAGGATTATCAGGCATTGGCCCAGGCTGCCCAGGGAGCTGGTGGAATCACCATCCAAGGAAGTGTTCAGAAAACATGGAGCTGTGGTGCCTGGGGCCATGGTTCAGTGCTGAGCGTGGTGGTGTTGGGTGGATGGTTGGACTCAATGATCTCTGAGGGCTTCTCCAACCATCATGATTCTGTGGCTCTAGACTCAGATCAAGCTTCCCTCCAGAAGGGTCTTTTGGAAACCTGCATGTCAAGAACCTGTTTCTTAATTTAATGAAGAGGCATCAAAAGCCATTTATAATCAGATCACCTGCCTAAGGAATGCTGTAACCTCCCTGACACTGAGAAGGGTCACCCACTGTGTGACAGCTGCTGTCCACCTCCCCTTCACACCCAGCCCACTGGCCCCTGTGTCTGTTGTTCCTTCTGATCATCTCTGGGAAACTCCTTTGGCATCTCTGGCTACAGGAACATCCAAAGATGTACCAAGATCAATGACAAAGATACATTTCTACCATGAGAGGTGGGTAAGTGTGCTTGCTAGCTGCATGCCAACATGGTTATCACAAGAGCTCTGTGTAAGTGCTGAGCAGTTTCAGGGAAATTCAGCAGCACTCTGGCACTGCTGCAACCAGTAGGCTGCTGGATGGCAGCAGAATGCAGCCATCATGGGGAATTTCCCCATTTTAGCTCTGATTGCTCTTAAGAAATGTTTCAATTATATCTTAACAATTTAATATCATGAGAGAGTTGGGGTTGTTGAGCCTGCAGAAGAGAAGGCTCCAGGGAGACCTTGCTGCAGCCTGTCAAGACTTAAAGGGGCTTATGGGAAAGATGGGGAGAGACTTTTTATCAGGGCCTGTTGGGACAGGACAAGGGCTGATGGTTTGAAACTACAAGAAGGAGACTCAGACTGGATAGAAGGAAGAGTTTGTTTTTTTTTTTTTTACACTAAGTGTGGTGAGAGCCTGTTCCAGGCTGCCCAGAGAGGTGGGAGATGTCCCATCCCTGGAACCATCCCAGCTCAGGTTGTTTGGGGCTGTGAGCAACCTGCTCTAGTTGGAGATGTCCCTGCTGACTGCAGGGGTTGGACTAGATGGACCTTGAAAGGTCCCTTCCCACCCAAACCATTCCATGAGTCTGTGAGTCTGTATCAGAGGGTTAAGAGTGACACTGGAGCAGCAGGTTCTGTGCTAAGAACAAGCTTCAGTGGTATCTGTAATGATACAGAAGTGCAGAAAACAGTCACCTTGAGCTCTGCACTAGCTCTTGGCTCTGAGATTAAGCAGTTCCTTGAAGTTGGTCTGATCTTTCTCTAAGGTAAGTCACTCAATACAAACTCCTCTGAGGAGGAAGATGTAAGCAAGTTCTGCTGTTAAAGAAGAACCTTACTGCAGCTTCTCATCAGTCCACACTGGGAACTGAAAGGTCTGACAATTTCCAGACACATTGAAAAGAAAGAGACAGCTCCTGCCAGGTGTCAGGGCCCCCTGCCAACAGGGGTTTTATGGAGAAGCTAGTTAAATTATCCTGATTTCTTAATTTTGCATAATTCCTCTCTTCTCTCTCTTCCCTGCTGGTTTGTTATGGCCATGGCCTCACTAACAGAGACAAGGCAGTTACAGCTGATGAAGACAAGGTGTAACAATCAAAGTTACAATCACTTTGTTGTTGAGGTTTGGAGTTTAATGATGAATTATGGAACCAATCCTACTTTTATGAACATGATTGGGAAATCTCTTCCTAAGAGAGGTTTGTACATGTTGGATGTATGCTCTGACTCAGTTTTCACTTCAGTTTTGTTCCAAGCACAACCCTAGGAGGAGGATGCTTGTAGCAATTTCAACATGGCACCCTCCTCCTCTCAGCTGCAGGGATGGTCTCAGCACAGCAGTTTGTCAGCTCTCTGGAAGACAGGAGGAGAAAGTCTGAGGCCTAAACTGTGCCACTCTCCACAGCCAGCTAAGGCAAGACACAGTCTGATGATTCTCATCTCAGGTGAGCTTCCCACTGCCCAGTTTCCAAGGGGAAGTTCACTCTAGGGCAGTTTATTCAGCAACCACCCAAACCCAAACTGTCCTGTGCAAATTCTGCAGTGGAAAAGAAACAGATTAATTGTGAAGGGACATAAACTGATACTTCCCCAGCTTGCAGAAGTGGGCTACAGACCTGCAGAGGTCTTCAGAGTCAGTGTGAGAGACAAGAAACAATTTAAGCTGCCTGGGAGGAGTGGGCTTTCCTTCTCCCACAAAGGTTGTTGGATTTCTAAGGGTGCCACTCTGCAAATACCTCCCAGCACTAAGAAATGCAGAACCAGTGACAGCAGGAACTAGAACTTCTATTCTGTGAAGTGCACAATCTCTGTGATGCTCATGCTTTCCTTTGGCAAAGGGCTAGTCCTGGGCTCCTGGCAAGAGTCTCTGCCTTGTCTAGCTTACAGGAGAACACTTCACACTGAACTTACACTGACTGCTCTGTTGGACACAAGATCCCAAGCCACTGCAGTGCTCCTGCCTCAAACTCAGTCCAGTCCCTTCACACTTTTCAGTTAAAAACTGCAACATGTCCCACACCTTTGCACAAGCCCCTGCCTAAGAGGAATCTCCAGCTCCTTCCTGATTCCTCATCAACAGCAAAAGTTCCTGCACAAAAATTTCAGGGAAATTAATTTCAAAACAAAAGACTTGCAAAGGGTCTGGGCCCTCTTCTGCCTTCCCTCTGGTCCTGACTTCCAGTACCTCTTTCTTTGCATTCAGTATCCCTCTGACACACAGCACATGGCCCACATACTGCTGCAATCCTCCTAAGTGCAATCCTAAGTCCTCCTCTAGTGCAATCTGGGAACTGTTTGGATCCAAATTCACTGACACTGGCCTCCAGTTCCCCAGACCAAAATCAGATGATTAAATTGCATGTAAATTCTGTTTCCTAGCTTTCTGCTTTACCATCCCTCAAAGCACCTCTGTTTCCACAGTTTCCTAACCACACAGCAGAAGCTATGTTTGATTCACAATCATAGCACTCCATGGAATTTGGTTTTTATGGAAAATGGTCTCAAATATTACAGAGCTAGAGGAGAAGCCAACATCCCTGCCTGCAGACCTATGTTCAGCAAAAAGTTCTGCTAAGGTAGAGAGGTACTTAAATTTGGGCTGCAACTTATGGGCCCAGGACACATCTCCTGCTCACAAGCACAACATCAAAGGAAAGGGGAGAGTTTCCCAACCTTTAGGTCCTCTGTTCTGCCAGGACATCATTACCTGCCTCCCCCAGCACCTGCCTCACAAGTGCAGCAAAGCCTAGGAGCACTGCAGTGGTACCAAGGGCTCTGCTCTCCAGAACAGAGTGTCCCATTCTCCCCACAGCTAAGTGGCTCATGGAAGAGTTGCTTCACTGAGTGTGAGCTGTTTCTTCTCCCTGAGGGCTGCACCCACAGCCTCCTCAGCACTCCCAGGCCCCACCCAGCTCCCTCATGTCCTCTTCCCACAGCCACCATCTAATCCACGGAATAACTGGTTGTTAAAAGGATGTCACTGTCCCTGTTTTCCCCAGCTCAGGCAGCAGGTGCCAAAGAGAAGACAAAGCATGCTCAAGGAAGCAGGGGCTGTGCCAGCTTTCATCTCTAATCCAAGAAGAGGCAACCCTTTGCCCAAGCACAGTGGCTGAATGAGAGACTGCAGAAAACCCTCTGGGCTTTTCCTGCCTCAGTGTTTCTCTGGAGTTCTGACAGGGATAAATGACAGGAACACATTACAGCACCTCTGGAAGCCCAGAGCAGGCATCACCAGAACACAGAGGGTATCTAGAGTTAAAATCAGAATGCTTTGCCCCTGAGGCACAGTGTGCCAGAGGTGAAGCTAAACCCACCAAAGCCAAACCTGTGTGCTAGTTACACACACTCATGCTGACCCACAGAGCAGAGGTACAAAGCTACAAAGTCAAGGCCATCTAGATGGAGAATGAGACACATCACACACATCCTTTTGGGCTGCAGTTCTCAGACTTTGGGAAAATTATCTTAAACCAGGGCTGGTGCCACTGTGTACACAAGGTAATGGAGCAACACAGGACTTGATTCATCCCTCCCACTGACTAGGGGAAGCTTTCTTCTCCAGGGTGAACTGAACATGAAACAGTAATGACTGAGAATGAGAAAATGCCATGCTGAAATAAATAACTGCAGAGAGTTAGGGCAAACAAGAACAGAGCTCAGAACACTGCCCTGTAATTGGCATTTGAGGTAAGATAGTGGCATGATTATAGGTTTCCTGAACCTGTAGAATGGGTTTGTGATACTATCTTTTAAGGGTGTGACAAGAAGCTTTTAATAATGACATTTGGGAATCAAAACAGCTTTAAAACTAATGAGTAGGGCCAGGCCTGTGGAAACTCTCCCAGCTGAGGCAGCACTTGGATGGGGAAGAAAAAAGTCTTATCTGGCCATAGGCATCTCAAAACAGATGGAAAAGGTATTTAGACTGACTAGGAGCAAAGACTGCAGCAGCAGGAAGGGAAAAATGGGGACAGCCACAAGAAGCACAGAGTCGGTGCTGAAAGGGACCTCTGGAGATCACCCAGCCCACCTCTGCTGCCAAGCAGGGTCAGCTACAGCAGGCTGTGCAGGGCTGTGTCCAGCTGTGTCTGGAGTACCTCCAGATGAAGACTCCACTCCCCCTCTGGGAACCTGTTCTATGTTTGGCCACCCTCACAGTAAAAAGCAGAAGTTTTCTATGTTTAGAGGGAGCATCAGAGGTTTCCATCTGTGCCTGCTGCCTCCTGCCCTGCCCCCAGGCACCATGCAGAAGTCTGGCTTGCTCTTTTGCCTGTTCCTGTCTTGCACTTGGGAGCCTAGAAGCAGACAGTCCTGGGCAAAGCAGGACACAGCTTCAGACTGCAGAGATGGCCAAGCCACCAAGTGACAGTGCCCACCTAAAGGAGGAGTGTATCCAGCCATGCCTTGCAGATCAGCAGGGAAGAAATGTGAGTCAGTGGTTGCCTAAAGCACCCTGGATCCCACACCAGTAGAGGTAACTGAGATGTCTATGTTCCCAGGAAGGTGCAGTATAAACTCCATGGAATTTCTGGAATGCACACTAAATGTATTGTTCACAAAGAAGAGATCTGGGTTCCAATTCTGTACCATCATAAAATGATTACTTAAAGAATTATTCACATATTTGGTTTTAACAAAAACCTTCAGACTGTAGCCAGTATTCAGAGAGTTCTGAATCATTTCAACTTCTATAAGCTCTTCTAATCTGTCCTTGTAATCCCAAAGAACCTGCAGAGGAAACATCTTTCTAGCCCACAGAGAGTTCCACTTCCATCTCCTTGTGCAGCCACTTCTCAAAGAAGGATGATGGAAACATTTTTAAATTGTCTTCTTTCCCCTCTTCCTAAACCTAAAGCCACTGTGGATTGTGACTGAAGCATTTCAGAAGAACACCTCCTCAGAAGGCAGCTAGGAAGAGTGAGCTTTGAATCCAGTGGCAACCACTTTAAAGAGTATTCAAAACCAGGTACAGGGATTGACTCTGCATTCTTGACAATGGCTGACACCTTGGGAAACCTCAGCCATCCACCAGCAAACCATGTTGTGTTGCAGGCCACTCTAGCTCTGCAGGAAGCAGCAGCACCAGCTCAGGATCTTTATGAAACTCAGTGTCCTGCTCTGCAGGGTTTCTAGCTATAACCCTCAAACTTTCTGTGCTGAAGAATAAAGTGCAAAACACCCCAATGTCTCTAGCCAGCAGGATCCCAGAGTCACAGTAACTTCCTGTGCCAACCCTGGAAGATGATATCACAGAGTCTGAAAAAAAGCAGCAACAAAAGCAGGTAGCAGAGGGAGAAGAGGAGGAGAAACGCTGGCAGCTGAGCACTGGAAGGGTCTATAGCAAGTTTCAACCCAGAGGAAGCAGCTACAAATGTCTCTCCTTGGCACTGCCAAAGAAGTGACACTCTTGAGCTGTGGCCAGTGGAATGCACATGCCTGTGTGGCTATGCAGTGCTGAAACTGAGGTCAGATGACTCAGCCCAACCTAATGCATCTTACTCAGGCTTTGTCAGGTGTGACACCTCAGCTTTCTATTTCCCAACACAAAGGAGATTTAACTGTGCTTGGGTAGTCTAAACATGACTTCTTGTCCCAGAAACAGCAAGTGAGAACACAAAACAAATGTCTGTCTTCTAAAACACAAGCACAAACCTCACCTAGGTCCTACCTCTTTAAAGTATAGGAGGTCACCCTGCTTACAGCTAGACCTTAAGGGTAGGGTTTGCGTTCCATATTCCATCCATTTCTTCAGCCAGGACACAGGGCTGGAAAGAAAGAGCTGAAAAGCATCCCTCAGCAGGCTGTGACCTGGAGTTTCTGTGGATCTCTTCAGCCATTCATTGGCACAGTTAGCAAAGCCACAGCTCGTGGACCCAAACTGCCAAGACTACCCCTGCAAACCCCAAAGAGCACTGAATAACTTACCTTTCAAAGGCACAACGAATGACAAGCAAGGCTAAAGCAAAAGGGATACTGAGCAGGAGATCACGAGGCTGAGGGTAATGAACATCTTCAGACTCTTGCATGTCCTCCCAGGTGATTCCTGGGGGCAGCCAGAACTCATGCTGCCACAGCCAGTCGTAGAGAGCACCTGCCATCCTGGAAGGAAAGGAGAGAGAGGAAGCTGAGGATAGCCTTGCACCCAGCTAACCTGTCAGCACAGGCAGGGGAAGGATTACAGCTGGCTGTGAAAGCAGGAGAGGTGTGGAAGGCAGCAGTGAGAAGGAACTGGTGACCTGCTCACAGCTTAACGTTGGGTGCTCTGTGACTGCTGGCTCCTAGCACAGAGCCAAGCAAGGGTTACAATGGAGATGAAGTGCCTCAGAACTCAACAGAAGATTAGTGCTGGTCTCAGCAAGACATATCAGAAAGCTTTCAGTTTAACAATCTGGCTTCTCAGGTTCACAGGTTCCTTCCTACAGGACTGAGGAGAGGGCAGGGCTGCTCCAGGGGGGCCTGCCAGCTGAACTCTTCTAGCTACACATCCTTGGGTTTGCTCTCTGGTCTTCTGTATTTATTTGTTTCTGCTGCATGCATGTGTGCACATGTATGCATTCTAATTCATATTATCCTGAGACTTCTCCTTTAAAACAAACCAACCAATCTACCTTCTGCTTTAAAGGATTAAGGGAAGTACTTCCAGGTAGGAACTCTTGTGCTAACTGGCAAGCTGGATTCTTAATGTAGTTTTAAAGACCATGCCTGAAGGTGGGATTTACATACATGACCAGAGGATTGGGCAGCATGGAAACCAGCTGAATGGATGTAACAAAGCATTCAAGATGAAAACAGCCTTGCTACAGAGTTCTACCTCACACAGCAACATGAGCTCTGCTGCCTCCCCATGCAGGCTGCTCCTTCTAGCTGCTAACAACAAACATCCCAAAGAGAAGCTCTGAACAGAAGCCAAACAGACTCTGTGCAGGCACAGAAGGAAGAGGGAAGGGTGGTAATGAGATACTCATGGAGATAACCAGAGCAGCACAGGGGAAATGCCATCTTATGAAACAAAGGGGGAAAGCATGTAACTGAAGTGCCTGAGTGTCATAAAGCATCTCACCAAGCAGGGGCCCAAACTCTGGCCCATTTTCTGCAAGGAGAACTCCTAACAAGTCAAAAATGAATCATACATTTGATTTTCCAAATACCTAATTCAGAAGCAGTTTCTTTCTCAGTTACACTGAAGATCTGCCTTACTCCAGGACTCTGCAGAGCCTGAGGGACATCACCTCAATCATAACATCTTTCCTTCACTTGGACTGGTTTAGGTGGGAACATCTGCCCACTGTCTGTCTCCTGTTCCTCTGGCAGGGCTGTAGGCTCCTTTAGGATTAGTTCCCTTTCATGGTTTAGCAAAGGCACCTGTAGCCAGGGCCATGGCAGAGTGGTGACAGAGAGAAGCCAGCTGAAGCACACAGAACCACACAAGCTTTTGGGTGGGAAAGGACCTTTCAAGCTCATCTAGACCAAGCCCCCTGAGGCAAGCACAGGCATCTTCAAGTAGATCAGGTTGCTCAGAGCCTCAGACAACCTGACCAGGAACGGTTTCAAGGATGGGACATCCACCACCTCTCTGGGCAACCCAGGCCAGTCTCCCACTATCCTCAGTGTCAAAAATTTATTGCTTATCTGTAGTCTACATCTCCCTCTTCTAGTTCCAAACCATCAGCCCTTGTCCTGTCCCAACAGGCCCTGCTGAGAAGTCTGTCCTCATTTTTCTGATAGGCTCTTTAAGTCCTGAAAGGCTGCAGTAAGGTCTCCCTGGAGCCTTCTCCTCTGCAGGCTGAACAACCCCAACTCTCTCACCCATACATGCTAGAGAAAGCTTCTCAGTGAACTTGCCACTGCCCAGTACAGCTGTTTGGCTGACACAGACACAAGCCCACAGAACAGGCTGGCTACTGTGCTGCACCACAGAGCCTTGGTGAACCATGTTTTCAGGATGTCCCTGAGTCTCCTGCAGACTCTGAACACAGGTTTCTGCACGGAACTCTGCAGTTAGAGAGCAGAGAGTGTCTGTGTGGAAGCAATCTGAGTGAGAATGGCCTTAGCCTAATGATGAACTCAACACACTGTCACCATGAAGAGTGGTGACAGAGTTCCAAAGCAGCTTGTGCACTTCAGATGGGTACTGGATACTCAGAAAAGTCACATAACCTCAGTGAGGTGTCTTAAATTACAGAGAGCTTTACAGGGTAGGAAAGCCACCAACCTCAAAAGTGTTGGTAAACTTTCTCAGCTGTTAAAGATCTCAGCCTCTAGTCAGGAAAAGCATCAGGAATACCTAAGAGAACTGGAGAGAAATGACACCTCCTCCCTGCCTCAGCTTGTCAGAGAACATTTCTTCAGTAGCCCAGGGCTATCCCTCAGCGCACAGCCAGCAGGCACCCAGGGAGAGCTGCCACAGTAGCCAGCTTTCCACTTACACATGCAGGGCTCATCCCTCCAGAACTCCATGTTCAGAATCTGGCAGCAACACAGAAAGATGCCAACTGTGCTTGGTAGAGGCCAGCAGCTGGACTGAGAACCCAGGGCTCACTGTGGGGAGTCCATAGATAAATTAAGTCTCCCAATTTGCTTAGGAGGAACAGTCACAGACTCACCGTGCTCAGGAAGTATACAGCCACTATCTAATCTACTCCCATCTGCCAAGTCTGTATAGTCAGGATCATCTTCCTGGAAGACTCCTTCACCTCTGCAGCTATCTTTACACACTGCAAACACACAGCAGAGTACACTCTGAAGCAACATATTTATCTTTTGCAATTTACACAGGCAGAGCTCCCAAGTCAGACAACTGAAGCTGAAGCTGAAGACAAGGGTGTGCCTAGAAGTCCCTTTGAGCACCCACAGAAAAGCCTAAGTGGCCTCATTTCTGTCTCCAAAGTTCTTTATGCCTCACAGAGCATTATTAGGTATAGCTTTATATAGGACAAAGCTCTCCAGCTCTGAAGAAAGTGTAACAGAGAGACTGGTTCTCACCAGAGTTCAGCAAGCACAAAGCAAAACCACTGACTGCAAAACACTCTTCCATGGCCCAGACTGAAGAGATCAGCATTAGGCTGTCACAAACAACAAGCAAAATAGGAAACATTGGAAGAACAGCAGTAAGTTTGTCACAGAATATAAAGGTAAGGATGAAATCATGAAGAGAGAAGTGTCCCAGCTGTGCCATGGGGACAGGGAGAACAAGGCTTCATTGCTGACTGAGCTTTCAGTGGCGATTTGGCAGTTGGACTCCATTATCCTAAAGGTCTTTTCCAAACTGCATGACTCTCTGATTCTACACTGTGATGAGATTAGACACTCCACAGCTAATCCAACCAAGCTCCTCAATTTGCAACAGCTAAAAGGTCTTGACTGGGTGTAGCCCAGCAGCCCTGTCCATAGGATTTACCTTCTTAAATCTTGCCTTTCCTGATGATTTTTTTTCTTTAAGCCTGGTGGTTTCACCTGAATCCTCAGTGACAAAGCTCTCTGCTGTCAGGCTGCACTGAGCTGCTCCAAGGCAAGCAGAACTTGCTGTGCTGGCCAGCAGGAATGACCTGCACTATCTGCAAGCTGCAGCAGATAGCAGCACTGCAGGGCTCCCTGAACCCACAGAGCAGGAACACTGCTACACCAAACCCCCTCAGGAATATATCTATATGCAGTTTCACTTTCAAATCAGAACTGCCTGAAGCATGGCATCTAGCTAGAAAGGCTACTCCTTGTCTCACAGGTATAACAGCTGAGCAGGTTCACCCAGAAAATGAAACAGCTTCTTACATCTTCAAAGAGTTATTCTGCTGCTTCATCTGCAGAACATATTCCCAAGCTAAACATTAATATATAGGCACAGGAACACTCATGTGAATTTACCAATGTGAATCTAGGACATAAGGGTGGAGGAGAAAGAGAGAGAGAAGACTTACAAGTCTTTGTAAGCACCCAGCACAGGAGAAGATCAGGTTCAAGACCATGGAAGGAACCCAAAGGTGCACAAGCCACCTGAGGGAACTGGCAGATGAAGTGGCTAAGCCACTACCCATCCCACCTGAGAAGAGTGGCAGGCTGGTGAAGTTCCCACTGACTGCAAAAGGGGAAACACAGTCCCCAGGGTTAACAAGGGAAAAAGGAAGAGCCAGGGAACTACAGGCCAGACTGTCTCACCTCTGTGCCCAGCAAAGCCAGGGAGCAGATCCTCCTGGAAACTATGCTAAGGCACATGGAAAATAAGGAGGTGGTTGGTGACAAACAACTTCACCAAGGGCAAATTGTGCCTGGCAAATCCGGTGGCCTCCTACGGCGAGGTTACAGCGTTAGTAGGCAAGGGAAGAGTAACTGCCACCATCTACCTGAACCTGTGCAAAGCATTTGGCATTATCCTGCATGATATCCTTGCCTCTAAATCACAGAGACATGGATTTGATGGATGGACCACTCCATGGATAAGAAATCGGTCCTCAGGGGTTGGAACTGGGACTGGTGCTGTTTAACATCTCTGTGGGCGACACAGACAGTGCATGGAGTGAGTCCTCAGCAAGCCTGCAGAGGACACTGAGCTGTGTGGTGTGATCAGCAGGCTGTAGGGAAGGGACATCAGCCAGAGAGTTCTTGACAGGCTTCAGAGCTGGGCCTGTGTGAACCTCATGAAGTTTGACGTGGCCAAGTGCAAGGTCGTGCACATGGGTTGGGGCCATCCCAAGCACAGATGCAGGCTGGGCAGAGAAGGTGATTGAGAGCAGCCCTGAGGAGAACTGGAGTGTGTTGTTGGATGAAAAACTGAGTTTGTGCACTTGCAGCTCAGAAAGCCAACTGCATCCTGTGCTGCTTCAAGAGAAGTGTGGCTGGCAGGTTGAGGGAGGAGACTCTGCCTCTCTGCTCTGCTCTGCTTGAGACCTCAGCTGCAGTGCTGGGGCCAGCTCTGGAGTCCTCAGCACAGCACAGACATGGACCTGGTGGAGCAGGGCCAGAGGAGGCCACAACAATGATCTGAGGGCTGGAAGCTCTCTGCTGTGATCACAGGTTGAGAAAGCTGGGGTTCCTCAGCCTGGAGAAGAGAAAACTCCACAAGACCTTACTGCAGCCTTTTGGTACTTAAAGGGGCTTATGGGAAAGATGGGGAGAGACTTTTCATCAGGCAGTGTAGTGACAGGATGAGGGGTGATGGCTTTAGACTGAGAGAGGGTAGATTTAGGCTAGACACTAGGAATAAATCATTTACTGTGAGGGTGGTGAGACACTGGCACAAGTTGTGCAGAGTGGTGGTGGATGACCCTTCCCTGGAAGTGCTGAAGGACAGGTTGGGCAGACCTTTAAGAGACCTGATCTAGTGGAAGATGTCCCTGCTGACTGCAGGGGGGTTGGACTAGATGAGCTTTAAGGTCCCTTCCAGCCCAAACCATCCTGTGATTCAATGCAATACAGAACTCTGCACACTGTGCTGTTCAAAGCAACCTCATTCCTATTATGCTGGCTCCAAAGGCCTTGCAGTTGTTGATCATTCCAGAGATGGCCCATTGTCTGGAGGTAGATTACACAGGTTTGTGGGTGGACAATGCCACAGGCACAAACATCCCCAAGTGGCTCTAGGCCAAGCTCTCCAGGTCTGCAAAGCATTCTTAGCCTGATTGCAGCATCATGCTAATGACATCTCTGCCACAACTAGCACAGGTATTCCTGGAGGAGACTTCCTGGTAGAGCCAGTTTGCCCAGGACTGAATTAACCAGCAGCACAGTACTGCCAGAGGGGAAATCATTAGTTAATGTGGAAGCACACCACCACAAGGATCAACTTGTTTCTTCACTCAACTTGCTTTATTTTTTCCACTGGGCCATGGCTGAAATAATTAAAACCAAAAAAGCTTCTCAAACCTTGACATGCTGGAGACCAAAATGGCAAGGCTTGGCCTGTCTTTCCAAGAAGCAGCTGGGGTCAGGAAACAGAATCCTTTGCATAAAGGTTCTTGTGATTTCCACCTGGAAGAGCCACTGTGTTCTAGCCCTACTCTGGCCCCTACTTGCCCAGTTTGGGTTATTCCTCCATTACACATTTGAATCTTTAACTCATTTTGCTAAAAAATCAACTATTCAGCAATTCCATGGGTATCTTCCCTCCTGAGAGCTCTGCTGGGCAGTTTGTCACCTATTTGATACTGCCATAATCCTGATGACTTCAACTCAAACTACCGGTTGCAGCAACACAAAGGAAGTTATGTGTTCAGACACGTGCACCTCTCATGCAGAAACAACTTCAACAAAGCCCAGATTAACTTTTGAACATCCCCATTAGATTTAATCTCTTAATCTCAGTCTCCAGGGATTTTTTTTGGTCCACATTCTTACTAGTTTCCTTGTTTGTAAAACCTTCGCACTGAAGATCCCAATGCCAGGATCACAGTTGCTGAGGTGATTTTTCTGTTGTGTTATTTATGCTAACACTTTTCATACATTTTTCTACCATGTATCAAGTATTGTCACTAAAGAGCTAGTGAAATCCATAAGATTAAAAAAAAATCTGTGCTCTGAATTTCTTAATGACATGTACCATTCTTCTCAGCATGCTGAGACAGAGATTAGCTAGCTCCAGTCTCCTGCTGAAGGGAATACATTAACCTTTTCAAATTTCACTACAGCTTTGATCTGTTCATTTCCTTTTCCTCACCCCTCTTAGTTCTCCTGGGGTCATACCTGCTTTATGATGTTTCCTTATCCAGAACACTTCCTTCCCTACAGCTGCATCTCTTTCCCTAGCCCTCTGGTGGTTCCTCACCATTTTAAAGCTTTCCTTGTCATCAGGTAAATCTGACCACAGATGGACACTGCCCAAGGGATTCAGCTGAAATTGATAGCTAAGAATTAGAGGGAGTCCAGAGGAGACCATGAAGATAACCAGAGGGCTGGAGAACCTCCCCTGTGGGACAGGCTGAGAGAGTTGGGATTGTTCAGCCTGGAGAGGAGAAGGCTTTGGGAGGACCTTACAGCAGCCTTCCAATACCTGAAGGGGGCCTATAAAGTGGGGGGAGAGAGAGACTCTTTACCTGGGTAGAAAGCAATAGGACAAGGGAGAATGGCTTCAATCTATGAAGAAAAATTCCTCTCTAACAATGTCCTCAGGTAGCAACAAATCCAGATATAAAGTCAACATTTTTCCTCATAGTTCACAAATCACCTATTGACCTTCACTCTCCTGACCTGCCTTCCCCTCAATCTCTGTCAAAGAAACTCTCCTACAACAGACACCACCCTCTAGACCTCCACTTCTCTGAACTTCTGCTGAAGATATGACAAGCCTGCTTGCTGATCAGCCATAGCTGCTGCAGGATCTCCAATCACATGGAGGGATCCTGGCACAAATCTCTTTGTACCTGCAGCTAATTCTCCTCATTTCTCCTTTGTTCCCCAGCCTTCTCAGCTCTTTCTCTTGTGATTATGAATGCACTTGTCTTTACCCTAAACCCACAGCTTCTTGCAGACTCTCCCCTCTGTTCTCACATGAAATAAGACTGGTTTGTCACTCTGACTAGTAGTGAAAGAAGCAAAACCACAACCTCCCTCTTCCCTTGTAATCCTCATGTTCTCTAGGCTCACTCTCCTCTCCAAGACATAGTTTTTCACATCCTCTTCTTTGGAAGCTGGCTGAAAAATGCAGAATTATTTGTGCAGCTTTGTTTCTCCACCAATGATCCTCAGCTTCCTGGCTTTCAGATGTGTTCCTCACTCAGCCCTACCAGCTGACACTTCCTATCAACTGATTTCATGCCTGCTCCCCACCCAAGAACACACTCATTTTGCAATTCTTCAACTTTGCCACAGAAGTTTTCACTGCATGTTCACTTCCACTACTAGTGCATGAGAAACTTGATTCTTCACTCTTCAATTCAAAAGCAGAATGGCAGAATCCACCTCCACAATTCCCTGACTAAGAAACCATCTCTCTTCAGCCCACTGAGAGCTGGGTGGTTGGTTCCTAGGCTTCCAAGCTTTTCACCAGTATTAACCCTACCTCATACTTAGCTGCAGGCTGGTCACCTGCTGCTCTCTTCAAAGGCAACCTTTTCCATAGACACTCTCTTTTGGGAGACCTCTGTCCCAGAGAAAGCATTAAATGCCCAAACAAACATCAGAAGCAAAAGCCCAGCAAGGAGACAGATTTCCTTACCTAGATCTCCAGTGAAAATCTTCCTTACCCAGAATGAATTCCTTATTAACTTCCACACCTTGTGCTCTGCTCCAGCTCCTTCCCTGCTGGACTGCTCTGCCTGTTGAGTGTTTGGCTCCTGAGCAGATCTCCCCAGCTATGACCTAGGGCAGGAGTTGCAGCTGACGCCACTCATCCCCATCAGCATGCAAAGGGCACAGCTCTGCTCACTCCCCATCCCTCACTGAGGGATGAGAGCAGCTCCCTGGCTGTGCTCACTAAAACCCCAGCACTGGTTTAACCAGTTAAAAACAAGGCCAGAAAAGGCACAGAGTACTTCTGGCTTCACCACCTCTTTGGTTGGGGTGTACTCAGAGAAGTGGGCCCAAAATTTTCCTACCCCTCCTCCTTCTGGGTGCCCTTCACAGCCCTGACTCCAGCTGAGCTTTGGCTTTCCTGTCTCTGTTCTCATGCTCTCAGGCAACACTGCTATATTCCTCCTGGCCACCCTTCCCTGCTTCCACCTGCCTGACACCTCCAGTCTATGTTTCAGCAAAATCAACAGTTCCATGTTCATCCCTGCTGGCTCCCTACCTTTTGCATGTTGGGACAGACTACAGTTGTACTTGGGAGAGGCTGTCCTGGAAGATCAGTCTGCTGTCTGGGTCCCTTTGCCTGGCAGGACAGTCTCCCAGGAGATCCTGCCAAGCAGCTCCCTAAACAAATCAAAACCTACTCTCCTGAAATTAAGGAAGAAACCAAGAACTTACATGGACATTTTGAAACACCATGGCCACTCCTGCCATATTCCTCCTCCAGGAACCTGGAGAAACTTCCCTAAGGCTGAAGAAACCTGGGTTGAACTACAGCAGCCATTGTCAACCTAGTCTCAAAAAGAAAGTGCTGGTTAAGTTACCAGAGTGACTGGTAGAAGCAGCAGAGAAAAGCTGGAAACCTTTGCAGGCTCTGTTTGGCACTTACCCCATGGCTGTACTATTACTTTACTACTTCCAGGGCAGGGTGAGGTAACATAAACCTTGTGCTGACACTTGGGAATAATCAGTATTCTGTTACTGAACACTAACTCTACAAACTGAAAAATTTTCAACAAAAAAAAACCCTGGAGCCCACATGCTGATTGTTTTGGTGAGGCACAAGAACACCATGTTCTACCATCACTCTGCAAAATACTACAGCCCATGCTACACCTTAGTAAGCACATCAGACATGCCTGGTGTCCAAAGAAGGCACCTGAGGCAGCCAAAGTACCAGCCAAAACACCTTCACAGAATGCAGCACTCATACTCCCAGATCCACCTGTGCTTCCTGAGAGAGGACAAATGCAAGAGGGAGGCACTTACAGAATCCAAAAGAGTTACTCAGCAATTTCCTGGCATTTTTTCCCTTCATTCTTTCTTCCAATGCCTGCTATTTCCTCCAGACTGGCTGCAAAAACAGCAGTCACTGTCTGACATCACTTGAGAGAACTGAGGAAGATCAAGTTCTTGGCCTCAGGTCACAGTGAGCTAAGAATTCAGGTTGGAAGGTCAGACACAGAAATGAAGAGGGAGCTAACTCCCACCTGAGCTGCTCCTCTCTCCTTCCTCTGCATTCATCAGCACCAAAGCAAGCACAGGCATGGTCTTGGTGAGCCCTTCTCCTGCACACCAAGGTGAGAGACAGCAAGAACTGCCCCAAAGCCCTCTAAGCAGAAATGCTACTCATCCCCAAAGACTGCACCCACAAGAAATGTGTAGAGCAAGAGAAGCACTTTCAGAGATTTTGGAAGGACAAAGGGGCAAAAGGGAATCACACGCTGTGAGAACACACATAGCATAAGCAGCAAGAACTTTGTGAGATCCTCAACATCCCTCAGAGGCAAGATCTGGCCTTGCAGCCCAGGTCCATGGAGGTTCAGATGCTGGAGAAACAGAAAATATCTGCCCAGACTTACCCACACCCCAGACATCTCCCCTACTGCCAACTGATCCTCACTATCCCTATCAGCATCATCTCCTATCCCTAACAGTTCCATATCTGGCCTCAAAAAGTTTAATTCTAACTTAAAAAATGGGGAATTAAGCAGCAGGTAGTAGGTTCAAGTTTCCAAGCTGTACTGAAGTCACATTCAAACACTGCACAGCTCTGAATAAAGCCTCTTCCATACAAGCTCATGGGGCAGTGCAAAGCTTGTCCAATACATCACCTGATTCTTCAGTCCTTTCAAAGCATGAACATTCCCAAATTGTTGTACAGGTCTGCTCTGTCCTCTAAGAACCACACTTGGCAAGCCTCTCTGTTCCCTTCCAGGAGAGCTCTTCCTCCCTTGCCCTGTCACCTCTGGCCACACACTCAACTGTGCAGTCTGTGGCAGACCTCAGAAGCTCTCCAGCCCCAGTTTCATCTCAAGTTCCAGCTTCCCTGCAGTCTGAAGCTTCACCATTATCTGTGGAGCCAACACCCACAGTGAGCCAAGCACTTGGGGATCCTTCTCTCTCCCCCAAATGGATCATCTCCCCAAAGACTGGCTGCCAGTCACACCAGAAACCTGAGCACTCAGCTAGGTGAAGCACTGACCTCCTGAACTGCTCATCTTGGGCCAAACCCAGAGAATGGGTTGTGATGAGTAAGGGAGATAAAGGGACAGCTGTGTGGGACTTCCCTGCCACAGACCCAGCAAAGAGAAGACATCAAACTGGAACTGCAACATCTTGAATGCCAACACAGATTAGACAGACACTAAATTCATCACTGGGGAGGAGTTTGCTCACAAGAAGTTGAGGGAGGCATCCTACATCACAATCTAGCACAGCTACAGGACACAGAGCATGACTCTTTACACCATCCACCTTCTCCTCCCTTCTGCAGGAAACACACAGGCTTTAATCATTTGGTATGAGCTGGCTCTGAATTTCAGTATCAACAGTCCCATCAGGTTCCCAGGCATTTGTTCCCACAAACTTCCCAAGCTCTTCCACAGCTTAGAGGAAAGAAAGGAAACTTAATTAGTCTAAAATGATAATTCCTTTTAACTGATCCTCTTGTACTGCTCAATCCAGGCTGTGTTTTCATAGTCTTCATTTCAAAACACAAAACTCAAAACCTTATCTGAGGAGAACATCTACATTCCCAACACTACCACAAAAGACATTAAAAACATTGAGAAAGTAACAGCAACTGAGAGAAAGATTTCCCTTTCTCCCAGACTAGAAGAGTGACTCACTTTCCACAGTTATTACTGCTTTATCTGCAGTGCAATCTATCAGATGAGAGCCATTAAAAATATGTGAATATGAATATTCTTAATTAGCTCAAAAGCTTTTTCCTGTGCATCACTTATGAAGAGGACTAAGTCCCTTCAACAGGCACTGTCCTACTCTGTTCTCTGCTGGAGTAGTGTCTAACACCAAGAGAACTTGTCTCCAGCTGAGCTTTCCCTCTCCAATAAACACATCATCATGGGCCAGTCTGTTACCTGTCATGATGGCCAAGCCTAGAGAGTTGTGGTCAATGGAGTTAACTCCAGCTAGCAACCAGTCATGAGTGGTGTTCACCAGGGCTCAGTTTTGGGGCCAGTTCTGTTTAATATCTTTTCCAATGATCTGGCCAAAGGGATGGAGGAAACCCTCAGTCAGTTTGCAGGTGATACCAAGCTGGGTAGCAGTGTTGATCTGCCTAAGGGTAGGAAGCACTGCAGAGGGATCTGGCCAGGCTGGATCAATGGGCTGAGGTCAATGAGAGGAGGTTCAACAAGGACAAGTGCTGGGTCTTGCACCAGGGTCAAAAAAACCCCCATGAACACTTCAGGCTTGGGGCAGAGTGGCTGAAAACCTGCCCAGAAGAAAAAGACCTGGGGCTGTTGGTCAACAGCAGCTGACAATGAGGCAGCAGAGTGCCCAGGTGGCCAAGAAGGCCAAGAGCATCCTGGCTGGGATCAGCACTAGGGTGGCAGCAGGACTAGGGCAGGGATTGGCCTCCTGGCCTGGGCACTGGGGAGGCCACAGCTCCAATCCTGGGGTGAGTTTTGGGCTCCTCACTCCAAGAAGGACACTGAGGTGCTGGAGTGTGTGCAGAGAAGGGCAAGGGAGGTGGGGAAGGGTCTGGAGAACAAGTGTTGTGAGGAGCAGCTGAGGGAACTGGGCTTGGTTAGCCTGGGGAAGAGGAGGCTCAGGGGAGACCTTCTCACTCTCTGCACCTCCCTGAGAGGAGGCTGGAGCCAGGTGGGGGTTGGGCTCTTCTCCCAAGTGACTAGTGAGAGGACAAGAGGAAATGGCCTCAAGTTGCAGCAGAGGAGATTCAGGTTGGATATTAGGAAAAAAATGCTTCATTGAAAGAGTTCTGCATTGGCCCAGGCTGCCCAGGGAATGGTGGAGTCACCATTCCTGGAGGGGTTCAAACTACATGAGATCTGGCACTTCAGGACATGGTTTAGTGACATGGTGGTGTTGGGTCTATGGTTGGACTTGATGATCTTAAGGTCTTCTCCAACCACAAGGATTCCATGATTTCTCCAGCAGTTTTGGTGTTCCAGGCTGGTTTCTGAGCTTGCCATACACTGGGACCATTTCAAAGAGCAGCCCTGCTGGATGCAGCCAGAGCAACTGCTCCAGACTGCTCAGTCTGCAGGGTCTTCTCCTCATGAACATGGTCACTCCTTAAGCTGTAGATTCCACCTCCTGCTCTGCCAACGAGTCCCTGTGCTCCACTGCAGGCCAGAGGGCACTGTGACAGACAGATTACATTGATTACACACTGGGCTAATCTCCCTACAACACAGCTGTCAACTTCTCTTCACTGCAGCCCTGCCTGAGACGAGACAATCTCACCAACCCTGGCCACAGGGAGGGAACACACCAGCCCCAACAGCCAGCCAGGGCCAGTTGGCCACCCCTGCTCATCCCCCCTGGCTCTCACAGCACAGCCTGATGCACTCTGTCTGACCCCAGAGTTTATTTTTTGAAATACAGATACAAAAAGTCACTTTCTCCTTGCTTCAATTCACCACAAATAACTTTACAAGAAAAAAAAAATCACATAGATATTGTTATTTTGGGAATTCTGCCTTCATGCTTTTCCTTCAGCACCATCTCCAAAGAGAAGAATTCCTCTGATCTTTCCTTGGAGGAACATTAAGCACAAACTCTGACACAACATCTTTCTAATCCTCCAGAAGAAGCCTTTCTCTCTTCTCTGTGTGAGGAAAGACAGATCAACAGTAACAACATCTGGAGCCCTGGCTCCAGTTCTGGCCTCCACAGATCCAGAGAGACAAGGAACTGCTGGGGAGAGTCCAGTAGAGGCTAGGAAGATGCTGAGGGCACTGGAACAGCTCTGGCAGCAGGAAAGGCTGAGTCTGCTTAGCCTGGAGAAGAGCAGCCCCACAGGGGAGCTGCTCAATGCTGAGCAAGAGCTGAAGGCTGGGGGCAAGAGGCTGGGGCCAGACTCTGCTCAGTGGTGCCCAGGGCCAGGCCAAGGGGCACTGGGCACAAACTGGAAGCCAGGAGGTTCCAGCTGAGCAGGAGGATAAGCTTGTTTTGTGTGAGGGTGTTGGAGTCCTGGCCCAGGCTTTGCAGAGAGGCTGTGGAGTCTCCTTGTGTGGAGAGATTGCCAAGGCAGCTGCAGGTGACCCTGGGCAAGCTGCTGTGTGTGACCCTGCTGGAGCAGGAGGGTTGGGCTGGATGATCTCCAGAGGTCCCTTCCAACCCCCACTGTGCTGGGATTCTGTGTAATAAGGAAGCAGTTGCCCAAAAAGCTCTGATAGTAACCTGTGTGTAAAATAACACTGCTCATTACAAACCAAATGACCTGAACACAGTCTGCACTTCACCTCTTTCAAGACATCAGGTTTTTTGCCTTACCTGTTGTGAGTCAAAGCCTTGCCACTGGTGGCCATCTGTGCAGCAACCTCACAAAGCAAAATCCGTGCAGAGTTTCTTCATTTTTGGAAGTGACTTTTAAAGCAAAGAAACTAGTTGTTATCAAAAGCAGTTCCAGCCAAAGCTGAACCAATCTTGCAGTTAATGGATTACTGCAGCCAGCCCTCTCTGAGCCCATTTCCTGTTTCTTTAAATGCAAGCTGCCCCTGAATTAATTAAAACTAAAGCATCTTAGAGAAAGGAGTGGGGAACATGCACTGGATTCTTGACATTTCTGTGTAATTATGGACAAACATACTGAGGTGCACTCCTCAGCCAACATGAATACACCACAAAAATCACCCTCAGCAGAACAAACAGACTTCAGTGGATTTTCAGAACTGGGAAAACAATGACACTGGAGTTCTCTTTACTTAAGAACCTGTCATGGAATGCTGGTGGAATTAAACACTAACCCTTGAATACAGATATACTAGAGGTTAATACATGTATACCATAGGGACCCACAATTTTAAAAAGCCTCTGTTTGAAAGAGTGAACTGTGTTCAGTTCTGGGCTCCTCAGGACAAGAGAAAGGCAGCTCCTGGAGCAAGTCCAACAGAGAGCTATGAAGATGCTGAGGGGATGGAGCATCTTCCTTCTGAGGAGAGGCTGAGGGAGCTGGGCTGGTTTAGCCTGGAGAAGAGGAGGCTGAGAGGGGACCTTAGCAACGGGTGTAAGTATCTGCAGACAGGATGTCAAGAGGATGTAGCCAGGCTCCTCTCAATGGGGCCAAGTAATAGCATGTGAGGCAACAGGCACAAACTGGAACCCAGGCAGTTCCACCTAAACATGAGGAAGAACTTCTTCCCTGTGAGGGTGACTGAGCACTGGGACAGACTGCCCAAAGTGGCTGGGGAGTCTGCTTTTCTGGAGATATTAAAAAATCCCACCTGGACACAAGCCTGAGTAATGTGTTGGAGGTGACCCTGGTAGTGTCCAACCCTGGTTGGACTAGATGACCCCTGGTCATCCCTTCCAATCTTAACTACTCTGTGATACTGTGAAAGAACAGTGCAGCCAAGGCCATGGAATGAGGATTTCAGCAATCTGTGGAAAAGAGCCTACAGCTAGAAGGGCAGTGGGTGAAACTTGAACCAGCCCTGAGTTACATTATCAGCAAGGAGAGCAGCTCAGTCTTACTCCTTTGCTGGAAGGATGAAACCAGTGGAGAGCACTGCTTGCACACCTCAGCCCTTCATGGTAGCTCTGCACCAGACATCACTCTGGCACTCTGGACTGGGTAACAGTTCCTGGGAACTGATCTCCCCAACCTAACAAAACCAGAACCTGCACTGTGCATGCCAGAGCTTTCTATCCTGCTGGGCAAGGATGAAGTGCCCCAGCTCCTGGCAGAGCTTCCTCTCCACCTCTATCAGATGTACTCCAGGTCTAGAGACTCTGCTAGCTGGAGTTTTTATAACACAACCTGCAGTGCACTGCAATGAAAACAGCTGTATCAATTCTACCCTGAGACATATGCCATTGAAGTGTTCAGTTACTGCATGATTATTAACTAGAACAAGGATAATTAACTTAACTAGTAGGAAATAATTACATGGGTTTGGCTTCTGAAAGAGAAATCTATTTTTAAGTAAGTTCTTGCATCAGATAAAGACTCCTGGCTTCCCCTTTCCCTTTAGGTGAAAGCATGGGGTTTCTGCTCCAGGGAGGAAGTCTGGAACAGACATTAAAAATACAAGCAGGAGATAAACCACAGAGCACAATAAGCAATCCTGACCCTGGAAATCTTTTGTTCTTATCAACAGGCTGTGAATTCACAGCCAAAGTAGAGTCAGTTCAAAATTGCCCTTCTCTTCTACACTGGATTCTAGTGTGTGTTTGGGATGTCACAGCAATGGCTGGATGCTTCCTAAAAATGGGATTTTCCAGCCAGCGCTGTGAGACCCAGACTCAATCTTCAGCATTTCAGAGAACAAGTTACAGCCACAGTACAGAAAATCAGAATGGACTATTTGCTGTGACTTGTGAATATTGAGTCCTTCCTGATTCCAGCCTCTCATGGCTTGTGAATTTGCTTTCACCTGAACAAAGCCAAAGACTGAAGCTGTGGTGTGAGGGAAGAACCAGCCACATCCTCTTTAAGAGCACATCCATGGGTGGAGAGATCCACTTCAACCCTTAAAGTGAAACTGCTGCTCTTTCCAGTGTGAAGAGACTCCCCTGCTGAGACAGGTCCCTTGTAACTCAGAGCCAGTGTAAACCAACACTGCCATCAAAGACCATTCCCTGGCCTCCACCCATTCCTGACAACACTCCCACTTCACTTCCACTACTTCCCTGTACTCAATCCAAGAATTTATGAGGCTCCACAGAGAACTAGGCTGAAAACAAATCTTACCACCTGCAGCACTACTGACTGAACACTCCTCTCCCAAGATCCCTATTCACCAGGAGAAATCACTGCTTTGCAGTTTGCTTTTTCTCTGTGGAGCCCATACATGCTGCTTCCTAGCATCTGAGAATGCTAAAATGATCTCCAGAGGCTTTCTGGCCCTTCCCTGGCCTGTGTTGTTCTCTGCTGTTTCAGAAAAGAAAAATTTCTCTGAATCTATGAACCCAAAAGCATTTTCTCCCTGAAAAGCTCAGCAGGGAAGAGTTTAGACTATTACAGAAGCTGCTGTTACAACTCAGAAAAAAAATACAGAAGAACAGCATTCATTTTCCTCATATCTATCACAAAGGACAGAAAGCAGTTTCCTGACACCTTCTTTGCTCTTTGAGCCCTCTTGGGCTCATGACTATAAGCGAAGATCCTCATCAGTTGCCTTTCAGAATCATTCTCACCTGCAGCAATGACTGACAGTTGCTGTTGTGCTCACTGGACACTGCCAGGTCTATAAAACATTGGCCCTTGCTGTGTATTGACTCCTCAGAGCTGGTGCTCTCCTTCAGAGCAGATACCATTTCAGTTCTGCACTCAAAATAATGGCAGCAAACTGTAAGTAGCCTTCAAAACCACAATAAAAATGCCTTCCATCAAGCTGATGGCCTTATGAAATGAAGGAAAGGAACTCCCTCAAGTGGATTAGTTTGAAAAAGAAGCCTTGATTAGCTCTACCGCTGCCAAAAATGATGTCTGCCCACAACCTCAGGGCCTCAGAATTCAGACAGGTCTGCGTCCCCAGGTAGACTTGGGAGGTTAAGAGCTGATAGTTTGGGCATCTTCAAGCACCTCTTTCCTGGTAGAGTGAGGTCTCCCCAGACACTGGCTAAGAACATGGGAAAAAGGCACTAACTCAGTATTTTGATTAGAGCTGAAATCTGGCATTAGCTCCTCAAGCAGAACTGTAGAGTTGGCAGCAGGAAGTTAATCTTTGACACATGTGAACAGAGCAGCTGAATCACTCTGAATTACCTGTGTGATAAACTGCAAAAAATAAACCCCAATTCTGTGGCTTTAGGCAGACTGTAACACAAGGACAATGTAGAAATCATTTTTCATTGCAGGGCTTTCTTCTCCTTCCTTCCTGAAAGCATCTATCAAGCTGACAAATCTCTACCCTCTGCCTTATCTCCTCAATATAACTCTAATACAAGACAGGAACTAGATTAAGACAATTAATATTTTACATTAATGTCACCAGTTTCTAACAGCTAATACCCCAGAAGAGGTATTCCACACTCAGCAGCATTGATTCTAGGTAAAAAGCACTTTTGGCTTAACATCAGATGCAGGTTTGGATTTTGCCAGCTTCTTTGCTGCTCTGAACACGAGCACCTCACAAAGTCCTTATCTTCCAACACACAACCTCAGGTTAGTAACATAAAAGCTTTTTCCTTTTTTTTTTCTTTTAACAGGAATGGGGAAAAACCTTTGTGTTTATAATCCTAGTAAGTCTCCTGACTATCCTGACAAACCTGTGCCTGCAGACACATCAATCACCAGCACAGTCTCACATCTCACAACCAGTTGTTCCTGTTGGCTCCTCTGCAGCACAAACATCACTAAGTTCGTCCTCCTAAATACACCTGCCGCCTGACTTTAGCAAAACTTACCTCACACAACTTCACATTTCACTTCCAAAGCAAGGAATTATCTTTAGATGCTGATAAACGATGTAGATAAACAAGCATTTTCAAATCCACCTAAATAAAATTCACGTTCAGCATCGTTATCTACCCCTGAAACACTCACCTCGTGTTCTGATACCTGTCTTGAGTCTTACTCCACTGCCAGTGCTTTCTAAATCCTACCATCCCATCCGGCTGTGAACCACTCCAGAAGTGCAATCCACCACCAAGCAGTCTGGGTTTTTTGGCAGCTTTAACCTAAGACGATTTTTTCTTGTCCTTTTACTACTCGAATTCTGACCACTACACGAATCTTTCTAAAATTCTTCCAGGTTCATTGCCAGCTTTGTCAGCCTTTACTCTGGGAAGAGTTTTCATCGTCAGCGAGGAAAATCTTTCCTCGGTTTGCTCATTTTTCACCCGCAGGGTTGAGCGAAGTGCTGAGTCTCAGCTCAGAGCCACCCCAGGAGCACAGCAGTCTCCTCCAACAGCCCCGCTCCGCTCGCCTGCTCTGCCCTTCCTCATCGCACACACCGCCCAGGAGAACCCTTGATGTCTGTGGATTCCATACAACCTGCCTGCGCTGGAAACTGCCAAAGGTTTTCTCTCTCGGCTCGCAGCCGCAGCTATGCAGCCCTGCAGCCCCCCCGGCCCCTCGCCCCGCAGCTCCTCCCTCGGAGCACGGCTCCGCCGGGGCGGGACCCGCATGAGGAGCCGCTCCCCGAAACCCTCCTCAGCTCCGCGGTTCCTGCAGACCGAGCGGAAGCCCCTCGGCAGCCGTGGCCCCGCACGGCTCCGGTCCCGCCGTCACCCCCACCCGGCGCTGTCCCTACCCTCCCAGCTCTGCGGGCTCCTGCCGCTACTTTACCCTCTTGTCCGCTCACCTCCGTCCTCCCCGGCCGGGGCGGTGCTGTCCCGGTCTCCGCGGAGATCTGCCGCCGCTGCGAGTCCCGGGCGGAGCGAGGAGGAGGTGGTGGCCGCGGGGCGGGCCCGGTCCGGGCACTGCTCTGCTCCTCCTCGCCCGGGCCCGGCCCTGCCCGCAGCTTTCCCGCCAGGGCCCCCGTCTTCAGGGCGGCGGTGTGAGGGGTGTCCCGCGGTGAATACCCTGTGGCCTCCCTCGGCGGGAGGGCTGTGATCAGCACCCGGAGCAGGGGCCGCAGGCAGGGCACGGAAGGACTCTGTGGGGGAAAGGCGTGTGCTGGTGACCCCGGACTGCTTCACCCTGCCTGAGCCATGCCGGGAGCAACGCACATGAGGGTTGTTCCAGCAGGGTCTGTGTGTGTTGCTGCACTATCCCCCACAGGGAACAAATGTCTCCAGGAGGAGAAGGGCTGGAAAACACTAGTCGTGCTAGGACATGTGCGAGGCGATGTGAATGACATGGCAACCCCAAGATAGATGGACTTCTGGCAGAGCACAGAATGATAGACCTCAAGAAGGGTTCGGGTGGGAAGGGATCTTTCAAGGTCGTCTAGTCCAACCCCCATGCAGTCAGCAGGGACATCTGCAACTGCTTAGGTTGCTCAGAGCTCCTCCAACCTGACCTGGAATGGTTCCAGGGATGGTCCATCCACCACCTCTCCAGGCCACCTGGGCCAGTGTCTCACCATACTCAGTGTCAAAAGATTCAGCCTTCTATCTTTTCTCAGTCTCATTTAGTTTCAAACCATCGCCCCCCTGTCCTTCCCAACAGGTCCTGTGACAGCAACATCCTCACCAAACACTCGATTTTGTGCGCTCCAAGGTAGTGCTGCCATTTGCATGGTGCCATTTATAGCTGCCAAAGTGAGAATGAAATGCTAATGAAGTTGTCTGGTGCTTATTTTGTATGCAAATAAAAGACAAAGAAGGTCAATGCTCTTCATGAGTCCCTTGCTCCTGTTGCAGTCAGGTGGAAGGAACAGCCCTCATCCATCCTGCTCTGCTGAACCAGGTCCGGTGCCTTTTCTTGTGCATGCTTCCCTTCTTTTCTTTTGCTTGTAACCTCTCATTTTACCTTCACTGCTCTTCTAAAGCTCTGTAAAACACATCTGCCAACTTCACCTCCAAGGACCTGCCCCATCATTTCTATAAAAATACATTTTACATACATGATGAATACACACACAATTATACTCTACAATCAAGCAGGACATACAGCAGCCTATAAACACGTCAGTGGATGATGTTGGAACCCAGTTCTAGAGTTCATTTTTCCTCTTTTGCTAACAATGAATGTGTTTAATTTCACCCAGGGTTTTCTTCACAAGGGAAGAAAATAATGGAAAAAACCCCCCAAGGTCCTTCAGCTAAGTGCAGCTGCTCTTTATACCAACAAGCAGGGGTTAGAAGTATATTATTTCAGTCAAAACAAGGAGAAAGAGTTAGTCCTGTGACCTACAGCATTGGAATCACTGCAGTACAGCTGTGGAGATTTTAAGGCCAGAAAAAAGAGAACATCCTTAAGATGATCTGTTCTGTCCTCCTAGGTTACAGAGGCCAAAAAAAATTCCACCCCATCATTCTTGCTTTCAAGTCTTGCAAGCACAGATCGTGTGTCCTGTTATTGTTTGCCAGTGAGCTATAATGCATTCTTGGAACACTTAAGACTGTTCTCTCATCTTACTAAAATGCTGCCCATCAGCTCTTTATTTCCAGACTTCTCTAAAGCTGTTGTCAGCACAGTTATGGGGTTATAAATACCTGTGCAGATAGAAATGTTAACAATTTCAAAACAGAGACCATGAGTTGTTACAGTTTTCTCACTCACACATCTCAGTCCACACACCCCACTCCAACCCAGCTTAGTAGGTGATGGTAGACTCAAAACTGAAGGAGCTCATGGTCTAACACTGCAGCAAGTGCCTCAGTAATTGCTTTAAATAACAAAATCTGAGACAGGAATGGGCAAATCTGAGAGAGGGGACAGCTTCCTGATCTTTATTTTAAGAAGCATAGGTAGTTATTTGCAATTTTAGTCCTGTACTAGTGCAACTTTTAACCATCTATGTTGCTTTAGTAAAATTGCACTCTTTTATCAAACAAAGAAAGAAAGAAATACAGCTGCTAAAGGAAGTTTACTCTCTCCTACTCTCATCATCACAAAGATGGTGAAGGGTCTGAAGGGGAAGCCATACAAGGAATGCTTGGTCTGTTTAGCCTGGAGAAGAGGAGGCTGAGGGGAGACCTCATTGCAGTTTAGAACTTCCTCACCAGAGATGAGGGAGGGGCAGGAGCTGATCTCTTCTCTCTGGTGAGCCAGGGCAATGGCATAAAGCTGTGCCAGGGGAGGGGCAGGTTAGACCTTAGGCAAAGGTTCTTCCCCCAGAGAGTGGTGGAGCATTGGAACAGTCTCCCCAGGGCTGCAGTCATGGCACCAACTCTCCTGGAGTTCCAGAAGCATCTGGACAATGCCCTTAGACACATGGGGTGACTTTGGGGTTGTCCTAAACATAGACAGGAGTTGGACTGGATGATCCTTGTGGGTCCCTTCCAACTCAGGACATTCGGTGATGGTTTGAAAACAGTCTCTGCTCCAGCAGCCAAGTTGCCACAGAGAGATGAGTCTCTGGGCAAATGCACCAGGGAAGATATTTGCCCAAGGCAGGAGGGCCCTGGACTTAACAATCATGTTTGGGAACCTCTGGCTATATCATAGCCACTTGGGGGGTCCCCAGGGCTCCTACATGCAGGTGGTGGCCCTGTAGCTCATCGTGTAGGGTCACTGATACCAGCTTAAAGCAGTGCTTGACTTGCAGTGTCTGTTTGCAAAGCCAGCTTTTCTGGATCTGCTCCAAAGCTCCCTGACGTCAGTGAAAAACTCCCACTGGCTTCCAAAGGGAAGGGATTGGGCCTTCCATGAGCTCCTTCTGCTGTGTATCTGAGACCACTGGAGCAAAGGCAGGGGCTGTGTTCAGGGTGTGAATTGTCTTTTTGTTTGTTTGTTTTTCTTGGGTGAGCTGTGACTCTCTCAGTCACAGAGGTACAACATGATGAGTCCTGCCACTCCAGAGGAGCAACCTCTGCATAGTCAGCAGAGAGACCCCAGCACACAGACCCCTAGGAACAGCACAGCACAAACCCAAAAGGCTCTGCACAGCAAAGCAGTGTGGAAGGCAAAGCCTTGGTGAGGAGCCCCGACCTGGTGGCAGGGACAGGACCTGTGCATGCCTCAGTTGTGTAAATCATGGTGAATCTTCAACTCTTGAGTGCTGAACACTGGCCCTCACTCCCACGGGAGGGTGCTCCCCTGGAGCCATGAAAGGCACTAGTCTCTTGGGGCTGTCTTGAGACCTCCAAAGGGGTCTGAAACACAAAGACTGACACAGTCTCTGACCATCAGGATTCTTCGAGTTGTTTCACGAAATAATTAGGCTCTGAGGTACTTAAAAATGACTTATTTTAGAACATGGGCTGCTGAACCTCTGACAGATTAGTATTTGTGTTACAACACATTTACGAGTGAGAAAGCAAGGGGTTTAAAATGTAATCGTTTATCCTCCAGCTGCTCACCGTGATCAGAATGATGTGTTCAGATGTCGAACAAGGCCTCTAGTTATAGTCTACAAAAGAGTCACCCTCTATCTGGACTTGAGCAGGATGTTAAGGCTGTAACCAGCCCTGAGGGTCAGTATGCGATGAGCATAACCTGTGCGTTAGAAAAATCATTGGGAATGCGGAGAGCACCCTCGTGTGGGAGCCAGAGCGGCTGCACACCGAGCCCGGCACAATCAGGAGGTGTTTCGACCAGTGAGACGTCAGGATCATCAAATCCAACCCTTAACCAGCACTGCCAGGTCACCCCTAAACCATGGCCCTCAGCACCACATCTCCAGGGCTTTTCAACCTCTCTAGGAGTGGTGACTCTAACACTGCCCTGACCCAGGCTTTGACATCTCCTTCCAGGAAGACTTTTTTCCAATGTCCAGCCTAAGCTTCCCCTGACTCTTCCTGAGGAGGAGACCAAGCCTCACCTGGCTCCAGCCTCCTTTCTGGGAGCTGTAGAACTGTGCACCATGGTGGGTGGGAGGGGAGTGCTCCTGTGTGATGTTGCAGACACTGTTGGACAGAAGCCTTACTGGTTCCTCTTTCCATCAACAAATCTGACTTTGGTTATAGTGTGAAAAATAGTTGGATCTTTTAATTTTCATTTATGTTCAAGTCACTCTATGTTATAACTCTCTTATGACACCTCACCCTACCATCCNGCCCTTCTCTGCACCCTCTCTAGTAGCTCAATGTCCTTCCTATACTGCGGTGCCCAAAACATCTCAAGCCTAAGGATCCCAAAACCATTCTAGTTCAAGACAAGGACACAGCATATCCATGGGATTAGTTCATGTCTTCCTGAAATATATCCTGTTTATGAAGACAGGGGGAGGCTACAGTTCCTCAGCTCTTGGAGGGGAGGCAGTGAGAAGAACTGCAGGGATGGTGCAGGGAAGAGCATGCAGTTCTGTACACCAGGCAGAATCACACAGAATCATTACAGTTGGACAGGACCCTCAAGATCATCTAGTCCAACAGACAGAGTGACTGTCCTTTTGAGCATGCTTTTCTGTCAAAGCAGAGTATGTTGGGAATGTGGAAGCAGTCATTAGTACACACTCAGAAATGTACCTTCCTGTAGATTATGGTTAGACATGTGGTTATGGTCAGCCAATGAAGGTAACAGGGGGTGGGTCTATGGCCAATACTTCATTTGTGCTTCCTGAGAAGAGGCCAAAGAGACCTGCACCAACCTCCTTTTCTTCCAGAAATGCTCTTGCTCTAAATTGGTGACATTATTCATGCCAACACTCATAACCCTAACAGGCTAAGGAGTCTTAAAGTCTTTACATCATCAGCTAAGCTAAGTCATTCCAAATGAATCCTCAAGCGTCTTCACAGAAAGTAGATAGCTCTGTTCCAAGTCTGCTGTCCCTCCCTTCTAGAAAGGCTATGGATTCTAGCTCTTCTTAGGTACCTCTACATCTGCCTGCATGCTACACCTGACTTGGCCCAGCTTCAGCATTGGGTGGAGTCAGCAGGGCAGTGAGCAGTTACATGAGTAAGACATAGCAGAAGGAGTCCAGCTCTGTTTGCAATTCAACAAAATATAAAGCAGTAATATAATGTACTGCACATGTACATGTCTCAGATTGTTTCTCTGAAGGCCACTGGCACCTGCACATTACAACAGCCAGAGCTTCATTCTCTTCACAGCACCTTTCCAAATGACAATACACAGGTTGTTGTGACAGCACAGTTGGTTTCACCAGCTGCTGGATGCTCACCATGCTCTCTTACCAGTGTAATACTGACTCATATAGAGCACATGCTGTAGTTAGATTGAAATATCTGATTTGGTAACTTATACTCATTTTTATATTCTCCCAAAGTAAAATAAGCAACATGAATACATCAAGGAAAACTTTCATATATGCTCCTAAACAGAATGCCCTCAGAGTACTTTGAGCAGGTCCTGCCTTCTTAGTTGCCCTGAAATGCAGAATAGCTGGTGGGATTTGTAAGATGTCTTGATTAGGAAGAGATTATATACATGTGTAAACTTGTAGGTCCCTTTCTCTCTCCATCTCCATGGCTATTCTTGTAAAAGCAGTGTGCATTTCCTGGAATAACAGCTCCCTTCCAAGGCTCTACACCAGCCCAAGAGATTCCAATACTACTGACCCCATGCTACTCCCCAAGAAGATAACATGCAGCTCCCTGTTACTACCATTGTATGAATATTTTTGTTAATCTTCTTTCCTTTTCCCCCACTAGGTCATCCTCTGCTCCTGCTGTTGTGAATTATTTGTTTCAAGCCTGATACAGTTGTTTTTCTCCTTTGGGGACACTGGGTCCCTTCCCCTTATCTGTCTCAGCACCTATCTGCTACCTATACCCTGAATGGTGCAGATGGCAGATGACCCACTGACACAGCTCCACTTCCCTCTTTCCCACTGCCGTCCCCACTCCAACCCTGACAGAAGTGTCTGCCCTTACTGTGCCACTTGTTCCTGGAATCTAACACTTAGAATCACAGAGGGGCCTCAGGCACACCACACAGAGCCAGCACATCCTGGTGCTAATTGCAGCCCACTTACCCACTTCTGCTGCTGGCATCCACTGGGCTGCCTCACTCACACAGTTTTCTTGCCAGGTGTCAGCCTGACTTGGCTCTTCTCAGGTATCCTTCCAAGCTCAGGCACCCAGAGAAGGTGCCTTGTTGCCTGGTGCCAAAGTTCAGCAGCTTGAGCCAAAGTTACAGCTTGGTGAGTGGAACAGAAAGAAGGGAGATGCAGAGAGGAGGAGCGCTCTGGGATCCCTGCACCCTCCCTTCTCCCCAGTCCCAGGCACGTGGGAGCTGCTTTGTTCCTATTTTAAGTACAGACCAAAGTAGCCAAGAGCCATTTTGTCTCCCCCTGTGCAGCCAGGCAGGATTTGTGTTACAGACCTCAAAGGACTGTTACTGAGCATGCTGCTCCCAGGGATTACAGAGAGGAAAGCTGTCCCTGGATCTCTGTCCTTCTTGAAAGGGCTTCTGAAGTATACGACCTGTAGCTAATATTAGACACTGCAACTTCAGCAAGCAATCCAATGCCCTTTCTGTGCTGCTTGCTCCTGCTGTGACCTCAGCCTGCAGCAGTAGTCAGGGTGAATATCAGGACCCCAGGACTCACATCACTGAGTCCTTGGTCCCTTGCTGAGGTTCCTGCTCCTTCAAGCCCCTGATCTCCACACCCTGAAGAGAGGGGAATGTCCCAAGAGACCCCAGAAGGGTATTGGAACATCTTCCCCCCCACACCTCTGCAGAGCCTGTGCAGCAAACCTCAGGGGCATCCACTGGTTCTCTGGTCCTCACATACAAGTACTGCAATGGATGTGTGCCAGTGGTTTGGCCAGAGCCACTTCTGTTAACAGCCAAGGACAGGCCACACATCTGTTCTTTCCAGTCCTGTGCTGTGTTTTGCATACATCCCTCACAGCCATGACCAGGCTCTTCCTTCACAGAGTGCCAAGGCTTTCACTAGGATTTGCCATGGCCCAGGTGGGACCCTGCTGCCCTCCAGAGTCACTGGGCTTTTGCTGGGCTTTGCCAGGGTACAGACAGTGCCCTACCTCCTCCTGGAGACCTTTGGGGCTTTCACCAGCCTTTGCCAAAGCTGCAGCAAGACTGTGCTGCCCTCAGCATGTCCCAAGGCCTTTGCTGAGGCTGTCAAAGAGCCATGCTGCTCTCCAAAGCGTTCCAGTGATCTTATCAGGCTTTGCAGAGGCATCAGCACAGTCCTGCTACTCTCCAGAGAGCCACAGGATCTTCAGCAGGCTTTGCCATGGCCCAGATAGGGCCCTGCAGCCCTCTAGAGTGTCCCATGACCTGGGTAGACTAGCATATTTCAGTTGGAAGGGACCTACAACGATCAGCTAGCCCAACTGCCTCACCACTTCAGGTCTGGCCAAGGTAAAGCATGTTTCTAAGGTCATGATCCAAATGCTTCTTAAAATCCTGACAGGTTTGGGGCACTGATCACCTTCTAAGGAAGCCTGTTCAGGGTTTGACCATCCTCTCAGTGAGGAAATGCTTCCTAACGCTATGTCTGAACCTCCCCTTGTACAGCTTTGAACCATTCCCACAGATCCTGTCCCTGGATCCCAGGGAGAAGAGATCAACTCCTCCCTCTCCATGTCCCCTCCTCAGGAAGCTGCAGAGTGATGAGGTCACCCCTGAGCCTGCTTTTCTCCAAGCAAGACAAACCCAGCATCCTCAGCCATTCCTCACAGGACATTCTTTCCAGCCCTAGCACCAACTTTGTTTCTCTTCTCTGGATGCATTCAGGGACCATATCCTTCTCCAATGGTGGGAGCCAGCACTGCATACAGTGAGGCTGCACTAACACTAAATACAGCAAGGCAATGCCCTCTCCTGACCAGCTGGTTCTGCTGTTTGTTGCCATTTGCTTTCTTGGCTACCAGAGCTGAGCTACCACCAGCAGAACAGATGAAAGCAGAGGGAGACTCCCCTGTCCTCTTCCCCAGGGGAAGCAGCCCTCTGGCAGGGGAGCCAGCACAGACAGGTCCCTGCAGGACTCATGGACACAGCCCCATGCAAAGAGCATCATGGAGCCCCCGGGACAACCACAGTCCTTGGGGGGGCCAGAGCCACACCAACACACCCCACAGCAAGGCTGCAAGGCCTTCATCCTGACCATGACCAGTGTCCTCTCCAGCAGGGACAGACCTAGTACAAACCCTTCAGAGCCTTCCACACAACCACACTCATCCTCAGGTCCCACCACACTCAGCTCCAGGGCCTGGCTCTGCCTCACTGCCATAGCAAAAGAACCCCAAATCCCCACAGGAATGGTGAGGGAGGAGCTGCAGGCCAGGCATAGAGCCTCCTCTCCTGCCCTGGCTGCACCTTGGGCAGCCCCAAGACCAGCAACAGGGGAAAAGAATAAGAAACCAATCCCTACAGCATCCAGAAAGTGCCTGGAATCTTCATCTCTTCAGTGCCCTTGTCCCAAGTGAGCTGCACACCCTGGGGCTGAGGCAGCCACCAGCACCTTTGGGAAGCAGCTGCACCTTTCCAGGTCAGCAAGGTGCAGGATGAGGCCCCCATGGGGGCAGTGTCCCAGTGCTAGAGGGCAGGTGCTGAGTCCTTTCCTTAGGGCACTCCCAGTGACATAGCCAGAGTGGTGGGAGCTGCTCTGGACCCCAGGCACGATTGGTCCCATTGGGGTCAGCACAGCATGATGCAGCTCCCAATGTCTCTGCTGCTCAGTGTCTCCCCTCATATGCTGACCCACCTCAAGCATCATCCTTGTCCCAAAACTCCTGTCCCCAGAGCAGCTGCACCCCCACTGCCTGCAGCTCTTGGGCCATCAAGAGTTCTGCTGCTTGAGAGAAGGAGGAAGACAAAAGAAAAGTCTCCAACCCCAAACTTCAGGGCTGTCCAACAGTTAGAGAGTGTTCTTAATAGTATTGTCCAAATTCAACCCTCCAGCTGAACACCAAGATCCCTCCTGCAGGGCTGCTCTCCAGCCACTTCTCTCCCAGTTTAGACTGGTACCCAGTGTTACTCTCTCCAAGGTATAGAATCTGTCACAGGGACTGCTGTTGATTGCCCAGTGCTCTCATCTAGTTCCTGCTGCAAGGCCGTCTTGTCTCTCAAGGAAATGTTTTACAGTGAAGGTGGTAAGACTCTGGAACAGGCTGCCCAGAGGACTTTTAGAACCCCTTCCTTGGAAGCATTCAAAGTTGGATGCAGCTTTGAAAGATATCCAGTGAGAGATGTCCCTCCCCCCTGCAGGGCCTCAGAACTAGATGATCTTTAAAGTTTCTCTTCAATCCAAACCAGTCCATAATTTGTGAAAAGCCACAGGAACACCCCAGGGATGGTCCTGAAGCTCTCACCACCCTGCAAAACAGCATACTCCCCCACACACACCCTGAGAAAGCCTTGGACTCTAAAGTTATCTGCAAAGACTTTTATTTATTAACTCTCAAGGATTAAAAAGTGGTCCAACCCCACCAGGCCCTGGCTATGCCACAAACAAGGCTCCTGATTTCAATAAACAACTTCCCAGAAGGGCACACATCAGAAGTGCTGCATCCCCAGCCTTCAGGGTCTTCCCACACCTCAGGGTGGGGGTCAGGCACCCCTTTATTGAGCCCTGGCAGAGGCCCAGGGCCAGACCTGGGCTCAAAGGCGGACAAGGAAGGCCAGGTTAAGGGTATCAGGGATGCGGAGCTCCTCCAAGTGCAGTGGGGAGGCAGTGAAGGGCAGATGCACAGGGAAGAGGTGACTCGTGTCCACCAGGAGCTGGCTGGGTCCTCCTCCATGCTGGTCCTGCAGTTGCCTCTGTGGGGACAGTGCTCATATCCAGGGCTGCCCCAGGGAGCAGGTCCATGCAGGACAGCCACCCCCCCACCAGCACTGGACCCTAGGTCCTTCTTACCTCCACAGTGCTGATGAAGCTGGGGCTGATGCGCTCCTCCAGCCCAACAGCCGGGGTGTAAGCCCGGAGAATCTTCACAACCTGGAGGAGGTGGTGGGGACCATGAACAGGGAAGGGCTGGGTGCATCCAGACACTCCTGGGTCTGGCATGGTCCCCATCCCAGTGTATTCCTGAGGCACCCAGGACAGGATGAGTGCCAAACAGGAAAGCAAGCCTCAAACTCCCACTACCTGCTGGGGTGACAGAACCGTGCATAGGCTACAGAGAGCCCCAGCATCCTCCAGTGTCACCTTCTTCACCTGCAGCAGCTGTGCAGCCTGGACCAGGGGCTGCAGCACCTCACAGGCCCCACTCTGCTGCAGCCCCTCCGCCCGCAGCCACTGCTCCAGCTGGCTGATGTTGTACCTGCCAGGGACAAAAGGGAGCCCAGCTCAGAGGGAGGCATGGGCCATGTCCCAGCTCATCCATTTCCACCTGTCCAGTGCCCAGAGACTGACCTAAGCTGCATGCCACGGCTCCAGGAGCACATATCCTTTCTCAGCAGCAGGTAGTTGAGGGTGGTGCCACTGATGAGGAAGAGAAGCTGCCGTAGGGCCTGGTGCCTCACACTGGAGGCCAGCCCATGGCGGTCCAGCGCTGACTGGAAGGAGTCCAGTTGCTGCAGGAGCTCAGGCAGGGTGTGGTCAGAGGCTGATGAGGACCGGCGGTGGCCAGGAGGGCAGGAAGAGGACAAGCCCTGTATGGGCTCACTCTCCAGCATTGCAGCAACTATAGGGTAGAAAATGGTAGAAACTAGGCAGAAACCCTGCACTGTGCCTCAAGCAGCCAGTCCACTGCTCCTTGGCCCTGTGCCCCGGCTAGAGATGCAGGGACTGATGACACCTTGCTGGCTGAGGCTAGCCCAGGGGCTGGTCCTGCTCCATGAGGAGTCTTAGGGGGAAGACAGCTCCCACAGATGCAGCCCAAAGTCCCCGTGGTGCTAAGCCCACTTTAGCTCCCAAGACACCTCTTCCAACCAGGACACTCAAGGGGCAGAAGGTCCCTCACAGAAGGGAAGCCCTCAGCTCAGAGCCCATCTTCCGCCTCTGGGTGCAGCCCCAAACAGAGCAGACAGTTCCCATAGCCAAGCACAGTGACCCCCTCCTGAACCAGGATCCTGTGTGTGTCCTGCAAGTCCCCCAAGCACAGGCCATACCAATCATGGGCTTGAGCTGCTTCTCAGCAGTGCGGATGAGCTGCTGGTAGAGCTGGACAGCCAGGGCACCCAGGCTGTGGCAGGAGCTTTGGGGGTCCACGCTCTGCAGGCGATGCTTGTTCTGCTGTGCTGTGTTCCCTCGCCAGTAGCTCTGTGGGCACAGGCTGGGTCAGAGCCACTGGTACCAGGGGACACTGCTCAGTTCCCAGGCAAGCAGAGAGCAGTGTCAGGCCTGCACATCCCTGCCTGCCTGGGTTGGGAGCAAAGAGGATGCAGCCAAAGTAGAGACAGCTGCAGTCCCCACTAAGCTCCCAACCCTTCCCATGGAGGTGGTAGACCCTCTAGAGCCCAACCCTACCTCATCCTGGCTGTACTGGTGCAGGCAATTCAGGAGCCGGCATGTGTTGGCAAGCCAGAGTGTGACCACCTCGAAGTCATCACTGTGCTTCTGCAGGAAGGAAAAGAGCACTGAGGTCAGCAGGACTCTGGCTGTGACAGCAGCAAGCCCTCGTGTCCCACAGGAGATCTGTGAGCCACACAGAGCTGCAGCCCGTTGGTGGCTGTGGGGCAGTGGAGTTGTTGCACCCTCTTGCAGGAGCCCTGCAGCACCCAGGGACACTCCTCACCCCAGGAGATGCTCAAGCTAGATGCTGCAGTCAGGCACACACTGCCCTGGGGACCAGGCTGCTGTCTCAGTGCCACCCCCATCTTGGCTAGTGAAGCTTCTGCTCCTCAGCCCAACCCACAGCCATAAACCCAGCACCTTCATGACCCTTTTGATAGCATCAATGGCTGCATCCACGAGGGAGTGGGCTCTTGGCTCATCACAGCAGTAGTCTGCATGCCGGAAGCACAGGAAGAGAATGTAGGCTGGCAGGTCTGGGAGGGCTCCAGGGCTGCTCTGTGGTTTGTAGTCTGCAGGGGAAAGCAGGACAGTGGGATTGGGCACCTATGGAAAGCTGGTCCTGAGCCAGACACAGTACTGCCTCAGGATGATCTTCTACAGAGATTGGCAAGAAATCCTAGCATGGACCAAGCTGGGGTAAGGAGTCTGCATCTCCCCAAAGCCTACCTGTGATAACAGCCTTGATGATGCGTCCTTTGTCCTCCATCCTCCATGCTAGCATGGCCTGGGGCAGCCTAGCCATAGATGGGACTGTGGGGGATTGAGGCAGGACCACAGCAGATGCTGCCAACTCTTGTGCTGACCAGGTAGCCTCTCTTGCCACTGGGGGAGAGGACCACAGGTCACATCCTGCTGTGCCTTGGACTGTGGGGACCCAGAACAGGTCCCCTCAGCTCAATTCAGGCAGATACTCCCCAGCATCTGTCTGGGGAGGACTCTGCTCCCCATGTTGAGGCTAGGAAATGCTCCAGCCTCAAATCATGCTGCTGACCCTCCAGCCATCCTCATGCAGGCACTTGCCTATGAGCTCCTGGATCTGCTTTTCATAGGCTCTCAGCTGCTTCTGGAGCTTCAGGGTGGTCCTCTCTTGTTTCTCCAGTTTCTGGGCCAGATCCTGGGCAGGGAGAGCCCCAGTAAGGCTCAGACAGGCTCCCTCAGCTGGACACCCCCACCAGCACCCACCAAGTGGAGCAGAGCTGTGGGGATGCAGCATAGCCCCCTCCATTACTCCCTCAGGGGCTGCTGCAGCTCACCTTAAGGCAAGGGGATGGAAGGCAGCCTCGATCCCAGTGCTTCCTGTCCCCCACTCCACTCCTTACCCAGTTCTCCTCCTTGAGCTGCAGGACATGGTGCTGCAGCCCCTCCCGCCCCTGGTGCCGCTGCAGGTCCTGGATGAGTGCTGCCTGCTGCTGGCTCAGCTGCTTGAGGGAGCAGATGTTGAGGTGCAGCCCTTCCACCTCCTCCTTGTGCTGCTGCTTCTCCTCCTGCAGCTGGCTTGTCAACAGCCTACACACATGCAACCGGGGAAGAAAACAGACACCAGATTCCTTCAGCTGCCACAGCCCATTCATTCTTTGGGAAGGCTGCTAAGGAGATGTCTCTCCTGAAGCCTCAGAGCTGGAAACTCTCCTTCTGCCCAAACACCCTGAGGGCAGCACAGACCCAGCTGTGCCAGGAGACCATCTCCCCTCTGGCTGTGCTGAGCCCTCAGCACAGCCCAAGAACAGGCTGTGCCAGCCCTACTCTCTTACAAGGCTCTTGTTGCACCCAGGGCACCCAGTTTGCTCCAACAGCTGGTGCATATGTGCTCAGAGCAAGGCAGGATGCTCCAGCCTCCCAGGAAAACACAGCTGGGTGTGTTGGTGAGAAGGGGAGCAGAGCCAAGGCTACTCCACACCCAGCTGGGACTACAGTGCCTATGGCATGTGAGGACATGGCTGCTTCAAAGATTTGCAGGTGCCCAGTACCACAGCACTGCAGAGGGCAGGCAGCTGCAACCCAACTTGTGGCTAACACACCAGGGAAAACCCCCCCAGCAGTAGGGATCCATCAGCCCATTGTGGGGAAACCAGCCTCAGCTGGGGACGATCCCCCTGGGACCACACTCACTTGTTGGCAACCTGCACTGCATCATATGCATGCTTCAAGTCATCATCCACTGCCACTTTCTCCAGGCTCCTGCCCAGTCCCAGCATCCCAGCTATGTTCTGCAGAGAAAAGAGCAGTGTGAGGCCAGCCCCAACAGCCTGGAGCTGGCCCTGCATGCAGCACTGGGGCAAGGACTCACCTTGTGCTTGAGGAAGTCCAAGGGTTTCTTCTCCTCTGGCTCCACAGCCTTGGACCTCCTCAACTCCTCCTGGGTCTGGGCCAGCTCCTCATTAACAGCTTTGAGCTGCTCCAGGAGGAGAAGGTATGCCTTCTCAGAGGGATCCCGGCCCACACCACCATTCAGCAGCATCTCACTGCTGGGCTGTGGCCCCTCTGGCACTGCCTGCCACTGCTCCTCCGGCCCCTGGGTACAGAGACAGGGTTCAGCACAACAGCCAGTGCTGGGCAGCAGAACATCTGCCAACATCTCCCCTTCGGGACCAGCTCCCAGCCAGGAGCCCCAGGGCACAGCTGTCCCCATAGCCAGGGGAAGGGACAGTCCACCTGTTAACCCCACCCCACTGTCCCCACTAGCCTGCTGGTCAGAGCCATCTCGTGAGGGAGCTGTGGACATGGAGGACAAGTAGCTGCTATCAGAACCCAGGAAGCTCTCTGCTGATGGTGACCGTCTCAAGGTGCTTTGCTGAAGAGGGAGAGAAGAAGAAGGTTGTTCCTCTGCACACCAAGCACCTGCTGGCACATGAGCTGGGGGCAAAGCAGCAGTAGCCTCAGGAGGACACCTTGGCTCAGGGATCTCCCAGGAACCCCAATTCTCCTGGCTTGGACCAGCCAGTGCTGCCTACTCCCAATAAGGAGTCAAAGTTGGCTGAGCTCCCCTGTGTCCCTGTCAGTCCTCACCCTGTGGAAGGCCACCTCATCCTGCAGGTTCTCATAACCCTGCTCCAGGCGAGCATAATCCTGCACCAGGCTCTGGTAGCGTGCCCGCTCCTCCTCCAGCTCCTGCAGCAGCCCCTGGCTCTCCCGTGCTGCATGCTGCTGCTGCTCTGTGGGGGACAGACACAGGAGGGAGTGAGGACAGGCAAAGCCAGGAGGGGACCTGCAGGAACACACCGAGCTTGCAGGACCCACCCATACCCAGGAGAAGCAGATGAGGGGGGAATCAGAGGATCCCTTTTACCTTCCAGATCCTGCGACTGCTCCAACAAGCGCTGGACCAGGGCATCCCTCTCCTTCCCCAGCTGCACCTTCATGGCTTCCACCTCTGTCAAGCGCTGCAAGAAAGCAGAGGATCAGGCACAGCCAGAGCCCTTCCACAGACCAGCTCTGCCTAACAGGTGTCCTCCAAGGACCACAGCATGCATGCCTGGAGAACCCCACAGAGACCCAGTAGAGCAAGAGCATCCCCTGGACAGACAGACCTGCTTGAGCTCCTCGACCTCCTGGCCCAGGCAGCTCTTCATGCTGTGCCTCTCCAGCTCAGCCAGCCTCTCCTGCAGCTGCTGGACCTGGGTGTCACGGGCTGCCTCCTCCCGCAACCGCTGCACCTCAGCCTGGAGATGCTGCACCTCCTCAGCATGGGCAGCACTCAACACTGACAGCTGCTCCACCAGCTGCTGCTTCTCCTGGGCCTTGGGCAGAGAATGGCAGGCAAGTAGCCAGGAGCAAGAACATATCCCCACGCGCCCCCCATCAATAAAAGCCCATGCATACTCAGGCTGCCCTTCTGCAATGGACCTGGATTCTTTATTTCCCACCTGTTTGGAGCCCTGGGCCTCTGGTATTGCCTCAAACAGCACTCAGACCTGAGAGATCAGGTCTCCATGATGTGCCATCCCACGTGGAGCAACACGAGTTTTGCCATGGTTTTACAGCACACTACCCACCTCCTCACCAGCCCCAACACAGCAGGATTTTCCAGACCTGCTCTCCCAAGCCGCAGATACAGGATTACATGACAGGAGTTTTCCTTCCTCCTCCACAGACACCCCCAGAAACGGAGTGGTGACAGCTGAAGCAGAGATACTCAGCCAGATGGTGACAGCAGATGTTGCCAGCAGGAGCATGGTGGGAGAACACACCATGCTAGAACTGAGGACACTGTACTGCCAGGCTGCACCCAGCCAAGCACCCAGGAGGGTACCAGCAGTCCTACATCCATAGGGAACATTGAAAACCTAGGAATGAGACCCACGATGCACAACTCCTGCCTGGGGGCACACATCACTCAGGGTCACCTCCCACCTCAGGGCCCGAAGAGGACTGAAGGCAAGGTTTTAGCCATAGTTTTGGCTACTTAGGAACTGGTAAAAAGAGGTGAGCAAGAGGCAGCTGCCCCTGTGCCCTAAGACCTATGAAGGGTTGAAGTCAGCACCCACCTGCTCATCCAGCCTGCACTGCAGCTGTATCACCTTGATCTCCATCCCCTTGTGCAGCTGCTTGTAGTGCTCAACCGAGCGAGCCTCGATGCGCAGCTGCCGCAGCTCCCGGCGTGCCCGCGCCCGGCGGCAGCAGCACTGCAGGTAGATGATGGCCCCACGCAGGCGAGCGTAGCGCCTCCGGGCCAGCCAGCCCCTGACAGCAGCCTGGATCACCACTGCCTTCTGCTGCCACACCATCTGTGGAAGGAGAGATGGGGCAGTGGCACTGCCAGCAGCACGCTCCCCCGGAGGAGGCAGGGGGATTGAGGACAGCCACTGCCCTGCCAGGCTCCTACCTGTCGGTAAAGACGCCTGGCAAACATGCCCCGGGCAAAGGCTTGGATGGTGATGGCAGCCTGGCGCACGCGTAGGTAGGAGCGCTGGGCCAGAACCATCCTCAGGTTCTTCTGCAGCACCACAGCGGCCTTTGTCTTTCGCAGCATCCTGACAAACCTATAGGGAGGGCAGAGAGCTGGGCAGCAGGTGGCAAAGTCCACAGGGAAAGCAGAGCCCTGGGTAAGGAGGACAGAGTATACAGCCCAGCCCACACCCCAGGGACACCAAGGTCAAAGCCCAGCCCACAGCTAGCACAACTGCCAGCTGATGGGCACCCCAGGGTGGGGTAAGGGTGCTTGGGCTCAGCTCATTGCATCTCCTTCCAAGCCCTTGTCCCCTGCTCACCTCCGGGCCAGCATGGCCCTTGCGTGGCACTGCAGACAGAGTGCTGCAGCACGAACCCTTCCAAAACGCCTCCGTGCCAGCCAGCCCCTCAGGTGCCTCTGCAGCAGGGTGCAGGCTGCTCTCAGCTGCTGGTACCGCAGCTCCTCCAGGTAAGCCACTTGACCAGCCCGGAGAAACACCTTGCTTTTCCCACAACAGTACTTGCTGGAGTCCTGTGTACAGGGGTGGAGTCAGTCCCCCAGATGAAGCATACCCCAGACAGACCCCCTCCAGGAGTGATGTTCCTCAGGCCACTGATGGCCTCATCCAACCTTCCTGGAGGCTGAGTTCTTCCCCCAGGCTCCTCCCTATCTCCCAGCTCATCCATTTCTGCATCCCACTGGGCATCCAGAACCATCTGCAAGGGATTCTCTGGTATCACAACTGCAGCCCCCAAGCAGGACCCTTACTTGGAGCAGTCTCTCAAGGGCAAGGCTGCAGATCTGCTTCTTCTCAGTGCCCATCAGCTCCTGTCTGCTCACCAGAGCCCTGTACCTCTCTAAGAACTCCTCATACGTCAACCTGTGGGCAACAGAGGGGGGTCAGAGGTGCTGTAGTTGGACAAGGGGTGGGGGGACCCACGATGCTGCTGAAGTAGTGGGGTACCTGGAAGGATAGCCTGAGGCACTGATCCGGATGGTGTCCAGCACCCCACAGGCTCGTAGCTGCTCCACTACTCTCCTGGAGTCAAACCTGGGGCAAAGAGGGCCTGATCTAGGATGGATTCCAGCCAGTTTGGCATGCTCCAAGCTATTCAAGTCCAGGGCAAGATGGACACAGACTGGAGGGACAGTAGTGCCCCACTGTGTCCCCATCCCCTCCTTCCCTGGCCAAGCACTCACACAAAGGGCTGCTTGCCATCATTGGGCTTGATGCATCGGATGTAGTGTGATGTGGTGCTGCCCAACATCTCCATCAGCTGCTTCAGGGAGGCTTTGAACTGCAGAGGACAAGGCAAGTGGGGTCAGGGCCACAGCAGGAACATCCTGAGGCTTGTGAGGTTCCCTGGGCCAGGACACGCACAGGTCTCACTGTACATACCCCAGCCCCAGCTGTCCATGCACACATTTCCCCCTCCCAGCCCTTACCTGGCTGGAGATGGACTTCTTGCTCTTTTGGCTACTGGGCAGAGATCTGCGGCTGGGGCGAGCAGCCATCCTGGGGCCGCTAGACCTGCGGGACTGCAGGGGCATGGAGCCATCTCCTTCCTCCTGGAAGAGCTCTGTGAGCAGGGCAGACTGCACAGAGCAGAGCTGTGAGAGCCAGGCAGGCCTTGCAGCCAGCATCACCCCATACCCACAGAGCCATCATCACCAGGAGACACAGCCCCAGGAGCCCACAAGCTCCACAGAAACCAGCACAGTCCTCTGTTCTGCTACAGCCTGGATGTGCCCCATCCAGCTGTGCCCCATCCAGCTGTGCCCCATCCAGGAAAAGTTAAGTGGAAACCACAAGCACCTTCTCAGGCATGCTTGAAAGCCCTCCAGGATGTCTCTTACCTTCTGCCAGGGCCACACAAGATGGAAAGAAGAAGTGAGAGCATTACACATCTAGAAGCAGCAGGACCCTCCAGCCCTCCCAGCAGAGCATAGCCAAGGTATCCCCCAAGATGTGGAATTCCAAGGCAGGGAAACAGGGTGGGGAGCACCCACATCCCAGGGCACCCAGACAAAAACCAGCACTGCCTGGTGCTGTGCCAGCAGACAAAGAAGGCTTTACCCTGCACGGCTTACACCTCTACACCACCACCCCTTCCCAGTCCCAGGGCCCTTGGACCACAGGCTTGCCAGGCTCTGCCCTACACAGCCCCTGCTCAGGGTGGCTCTCACCTTGCTGGCTCTCAGCAGTCCCACCAGCTCCTCAGGGACAGCATCCCTGTTCTTCTTCACAAACCCATCACACTGGTACTCCACCTGGCAGGAAACAAGGCAAGCACCAGCATCAGCCTGCAGCTTCCTGGGCCAGTTTGGAGCAGGGCTGTGCGTGAACACAGTCCAAGGCTTTTGGAAGAAGTCCCTGCAGGACTCAGAGCTGTTGGTGACCACAGAGCCTAGCACTTGCCCTCCTGTAAGGCTACTGATTGGAACCATCACAGAGTTTCCATGTCTCTACCCTCAATTAAAGAGCTACAGCCCAGCTCTTGGCAGCAGCAGAAGAGCCAACAGGATCCACTTACAGCATGGGAGGGTGCAGGCAGCTACCACAGCCACTCAGAAGAGCAGGAGGCTACAAGAGATGCCACCACCAGCTCTAAAGAGGGGAGGTTGGATGCAGAGCCACTGCTGATCCCGCCCTGCCCCGGGCTGTGTTGTCACAGCTTTCCCTACCTTGCCAGCAAAGTGGCAGACAATAAAAGCATCCATGGGCTTCCTGGGCTTCTGGAAGTAGGAGTTGCCACGATGGGTCTGGTAAAGCTTCTGGGCCCAGCTCCCATCATTGCCTTGGGGCATCTGCAGTGCAAAAGGGTCAGACTGAGCAGTGTGGGGCTCTGGGCAACCATGGCAGCCTGCTTCCCACACTCCTTCCCTACCTTGCACTCCTCATTCAACAGATCCAGGATGCCAAGCCGGCCCTCAATGAGCTCAATGCATGGCTGGTTGTCACAGAAGTCAATGAAGACCCAAGGGATCTCCTCAGTCACATATTCCTCCTGCTCCAGCTTGAAGACATGCTGGAGGATAGGGAGAACAGAGTAGGACTGAGTCAGGAGAGGACAAACGTGGCCAGCCACCAGGCAGTGCCTTGGTTTCCATAAAGCACCTGAACAGGAACACTTCGGGAGCAGGGAGAAGACTGTGCACAGCTCCAGTAGCTTCCCAGAGCCCCATGTTTGCAGGTACTGCAGCACCAGCCACATTCAAAGCTGAAAGCACCAAAAGCAAGACCACAGTAGGGACATGCAGGGTCCACTCTCGGCAGCAGCCAGCAAGGAGACACGTCTGGATGATACCCACCAGGTTGAAGAGCTGCTGCAGCTTCTCATTGGTGTAGTTGATGCAGAACTGCTCAAAGCTGTTGAGCTCAAACATCTCAAACCTATGGGCAACAGAGACCTGCCTGAAGCAGCTGCTGGGCAGAACCAGCCCTGTCAGCCGCAAGCTCCAGGCACAGGCACCCGACTGGCCCCCCTGCAGGGACACGTACTGCCACATGTCCTAGCTGGAGCAGTTGGTAGCTGCAGACCTGCAGCCACAGAGGATGCAGGAGCAGGACCATACACTTCCAGGCAGCCCAGGAGAGGGGAGCTGCTCTTACCCATAAACATCCAGGATGCCAACAGAGGTTTGGTGGCTCTCCAGTGAGCGCAGGGCACTGTTGACCCTGCTCACCATCCACCTGAAGACCTGTCCGTACATATGCTTGGCCAGGGCATCCCGGGAGCTGAGAGCCTGCTGCCTGGAGAGGGGCTTCAGGTAGGTTTCACCAGCAGTGACCAGCTTGCGGTGGCAGAGCCAGCGTGTCACCTGCACTGCCTCCACACCCAGCAGGGTGCAGAACAGCCGGAGGGACTCGTCGGCAGGCTGCAAAGAGACAGCCCCGGTCACCGTCAGGTTGCCGAGGTGCGGCTCCTGCAGCAGCGCAGCTCAGGGGCCAGTTTGGGAGGCAGGGTGGAAGTTGTCTCCTACCTCCACGAAGCAGCCATCCCCGCGGCGGTTCTTCCCTCTGATCACCACATTGCCCAGATGCAGGATGGCAGCCAGGACGGTGAACAGCTCCAGCTGGTCAGCCTCAGGGATGCCTGTGGGCACAGAACAGCCATGAGGGACATGGCTCTCCAGGTTCCTCCCACCCTGTGCTGGTCTGACCTCCTGCATCACACAAACCAGAGGGATGGGGATGACCAGTAGAGAGCCTGACTCCCCAGCACTGGGATGTCTGGCACCAGCACCACTACACCAGTATTAGAGTGAGGACAGCAGGATGACCAGCCCTGGGGATCCCCTCCCCACCCATGCTCAACCAGGACAGTACCCAGGAGGAAGAAGGCATGTCTTGTGCTGTCCAAGTTGGCTGCATCATCAGTGTTCTGGACAGCAGTGCACGGGCCCTGGCAGGTGTAGTGGAAGGATTCTGCCCCACCTGTGGTGAGATGTAGGTAAAGATAGAGATTTAGACTAGATAAAGAAGAAATTTTTGACACTGAGAGTGGCGAGACCCTGTCCCAGGTTGTCCAGAGAGGTGGTGGATGCCCAGTCCCTGGAACCATTCCTTGTCAGGGTGTTTGGGGCTGTGAGCAGCTTGGTCTGGTTGGAGATGTCCCTGCTGTCTGCAGGTGGGTTGAACAAGATGACCTTGAAAGGTCCCTTCCCACGCAAAGTGTTCAACGATTCTATGTGCCAGGCTGTGAACCAGCACAACAGGGCTCCCAAGCACCCTTACCCCACCCTGGGGTGCCCATCAGCAGCAGAGCCTCCTCCAGCACCCAGCTGGAAGGCCTGGCACTGCCCAACGTGGCACAGGCTGGCAGCCAGCTGTGCCATGGGGCTTGTGGGCAGGACATGGGGACACTCACGGAGCCCCAGGCCCTGGAGCTCAGGCAGGGAGGCTGAGGCACAAAGCTGGTAGAAGATGTGGTAGTTCCTCTCTGCTTTCGCCTGTGGATGAGCAAGAACAAGAAACCAGGTCACCTTGGGCCACCCTGCTGCCCTGAAGCTGTGCTGCAGCCCCAGGTCTGGGGACAAGGGACACCTTCCCCTCTCCCAGCTCAACTCAGCAGCACTAGCACTGCTTCTCCAGGGGATGCCCAGAGGGAGCACTCTCCTGCTGCAAGGACTGGGGCTCCTGCTCTACTCTGTCCCCATGCCACTCCAGAGACTCACCTGGAAGGTGACACGGGACTTCTCCAGCAGGTAAGTTTTGATAGTGGCCCCTGTGACATGGGCTTGGCTGAAGCCAATCTCAATGTACTTCCCAAAGCGGCTACTGTTGTCATTCCTGGTTGTTTTTGCATTCCCAAAGGCCTGGTGGGGAAGGAGAGGAGGAGGTTTTAGCTGGCCTCAGGCCTCCAGATGCCCTGGAGAAGTTCAGTCCCTGCCACACATTTTACAGGGGGGCACAAGCAGCATCACACCGGTGATACAGGCCATGAGGAGCACATGGAAAGCCTGCAGGGACAGCCCAGCTCTCCCCACACACATCCTAGGGACCCACCTCCATGAGAGGGCTGGAGGCCAGCACTTTCTCTTCCATGTTGGAGTCACACAGGCAGCCCCCCACAGTGGTGAAGTATCTCATGGCATGCTTGGCTGACACAGTCTTCCCTGCACCTGACTCCCCGCTGATGATGAGGGACTGGTTCTTCCCAAACCTGCCAGAGAGGGGACAGCCTGTGACCCAACAGGATCACCCTACATAGACACTATGGTCCAGAGAGGGTTTCAGCCTTTCCCAACCACAACCCCAGGGCTACTCTCTGCAAGTGCTGCTCTCACCTCATCATCTGCTTGTAAGCCTCTTCTGCCAAAGCAAAGATGTGAGGATCCATGTCCCCTATATTGTGGCCACTGTAGGCATAAATCACCTCCTCCTCATAGATGGGCAATGACTTGTAGGGGTTGATAGCAACAAGGATGATACCTAAGGGAAGACAAGTGTGCCAAGGGCAGGGCAGGAGAGGCACCTCTCCCAGTGAGCTGTAGGGAGGAGACAGAGGATGGAGAGCAGGACTGGGGCATGGGGCTCACCACAGTAGGTGTAGATGGAGTTGGCCTCCAGGAAGCGCCGGCGGAGCGAGTACAGCACTGCTGGTTCATGCAGGTAGCTCAGGGCCACCAGGTCATTGGCACCAGAGAGGCAGTCAGGGTTGCAGAGAGGTGGCAGCTGGAGCTCAATGGGATAGGCCAGTGTCTGAAGGGATGGAGATGGAGCAGGACAGGGGCTGAGTGGGGTCACCCAGCCCCACAAAGGCTGGATGGGTCTGTGGGGAGCAGCACAGCAGGATGGATGCTGTCTGCAGGCCATGCTTGGGCTGCAGGTCGCCAGGAAGCACAGCCAAGCCAGGCAGGAGCAGGCAATCAGGGGACACAGGGCACAGCGAGCCAGCCACTGTGGTCTGGCCTCCTGCTCAAACACCAGCTGGGACATGTTCAGGCAATGTTTGAGCCTCTCCCAAGGCTGGTTTGGGGGTGCAGAGGTGAACTACCTCCCATCTGGGAATGCCCAACCATGTGGCAAGCACAGGAGGAAGCTGCTGAGCTGCACAGCTCCAGCCTTACCGAGCCATCTTCCAGACGGAGCTGGAGAACGCTGTCTCCTTCCTTGTAGCCTCTGGTTATCTCTGCCACCCTCCAGACTTCAACGGTGTCAGGGATCCACACCCGGGCACCCTGCAGGGACATGGGAGGTAGAGAACCTCTGCAAAGAGCCACTGCACAGAGACAGGGAAAGCACCTGGCCACCAGCCTCCAAACCAAGTGTCGCAGCCCTCCCCATAGTTCTACCTCAGGGCATTCAGGCCAGTGCTCAGCATCACTGTAATGGGGCAAGCTGTAGGACCCAGCACCTTGCTAGGTGCACCACAACCTCTTAGCTCCTGCAGGCAGAACTCCTACCCACCTGTTCTCCAGGTGTGTAGGAAGGTGCCTTGGCTAGAGCCTGGCTTCTCCCCAGCTCTGCTGCCTACTCCTAAAAGGTCAGCACCAATCCTGCCCTCAGCATCAGAGGCTGTCTCTACCCCACCCCAAGGATGGGACCTTTTCTGCTGCAGGGAAGTTTCTGGAAACAGATGCCTCTGAGCACAGGCAAAGGGAACTTTAGGCTGGACACAAGGAACAATTGTCAAGCCCTGGCCCAGGCTGCCCAGGATGGTGGAGTCACCATCCCTAGGGGGATTGAAAACCCATGGAGACATGGTGCTGAGGGACATGGTTTAGTGGTGACCTGATAGTGCTGGTTAATGGTTGGACTTGGTGGCCTTAAAGGACTCTTCCAACCAAAGGGATTCTGTGATTCTCTGGGCACTGCTGGACACTGAGTGTGCTGGGAATGCAGCCACAGAGCTTGGCTGGGCAGAGACAGCAAGCCTGAAAGTAGATCCATGCATCCCTCGCTAACTGCTGAGCAGATCAGACACCAGCAGCAGCTCTGCAGACCCAGCTATACACCAGAGCACAGGGAGAGCCATAAAAGAACCACCCCATGCCCTTTCCACCTTCCAAGTCTGCAGCTCCCTGGAGTCAGCTACAGCAGGCAGAATTGGGCCAGACCTGTTGGCACCATTGGGACTGGTGCTATCTGCCTCCAGCACCCTGCTGCCAGCCTCAGTTTCCCCTGCTGGTGCTGATGAAGTAAGAGTTGTGCAGCACAGTGAGCCCCGACTTCCCTCTGCACCCAGACCCGAGGTTAACACCTCCTTCACACTTGGAGAAAGCCTCTTTGGAGCCATCTCAGAGGGAACAGGACCCCACACTCAGCGTGAGAAAGGCAGCACAACACCATGGGCACAGGAAGGTAAAAACTGGGCCAAAAAACCTCCAAAACCTGCTGCAGACATCCCAAAAACTGGCAAGAAAGCAAAGACCCAGCCCCAAGCTGGCACAAGGTGACCTGTGCTCTCAGGCTGGGCAGCCACAGCTCCTGCTGCCCCTGCTCCTGGCACAGGTGCCCATGGGCCTGCTCTGCCCTGAGCAGTCAGACACCATCTCAGCAGCTTCTGCTGGGGGCAGGGGCTGCTTCAGGGAGGCCAGAGCCTCCTGCTGCTCCAAGCAGAGCTGAGGCTACATTACAAGCCTAACAAGCAGAGAGGAATCTAACAGCTGTGGCTTTGCTCTCGGGCAGAGATGGAAGAGTGTAGCCACCTCCACAACCTCTGGGAGCTGTTGCAGAGCAGTGACAGGTCTCTAGCAGGACACTGCCACCCCAGTGGGCTGGGCCAGCCTCCTGCTAGAAACCAGGGCCCGAAAAGCCATCCTAGCTTCACTGATTTTGCAAACCCAGGGAAGCTGTCGTGCAGCAGTGCAGGGAAAGCAAGCCACGGGCCAGTACCCATTACCTCAGGAGCAGGAGCCACTGGGGGAGCAGAACAGGCACTGAACAGCTTCCCCCTAGGAGCCAAGGGATTCCACTCCAGACTCTCAGCTGGACAACAGAGCATCCCTGCCAGTACATCCAGCACACCCCTCACTGCTCCCCAGCTCTCCTCTGACGGAGCTGACAGAGCTCCACAGGGCCCTTGGCTAAGCCACTCCTGCAGCCACCTAATCCTAGCCTGGCCAGAGGTTTGGGACAAGGCAACCCATGAAGTCTCAAGCACAGCAACCATCCTTGCTCTGCCCAGGCTGGAACCTCAGTGAGGCCATGATGATGATTGCTGCATCTCTGAGCTCTACAGAAACATCAGCATCCTCCAGCCCCATGGCCTGGTGTATATCCAGGGAGAAAGGATTACATTTAGGGTCTGATTATTTCTGATATTCAGCAGCAGAACTGAGCAGCAAGAACCTGTCCTGCTGCCTGCTCACAGCAGAAGTGTCCTCTAGAGGTAGAGCTGGACCAAGAGAGAGGGAGGAGGATGTGGGCCAGGATGAAAGCAGCCCAGCTAGTACCTGCTTCTTGCCCAACTGGCCAGGCTGCTTTCATCCCCTGGATCCTGACCCACATCCTCCTCCCTCTGTCCTGGTCCAGCTCTACCTCTAGAGGACACTTCTGCTGTGAGCAGGCAGCAGGACAGGTTCTTGCTGCTCAGTTCTGCTGCTGAATATCAGAAATGATGAGAGCCCAGGCAGCACCAAACCTTTCTTCTCACCTGTGATGAGCACCTCTGGGAGATGCTGTTCTTGCCAGGCCACAGGTCCCTGCATGTCAGGGAGATGCACAAGCAGCCCAGATGGGGTGCAGCAGCCACAGCAGCACCCACATATGGTGGGCAGCCCACAGCTGGACCCACAGCTGATGCACCACCAGGCACCTTGCACGGAACCACCAAGTGCCAGTGGGGAGGTAACCCATGGGGACAGCCAGGCCACAGCACCTGCACCCAGCCAAGGTGCTGAGCCCCCAGGTGATGCCCAAGACCCTTCCCCAGGGTCTGCAACAAGCAGCCCAGACCCGCGGGCAGGGGCCCTCACCCCAGACTTCCTCACCTGGACGTAGGAATCCCCCTGAGCCATGGCAATCTCCTTGCTTCTGCCAGCACTGCTCCCTGCCTGCCCTCAGACCCTTTATTGCCTCTAGTTGCCGCTAATTGCCGCTAATTGCTGCTAATTGGAGGGGGAAGGGATTGCAGTCCCGCCCCATTCTGCCCCACAGCCCCTCCCTGTGACTCGTGTGTCCCCCCCAGGGCCTCCTCTGCAGGGCACCTTGAGATCCCCATTCGGGACATCCATAAGGGGCACCCTAAGCCCCCACTCGTGGTATCCTGAGAAACCTCACTTGGGCACCTACACCCCACCCAGGCAGGACACCCCAAACTCCCGGGCTACCAGGGACACCCCAAGAGCCCATCGAGAGCATCCAACAGCACCTCCCATCTGGGACATCCCCAAATTGCCCTCACCCTGAGCCACGATCAAATAAACTCCAGGTCCTCCCATGCAAGGCACCCCAAGCACCCACATGTCACCACAGCCCACGTGCTGCTGCCTCTGGGTCCTCACAGCCCATGGGTGCCACTGCTCCTGGGTCGTCACAGCCCACGTGCTGCTGCCTTTGGGTCCTCACAGCCCATGGGTGCCACTGCTCCTGGGTCGTCACAGCCCACGTGCTGCTGCCTTTGGGTCCTCACAGCCCATGGGTGCCACTGCTCCTGGGTCGTCACAGCCCACGTGCTGCTGCCTTTGGGTCCTCACAGCCCATGGGTGCCACTGCTCCTGGGTCCTCACAGCCCATGTGCTGCTGTCCCTGGGTCCTCACTGCCCATGGGTGCCACTGCCCCTGGGTCCTCACAGCCCATGGGTGCCACTCTCTGTGGGTCCCTCCTGTCTGTAGGTGCTACTCCTCATGGGTGCTATTGTTTGTAGATCCCTGTTGCCCACGGCACCCAACTGTCTGCGGGTCCCCAGCACCCATGGGTGCTGCTGCCTTTGGGTCCCTGCTACCCCTGCACACCCATGGTGTCCTGGCCAGGCCCACAGAGCCAGGATGAAGCTTGGGTGACTGGCTGCCACTTGAAGGTGGCTGCTGTTGGGTGCAGCTGGGGACAGAGTGACAGGGGACGTCCAAGCAGAGTGAGAGGTAGGGAAGAGCAAGCAGGAGTGCCTGTGGGGACAAGCAGGTGGCCAGACCCAAAGAAGGGTCACCCAGCCTGGACAAATCCACCTGTTGGGAGGAGGTAGATGTCTCCAGTGGTTCCTGCCCCGGGCACCCAAGCTGGCATCCACTTCTATTTGCCAGCTGGCTTCGCCGAGCCTGGGCAGCCTGGCCCAGCTCCAGAGATGCCAAAGCCATCCCAGCAGGTCCAGCTGTGCGAGTGCAGCTCACTCCAGCAGAACAGTGCAACATGGTAAGCAGGACAGTGAGAAAGTTGCTTTTCCTTTTCCCCCTCTCCCCCCCCAAAAACAAGGGAACACACAAAGCATTTTCTGGTGACAAAAAGCAAGGAATTCCCTAACTGGCCAAGGGCTGTCAGGGGCACTGGGTCACTAACACAGCTTGTGGGTTCACACCATGTACATAGGCACAGGCTGGAGCTCCATGAAGAGCTGAGCTTCCAGCCAGGGAGAAAACAGGTGCCCAGGGAGCTTTTCGGGAGTTACTGCTCCCCAAAGGGCTTGACAGCACTTTCCAAAGGCCACCTCAGAAGTCCCAGTGTGGCCTGGGCAAGCTGTGGCAGTTGGGTATGCAGCAGTCCCAGCACAGCAAGACACAGTGGCAAACCATGCAGTCATCATGCCATGGCCTCCTGAAGCCAGGTGATGGCACCCAAGGAAGCAGTGAGGCCCTGAGGTGCTCAAGGAATCTGTTCTCTCCATCATCCCACTCCATGTTCTGTCCAGGGAGTCACAGCTCAGCCATGGGGTTTGCAGGTATCATAGAATCATTTAGGTTGGAAAAGACCTCAAAGATCAAGTCCAACCATAGACCCAACACCACCCATGTCACTAAACCATGTCCCTCAGCACCACATCTACATGTTTTTTGAACATCTCCATGGATGGTGATGAGTGCCCTGGGCAGCTGTGATGATACCTAACCAATCCTTCAGTGATCAGTTAGCTGATGCCCTACCCAAACCTCCTCGCCACAACTTGAGGCCATTTTCTCTTGTCCTCTCACTAGTCACCTGGGAGACCAACCCCCACCTCACTCCAGCCTCCTCTCAGGGAGCTGCAGAGAGCCAGAAGGTCTCCCCTGAGCCTCCTCTTCTCCAGACTAACCAACCCCAGTTCTCTCAGCTGCTCCTCACAACACTTGTGCTCTAGACCCTTCCCCACCTTCACTGCCCTTCTCTGGACACACTCCCGCACCTCAGTGTCCTTCTGGCAGTGAGGAGCCCAAAACTGAATCCAGGATTCCAGCTGTGGCCTCCCCAGTGCCCAGTCCAGGAGGCCAATCCCTGCCCTAGTCCTGCTGCCACCCTAGTGCTGATCCAAGCCAGGATGCTCTTGGCCTTCTTGGCCACCTGGGCACACTGCTGCCTCATCTTCAGTTGCTGTAACCAACCCCCCAGGGTCTTTTTCCATAAGGCACTTTCCAGCCACTCTGCCCCAAGGCTGGAGTGTTCACAGAGTCGCTATGCCTCAAGTGCAGGACCCAGCACTTGGCCTTGTTGAAGCTCATTCCATTGGCTTCAGCCTGGCCAGATCTCTCTGCAGATCCTCCTACCCTCCAGCAGATCCATCCTGTCCCAACACTCTCCCCCAGCTTGGTATCACCTACAAACTGACTGAGGGTGCTCTCACTCCCCTTGCCCAGATCACCCATAATGAGATTAAAGAGAACTGGCCCCAAACTGCCTGGAGGGTCTGCCTCTGGCACATCAGAAGCAGAGAAACACTGCCAAAAAGCAAAGCAGCGGCAGATGCAGGGACCAGCAGATGGCCAACCCCAAACCCAGAGCAGCCAGTCCCGAGGACACTGGAGTGGAGGGGGAGAGGCTGCAGGCAGTGAGACACCACAGGGAGCACTGGATTCATATATAGTAAAAAGTCTTTATTAAGAAGGCTTTGAAGTCAAAAAATAAAACTCTTGATACAATTTTCATAACCGTCAAGTCAGCTCAGCAAATATAGAATCAGTACTTTAGCCATGTAAGGTTAAAGGTCCGTTATTTTCTTCTTAAAATAAAATATATTTTAGTTTTTAAAATTTATTCAATAAAGTACATATTTTCCTATAAATTCCCTACATATACATAAAGAGGTAAAAAATAAAAAAAATAAGAGGAAAAAAAAAAAACACAACAAAAAAACCACAACAAAAACCAAGCACAAACTAAAAAGAAGATAGAAATCTGTCTGGTTTTTGTGTCATGGTGTGTGTTAACTGTGCCCCCCTCCATCCCTCCTGGCCTGGCTCCTCCAGCCAGAGCCTCCCCACCTCTCCTCACACCCCTTGTTGGGGCAGTTTTCACATTGGCAATTGAAGGTAGACCTTTATTACAAACAAAACAAAAATTTATATATATATATTTTTATAGAACCATCAAGAATCATCCAAAAAAATAACTACATACAAAAGAATGACAACAAAAAATAATAATAATAATAATAGAATGATCTTAAAAAAATAGACAAGACAACCCTTGTGTGTCCTCAAATAAAAAGTGCAACCGGACCTTTGCTTCCTGCTTTGTTTTTTTTCTTTCTTTGTGGTTTTTTTTTCTTGTTTTGTGGTTGTTTTTTTTTTGTTTCCACTTTGCAAACTGAATACTGTTATTTGGGAAGGGCTGGTGGAGAACAGCTCAGCTGGACTCCCTCCCCCAGCCACCCCAGCCAGGTGAAGAGTTAAAGCTATTCTGTAAACATTG